>CAJRST010022223.1:19161498-19202842 GCA_907169785.1 Menidia menidia
TCTATCTATCTATCTATCTATCTATCTATCTATCTATCTATCTATCTGTCTGTTTGTTTATTTATTTATTTATTTATTTAGTCATTTAGTCATTCTGAGGAGAGACGAAATTCCTGTTGTTCATCCAGTTGTTGCTTTACGTGTCATTACCTCACTTTCTCTCTTTAAAAGACACATTACAGCTTATAGAGACAAGCCTAAATGCTCCATTTCCAGCCACAGAGACACTTTAAGGGAGACGTTACATTAATCTGTCTCTAACCGTTTTATAAGTCTCTGTAAACCCGGTGAAGCTGAGGATGTCGTGCTCGGGTGCGGGTCTAGTCTCACGCTGTGCGCGGGCTCTCTGGAGAAGCCGAAAGCAGTTTCAGTGCGTTTATGCTCCTGGTTCATTTGTCTAAAACGCCATTTCTTTACGTTAATAGGCATTTACTCAGGAAATGTCCCTCCGTGTGTTTAAAATTACCCAGCAAATGCTTCTTTTCAGCTGGGAGAGAAACAGGGAAGAGCCTCTCTGAAAAAACTTAATCGGCCAAACATTGGCTTTGCCTCACAGGTTTCTACCGTCTTTTCTCTTAAAATTTAGATGTCATTATCATGAGCCTGGATCCGGTAGAAAAGATGACAGCACAGGGACCCTCTGGGACATTCAGGGATACTTTGCATTTAAACAACAGCTTTTGTGGGTTTGTCCCATGAGACTAAAATAGGAAGCTATCTTTTTCCTCTTATCATTTTTTCCTACCGTGGCCTCTCTGCTCATTTTCAAAGACACAAAGGTATTTTTCTGCTAAAGATTAAAATCAAATAACTTTTTCTCTGCAGGTCGTATGAGGTAGTTTTCAATGCTGACTTTGAATTTGAAAAAATAACAAAAAATAACTGGCATTCTCTCTGGCTTTTGTTATAACAAATCGAGCACATTTCAAATGGTGGTAATGTGCATTTCTCGTCTTTCTGTCGATTTTTTCTGGTCTTAAATGTCCCAAAGTGAAGGTTTTAGCTTCTCTGTTTTTCCTTGTGTTCTCTGTTTTTCCACCAGTACAACAAAAACATAATTTGGGCTGTTCCCCGTGCTGCGTTCTGTGATTAATCACATATCACGGGTCATTCAGTCAGTTGTGGGAGCTCAAATCAAAATTCTGCATCCAACCGTTGTGTTTTCATTTGGGATCTTTGTTATCGAAATGTCCTTTTACACTTTTATAACACTGCATTTAGGTTAAGACAGAGATGGGTTTGGATTTCTTGCTCTTTGGATTTCTTGCAGGATGCAGCATTCCTCTTATATCTTAATGACTTTATTTGCTCATTTTTTTTTGTGAAGCCATGCCTGTGTTGTCGTCGTCGGCCTTCTTCTTATTTGTGAGATGGCAGCCACACAGAAACTCAAAAAAAACCTTGTGTTTAATCCCAGATAAAACCAAAGCTGCCAGTCTGCAGCAATCAGACTTCTAACTGTTGGAAAAACCTTGAGAACCAAATGATTGTTGTGCAGGAAATTGAAGCAGACAGTTTCTTTTTTTCTTGCGACTTCACCTACACATCGGGAGGAAAAACAACTGTAAGGAAACAACAAGTCTGAAAAGATGTCTATGCGCGGAGAGGATTAGCTAGCAGGGCAAGGCTGCTGGCTAATTCAGTGAAAGCCTTCCAGTTCTTACAAAACATATAGAAATGGAGTTGTTATATACCATCACACCATTCACCATTAACTTAAGCGACCCCTCTTTGTGTGTAGGTTGTTGCTATAGACTGAGGTTTTTTCCTACAGGATCCATTCTGTGCTTTTTATGATAAAAATGATTGAATCCTTATATATGAGAGCCTGTAAATGGTGGAAACAGTTCATTCTTCCACAGGCTGGTGTTTAAATGTTTTCTTTATACTTTTTTTTTCTTTAAACCTTTATTTTGTGGGCTCAGGTCTGGCTGTTTTCCATTCCCAGTAAATATCACCAGCCATTGGATTTGCAACAGGCCGCCACAGCAGCCTTAGCGGTTAGCGGTTAGCGGTTAGCATTTAGCGGTTAGCGTTTAGCAACCCCTCGACTGAATCCTGTTCATTAGCTTCTACAGAGCTCCTTCATTTCTCTTGAACTTGTTGGTTGTCTCCTTTTTGGACACTGCCGGCCTCCTCACATCCTCACCCCCCGGCTGTATTGATTTTTAACAAGCACTTCCCATTCTCGCTCTCTGATTCAAGACAAAAGGGCATGTAGAGTGTAAGCAGATCGCTTTGGGAATTCACATTTAAAACACAGAGTTACTTCTCTGACTGAGTCCCCACCTGAACCCCCACTGCCCTGATCCCGCTCCATCTCTAAGTCTGAACGAGGACATTCTGAGATTTGTTTCTGCTTTTTAAGACGGCGGTTTTGTCAGAAAAAAAACGGACTAGGACTCACTCATGCTCAAGTCCGATGTGAATCCTGAGACGAGGGTTATTTGGTCTCAGTTCAGTGTTTCGTTTTGCTTTATCGGCACCTAGTTCATCACCACTTGCTGAGTTTTTTGGCTACGTGAAATCCAAATTTAATCACTTGGTGCTGGGAAGCTGAAAAACAATTTCTCAAATGACTGCTCATAAATTGTAAAAAAAAAAAATCACATTTAAAAAAAGAGAGAAGAGCCAATAGGCTTCAAACTTATTTAAATACTTATTCAAACAAGCAAAGTTGCCTCTTTAAATCATGTAGTCATTATTAAAAGAAATTGCTGGTTGTATTTAGAATGGCTTTTGATATTACACACTTCTGCATTTGTTGTGAACACAACATACAACAATTGGGAGAATATTGTACTTATATTTCATATATTTTATTTATACCTAAAATCTTCACTATCCTTCAGCAACACTTTTTCCATGCATAAACATCTTTTTTTCAGCTTTACTTTTTTGGTAACACTAAGAACGGACCATTTTGAATCACAGTTTTTGATTGAAAATCTGTTCATTTTGAATTGCTGTAATATGTACTTTGTTTTTAATTTAAATCATCTTTAAATATCATTCTAGTGGTCATGTACTCTGCAAACTGTATTATAACACATTATTGTATAATTGCTGTATTTTTCCAAAGCTGTTACAGTTAGATGGTGCACATTTAAGATCCTGTTACATTTTCTAACACTATTGGAAGCATTTGCAGCACTTTGAGGTTACAAAGGAAGGAAGGTTTTTCTGGGTTTAACTATTAACCTACTAACTTCACTGATTATGGCCACTAAATCCTAAACAGGAAGAATAAAACACTTAAATCCAAGGAGATCTTATGCTCAAATCTTAAGTCTTCAAGTCTTAAACTGATTTTTTAACCGGTTTTGTGTGTGCTTTGTCGTTTCACAGGGCAGAACCTATACTGCAGCGCATAAAGGAGGACCGGACCCGAGTGGTGTCTCCCTCCTTTGACAACATCAAGTACGACACCTTTGAGATCGAGGAGTACCCTCTGTCTGCCCAGGGCTTCGACTGGGAGCTGTGGTGCCGCTACCTCAACCCGCCGAAGTCCTGGTGGACGCAACGCAACCACACGGCCCCCATCAGGTAAAGGAAAGACCACCCGTGTCGTTTGGTTTAGCGGAAATAACAGATAAAAACGAGGTGTGCATAGCATTTATTAGGTATTTTTACAAGTTCGCTTACCAAGCTTGTCAATTTTTCTTTAGATTTTTTAAAAATGTGATGACTGTGCAAATTCTGAAGGTGAAGAGTTAGTGTTTTAAAGCCATATTATACAGTATATGGCTTACATTTTATAAGCTCAAAGGGATGCAGCTCAGCCATAAAGCACATTAAGAGAAGCGAACTGAAGCGAACTGAAGCGAACCGTCACATTAGAAACTACATTTAGGAGGAAGGACAGGTCGTTTGTGTCCTTTGTCTCCTGTTGTGCGTCTGTGTTTGTGTTCTAAGATGGCTGTGAAGATCCAAATCTTTATTAGGAGTGACCTTTCTGAAGGGGTAAAGATTGCATTGGCAAAAAAAAAAAAGAACACAAAATACATCCTAAAAGTAAAATCGCTTGCTCGGCAGTTTCGGCGGGAGGATAAAACGTCGGCCGTTCTGCTTTGCAGCGAGCAAATCAATGATGCAATGTTTATAGATCTGGGCAAAGAAATGAGGATGCGTCCGGTTCAATAACATAATGGAGGAAGATGAATAGACCCAACTCTTTGTTTAATAGTTTCTTTTTCTCTCTAAAGGGTCATTTCAGAGGATTGTCAGTGCTCGGTGATTATCCTTTACTTTTATTCTTTTAATTAACTAATGTAAAAGAAAACACAGTCACAGTCTAGACGTGAGGTATCTGGATGATTGCGCTTTATTTTGCTCTTCAGGCCGTGTGCTTGAGGAAATGGGATTTCAGACAAAATAATGAGTGCTTTATTAAACAGCCAACTCTCAGGTTTATTTCAGGTTTTCAGGACTTTAAAAAGTCTTTGATACCTTGTACAGATAGTAAAAAGTGGCCTGAAGCTCACTTGGTAATAAGATTAAAGTACATTTCGGTTTAAGTTTAGAATACTTTTCATGTTCAGACATGGAATTTGGGTCTTTCTTCTTCATAACATCTATAGATCTAAACTCTGGTGACACCCTCAGAAAGAAAAATTAGACAGGGGTTATTGGATATTTTTTTATTTTTCTTGAATGTTAAAGGTGCCCTTTTTGATGTGATGTGGCGTCTGGTTCCATCTCGGTGGAACCACAAAGGTTTGACTGGTCCCAAGTGCCCTTTGCTGGAGAAAGAAAGATCACACTCCTGTGCTATTAGATGCACATATCTGACTTTCATATGACTAAACGGTATCAAATGTAAATGTATATACAGTATAGACCCATTTTATGAGTTCTGGTTCAGCCCCTTTGTTGCATCTGGAACTTGTGAACCTTGTGAGATCAATAAAGTATTCATCAAACAGTCTCTGACTATATACAGTAGGGTCGTAAGGTTATTTTTTAAAAACTGCTGAAGAAAAAAAAAAGGAAAAAAAAGGAAAAAAGAAAAAAAAAGGGGGGAAAAAGGGGAAAAAAGGGAAAAAAAGAAAAAAAAAGGTTGAAAAAAGAAGAAAAAAAAGAAAGAAGGAAAAAAAGGGGAAAAAAATAAAGAAAAAAAAAAGAGGAAAAAAAAACTGCCGTGTTCAACCAAAAACAGACTTCCATGCAGACACATTGGGGAATAAGAGTCCTTTGGACTAAAATTACAGAGAAACAAACTATTTGTGGTCAAGTTGAACTCTACCGACAAACAAACAACAAAATAAAACAACAAAAATGAACAAAGATAAGGTACCTCTTTGGGAAATTTATGGTGGGAATCTATCAACATGTTTCCTTTTAGCTCTTGGTGGGTTTTTAATGGTGCACCATTAAAAAAAAAAAAATAAGAGGCTGGTTTATTTGATGTATTAATGCCCAAATTGTTATTTAATTGTGCTGCTAGCTGCAGAATGTGGGGATAATACTCCGTTCCAGGCTCAGTTTAGCGAGGGCTTTCTTCCCAGTTGCACTTTTGGGTTTCAGATGATGGTGGTTTGCCAATCCGTCCACCCACAGGGAGGAGAAATTCACCCAAACACGCTGCGGTTCATATATGGAAATGTGTGGGACTGACAGCATGAATACTAATACCGGTTATTTTTTCACTCCTGTTGATTTAGTTTGATGCTGATTGGAGTGCATGCTCTCCACATTTCCTCAACATTCTCAGTTTTTTTTTTTGTGTCCGGTGAAAGCACGATTTTGACAGCAGGATCATTTGTAAATATAATGCACTGAAATAATTCATTATGAGTTGCTGAGGGCTTTGTTCAGAGCATCAGACACGCATTGTTCTTGAAAAAAAACAGATCCTCTGGGTGTTTTCTTGCCACTGTGGGGATAATTGTTGGTTAGATGCGGCTTTTTTATGTGGGTCTTGTCAAACATTCAGCATTTTTACGCCCTTATTGCCATGCATTCTGAAAACAATCTTTTTTTTTTTTTTCTTCCTCTCGTTGCTCTTTCTGACAACTTCTCTTTCCTTCTCTCCCCATTCACCCCAGGAGCCCGGCTCTGATTGGCTGCTTTGTGGTGGATAGGAAATACTTTGAGGAGATTGGCCTGCTGGACGAAGGCATGGAGATTTACGGAGGAGAAAATGTGGAGCTCGGCATCAGGGTGAGACTGCATATTATGCCACATTCCAGCGAATGACGATCTGTACAAATAAATGTCTAGATTTAAACAGAAAAAATCCAGTGAAAAGGTGAAAAAATTAATTTGGACTGAATACGAGCCGAATCAGTCGTTCACACAACTCATTTAGTCTGAGCCAAACAGACTCAGTGAGTTTTACATCATTTTCACGAAACTGAACTTTTATTGTCACCACATTGATTGAATTTCCGATCAGGGCTCTTGTCTCCGCGGAAACGCAGGCGTCCTGAGGCTGAACCTCAGTCCCCGGAGACCCCCGGGAGTTCCCGACTTAATGGATGCAGGGAAAACCGCTGAGTCATGCTCAGCGTGGAGATGTTTGCATTATCATGTCGGAGATGTTTGATCTGAGCAGGCCGGGCTGACACTGATCTGATCTGCAAAAAAGCTTCTTTGTGACAGATAACGATTTTGTGTAACACTCACACCACACCAGATAGTGGTTTTGCTGTGTAAGCGGTGCAGTCAAACGCTGTTTCGCTCTCTTAAGAGCTATTGGAGCCCAAATTTGTTCAGTAATTGCAATATGATCATGCTCTGGAAAACATTTCAAATGATGAATACCGTCCCAAATTCTCGTTTAATCCTTGTTCACAATTCAGCATCTCTATTGTTTATTTACTCAGTTTTAAGCCTTTATTGGTACAATGATAATCGATCAACTATTCAACTGCATATTCTCTCCCTCAGAGAGTGTAACCAGCATTTTTTTAACTGTAGCCTCATGTTATTTAAATTGGAAGCCTTTCACACAGCAGATCTGAAGATAGTTTGGGATTTGGTGTGTATATGTGTGTATTTGTCAGGGATTCAAGTTTGTCAGGGACTTCCTTTCTTTAGTTTTTACTCTAAGTCATTCTGCTAGGCAGTTTAGGCTCTTAAGTTTGACACAAGTCTGGATATGTCAGAAAATCTCCACTGGGTGAAGGCTTCCTTCATACTTGAACCTCAAATCTCCTCAGTCAGCACATTTAAGTCATCCACCAAGAGTTGGATAAAGTGAAGCGATATTTTCAGAGCATCGCATAAAATATTGGCAATTCATTTTTACTGTGTACCCCGACTAGCCCACCTGGCAACAGAAAGCATTGTCTTCATTTATTCTACCGAAACTTACCAAGAAGGCCAAGGAGAGCCGATACCCCCCCCATACTTTGCTGACTTTGCAAAGGCCCCATTTTTTTCCAGATCGATGACTATGTAAATGAGCAGTGATACTTTGACAGAATCAGTTCTGCACTTATGTCTCCGGGGCATTTCTCATACTCTGCATAATTCATCACGAGTTGAGTTCAGCAGAAGGTTTAAGCCTGGAAAAAAGCCAGTTTTGTTCCATTTCTACCTCCTTCATTCAACAAAGGCGCCTTTTGTTACGAGCAAAGATTTATTTTGGAGTTTATTTTTAGCGTATCGCCTCAGTCTCTGCAGAAGCGCTCCGTGTTTCTGGTTGCTATTGTGTTGAAGATTGTTATTATCATGTAGCTTCATATGCACCAGGGTACAATATTGTGCATATTTAATATTCTCTGTCAAGCTGCCTCGTTTTATTTTTTTTCTCATCACAACAGGCAGTCGTACTTGACATGATTAACAATTCACATGATTTGTTTTTGCCTTACTCCTTTCATTTTCTCATTAAAACTTTTAAAAAACGCGAGTCCAAGGGGAGATTTGTTCCACTTTAAGGCGGAAAAAAAGCAGAGTGAGAAACAATTAGGCTTATAAATGGGCTGCGTTTCGACTGGGTCGCACACATTAAAATCAGCCACACTGAATGCACACAAACACAAGCTGTTCTAGTAACGATGCGGGAGGCTGGTGGCTAACGCAGAAACAACCAGAGACAACCAAATCCCAGACTTTTTCTATTATTTTTTTTTAGTCAGCACACTGAACTTTAAACCTGCTGAAGAGCTGTGCAAATTTGCATAAATGTGCTTAAAGGCAGTGTGTTAGGGGAAATGGATCCTTTGACAAAAGGAAAATGCAATCACAGAAAGTAGGGAAAGCTGTATCTTCAAGAGAATAATCACATTTTCTCCTAGCTTAATAATTGTAAGCAAGTATGCTCTACATTTTAACATTCCATAACAAGTTTTTCCTTGCCTGTGTCGCCTAGTGCTTGCTCATGGTGGGAATTGTTGGGTTTCTGTAGTAAACTTCAGAGTAGGGTTTGACCTGCTCTGTTTGGAAAGCGCTGTGAGACAACTGTTGTTGTGATGTGGCGCTATATAAATAAAATTGAATTGAATTTAACTTTTTCTCTGTGATGACCAGACCGTCTAATAGACCTTTAAAATGTGGTAAATGTGGTACTTTAGAAGCACAGTTCAAAATTCTACTCAGTAGAACTGCTGTAGCCTTGATTTTTGGTTACCTGATAGTCCTTTTAGTGGACCCCTGATAGAAATTATTTCAATTTGACACCAGAATCTCTCTAATCAGTCAAGCTTTGCACAAAAGTTGTGGTTCTTACTGAAAAGATCATCAATCCAGAGCCTTTTCCTTAATGAACTGCATACATTGCAAACAACTGAAAAATGTTCTCTGAAATCTGCCCCAAAATGGAGACGGTGAGAGTTTAAATGCCAATGCCAGTGAAAGATTGAAAGAAACTGTCAAGTTGAGTTTGTTGTTGTTTTTTACCCGATGCCGAAAATCCTCCAAGGCTTTTGAAACATTCAAAAACCCAGTGTAGGCATGACATGTCAGTTAAGGAGTAAGACGAGAAAAACCTGAAGCTCTGGGTTAATTGTATCCGGTGAGAGCTATTAAAAGTACATTTGGCAGGTAAAGGGAGGTTTTAGTTTATCCACTGACAGTAAGTGGCACATCACCTGAATAATTGAATTGCGGCCACGTTGTGCGAGGAATGCACGCAGGCAGTTCACAGATCAGATGTGCAGAACCAGCCTTAAAACAGTCCTCACCAGGTGTGTGACAGCTGTGGATAACGGGGGCAGAACAGTAAAAATGATCCAGTTTATTCGAATCTTTACAAAGAAACATAAACATCCATGTTTTCTTCATACTATAGAAAGACTCAGACTATGGCTACTGTATTCATTTCTTGAAGTGCTACTGGAGATTCAAGACCGAAAAGTTCAACCTATACCTTTTTAGTTTGTTCCTGGGGGATTGCGTAATTGGTGGAGACAACATTATGTGAAGCCCTCCGATTGGCTGCTCAAACTGAGCATAAAGTTTCATGCTTTGCATAGAGTTAGTTTCTGCAGAAACACTTGAGAATCTAAAGCTCACATCTAAGTTGTTTTGTTTGTGGGGTTTTTAGGGTTTTGATGGCAGATAACAGCATTGATCTTACCAAACTGGGGAGAATTGCATAAAACTAAATGTGACCAACATCTGTCTGTAGCAGACAGATGTGGGTCACATTTAGCCTTTGTTCATCACTTTCATTGATCTTTGTCTTTACTCAGTTTTGAGCCTTTAAAAGCATTTATATTAAAGAAAATTGATATTCTTGTGGTTTTATATCTTATTCCATCATACTTGGAGCTCTGGTTGATGAGCTCTACTTCACACATGTGGCAGGTGCATCGTGGGATACGTGCACAGATGCAGGTGTGGAGGAAAGTGTCATCACTCTGTTTCTTAACACCGGGAAAAGCTGTGAAGATCGGCTGTACTTGTCATCTTCCGATTGGCAAACAAACCAAAAACACTGCTGCGATTCCACTTAAGAAAAGAAGAAGATGTTCTCCTGAAACTGAGATTGAAACAAATTACCCAGGACACACTGAACACGCAAAGTAACAGGATGCCTAATATGTGGAAAAAAACTGCCTCTATTGAAAGAATTCAGGATCCTTATTAGAACTTGATGAGGCCAATCACTCCTTTAGGTTGTTGTTCTCTAACAATTTTGCAGGTTGTGACTAAAAAGTCTTCATTTTGAGATTTGTTTTTTACTCTTAGTGTGTGAAAGGTAAGTAATAAAGACAGGATTTGCACTCAGATCAGATCCCCTATTGTTTTGGGGTTTTTTTTATAATTAAAGAGGAAAGAATTCAGGATCCTTATTAGAACTTGATGAGGCCAATCACTCCTTTAGGTTGTTGTTCTCTAACAATTTTGCAGGTTGTGACTAAAAAGTCTTCATTTTGAGATTTGTTTTTTACTCTTAGTGTGTGAAAGGTAAGTAATAAAGACAGGATTTGCACTCAGATCAGATCCCCTATTGTTTTGGGGGTTTTTTTATAATTAAAGAGGAAAGAATTTAGGAACCTTATTAGAACTTGATAAGGCCAATCACTCCTTTAGGTTGTTGTTCTCTAACAATTTTGCAGGTTGTCAGTAAAAAGTCTTCATTTTGAGATTTGTTTTTTACTCTTAGTGTGTGAAAGGTAAGTAATAAAAACAGGATTTGCACTCAGATCAGATCCACTATTGTTTGATCTTTTTTTTTATTATAATTAAAGAGGACGTTTTTATGCCTTAACATACCCTGAGGTCGCTGGTTTCCCTGCTCTTTTCCCGGTCCAGGTGTGGCAGTGCGGTGGCAGCGTGGAGGTCCTGCCCTGCTCCAGGATCGCGCACATCGAGCGCGCGCACAAGCCCTACACGGAGAACCTGACCGCCCACGTGCGGCGCAACGCTCTGAGGGTGGCCGAGGTCTGGATGGACCAGTACAAGAGCCACGTCTACATGGCCTGGAACGTCCCGCTGCAGGTAAAGCCGCCGTTTGAACCAGTTCGGACTCTGAGAACCTCAGGTAGTGGTCACCTGCTGGTGTCCAGGGTCAGGACCAAACACGGAGAGGCTGCTTGTCAGTTTTATTCTCCTAAAACCTGGTTCAGTCCTCCTGAGGGAAGGGAAACAAACCTCAACTCTGAATGTGTAAATCCAGGCTGAAAACATTTCCATTTAGCTGTTTGATTGAATTCATTCATTATTTGATGTAGTTGTAAGGCACTTTGAAATGCCTCGTGTGTAAAATGTGCTCCACAAATAAACTTGATTTGATTATTGATTGTTAGAGTTTGGAGGATGGGTGACAACCAGCAACCAGTGCTATTCGCTGCTATTATGCTAACATTCGTGGAAAAGGTCTCACAGGACCTATAATATTATTGATAATAATCCATGATTGACAGCCTATTGCACATTATGTGGACAAATTTTCCAAATCAGATTGTTGCTAAACCTGCTAAACAGTTCAGGGCCCTGACATGAATCTCTGTGAGTTCATTTCAAGTCAAAGATCACAAAATAACCCGTCTTCCAGGCTCCATTGCGTCTGATTTACAGGTGCTTTAAATCAATCTGTAGCAGGAAGTTATGAATCAGGTGGAAGGATATTTTTCGTTGGTAAAAGTCTTTTCTTTTCCAATTGGATTTGGCAAGAATTTGGTTGAACAGAATGAGAATGGAAAGGGTTTTTTCTCCCCACTGCTAAATCTCATCTGCCCACAACTGATGTTTCCCAGAGAAGCACTTCGACTGTTTTCCGTATTCATGAGTCATTTTTCTGCAAATGGCCTCCACCATTATCTTAAACCTTATGTGATTCATTAACTAATATGGTTTATTGTCTCAATCCACAGTTGATGTCCATTTACAAAGAGAAAATTGAGTTACTACTTCGATTTTAGAGAGGAAATGTTTTTGTTTCACTATTATAATGAGATAGAATGAAATGTTGAAGATTTGTCCACTCTTTAACTGGCTATTTATATGAATAGTAGCTTACATTTTTAAATGGAAATTTAAATTCCAAACACTCTTTATAAATCCTCTTTATACAGGCTTGGAATTTTAATGAATTTAGATTTGGGCTAAAATACCATCGTGAAAAATCCCCCTTTATTAGCTGAATACCTCTCTGTCGGTTCTCTGAAACACTTTTTTCAGTCTTTCTGCTCACTTACTCCCCCATTTCCATTCAAAAGACACCGCAGAGCTGAAAGGACCCACAGGCCTTCATTTCTACACAGTTATTTTGGATTTCTTTTGCAACAATGCAATTCAGAAAGTTGAAGCCCCTCGTGATTGCACAGCTCAATTAATGAAAAGCTCCAAAATGTTTGTATTTCCTCCCTCTGCTAGCATTCGGGGATAGACATTGGGGACATTTCTGAGAGGAAGGCCCTGCGGTCCAGACTCAAGTGCCGCCCGTTCAGCTGGTTCCTGTCCAACATCTACCCAGAGCTGCGTTCCTACGGCAACACGGTGGCCTACGGAGTGGTGAGTACCCCACGACAAAGTCAAAGTCACTGGATTTATCCTCAACTTTCCAGAAATAAGCGTGCTTTAATAGGAGTGCGTTTCCGTTATATAAGGAGCCCGGGAGGAATCTGGACCTTTGCCAGCGCTTGAAAAAATGCTACGCCATAAACTCCCTCCCCCTCACTTCCCACTGCATCCTAAACAACTCGGCAGATTAGGACTCAGATATTCAGCGTTGTTATAAATTGTCTCAGCAAAATCTCTTGCTAATTTTCTGAGTGTATTTCATGAGCCTGATGTAATATTTCAAGCAAATAAGAGTTATACATCCAAAGATTCCTAATTCCAGGCTCTTTAAAATCAATTCGACTTCATTAAACAAATTAATCGAGTCCGCATTGCTGCAATTGGACAAATTAATTTATAGAAATCTATTAATTTTCTGTTCCACAGCACTTGTAGTCAGGGTTTGTGGACTGCTTTGAGTTATTAGCATTGTGGGTTTGAGCAGCCAACAGAAACAGTAAAGGGTCACTGGCTTCCTCAGCTAATAACAATTATGGGAATTCTTAAACAGTTAGGTTTTTCCAAAAGTTTCCCCCCTCATATTTCTTACTGTGGGAGGTATTACAGATGTTTGTACTGTGGACTGGCAAACCCAAATTTTCTTCTTTTTTTTTGCTTTTTCTATGCTGCTTTAAATTTTCAGCCTAGGTGAAAAAATCTGTGTACTTTAACAACTATTATGGAGTCTGTGGAGGAGCATAAGGGACTAATTTATTGCAATATAAAGCAAAATGTGGTGCGATGGCACCCTTCTGTATACTGGACTCAAAGTATTCAACAGTGCATCATGAGGAGAAGTGCAACTCTTCCCCTCTAAGGGGATAAATATGCACAACAGTGCACAAAAAGGACCTTTGAATAACCGTAGCCTTATTACTGAGAGGCCTACGGGGAACTAAAAGGTTGTAATAGCACCACAAATCAGATCACATTTCTGTCCGCTAATTTTAATTCTGGCCTTTTCCTACTGTCACGCTCTTTTTTAGGCATTCATCTCTTCGTCTGGCTGAATGAACTCTCTGTAATAGCGCTCCCCACCGCAAAGCCGTTGGAGGCAAAAGTCACGCTTTGTGCTTAGAATTCGAGGTCCCAGGTTCAAATCCTTGCTTGACTTTGAAGCTTCATCACACAGCGAGATTCTGAATCTTGCATTCAGACCCAGGCCCGTGGCTGTGGAGCTAAGCCTGACCTCTGACCCTTAGTGAAACGGGACAAGCGGGAAAAGAAAATTCCCCTAGGGAATCGATAAAATGCAAGTTTATAAAAACTTGTGTTGCATGTGCGATTGCTACGTGAGATAGGGTGAAACAAAAGGCTCAGATTGGACCTCTGTAAGAGATCAAGCACCTTTCTGAAGCCCCTCACAGGGCTGTGTGTGATAAAACTGCAAAAAGAGATGGTGGGAGGCAGTAACTACACTGGGATGGAGACCGTAATTCCTCCAAAGGGCAAGTGGTGTGGCCAAGACCGAATATACGGGATAAAATCTAAAATAAATAATAATCATTTAAAAATCCAAAATTGGTAGGTGAAAAAAAGGAAAGTCTGATATAACATTTTAGGGGTGTAATTTAGCATGCAGCCAACAACCTTTTTACACGAATTTGAAAAATGTGTAGCTTTAATTTCGCCAGCCTTTGGGGAATTAATGCAGAGCAGACCAAAGCTCCGACAACAAAGTCCGCATAGATAAGCAGGCATTTCTATTCAAATCGTCTCCTTTTAAAAGGTCACTTGAATGGCAGACTTAACGCGGCTTTCATTAAAAATGTTTGCAGTGGCCGGGGAAGTAAAGATGGCGAGCATGAGCCCGCAACGCCGTCGCAGATTTCCGAGCGTGTCGGCGCATTCCACGTGCACGTTAGCCGCTAACGAAGCAGCAGGGTTTTAAACAGAGGTGCTAGTTATCAGATTTTGTTCGTTTAGTGTCAAAATGTAAGTTTTCGGTGTCGGTGGGCCCATTAGAGCAGTGTTTTTCAACCTTTTTTGAGCCAAGGTACATTATTTCATTGAAAAAATCACGAGGCACACCACCAACCAAAAATATCAAACAAATCTGTAGCCGCCTATAGTAACACTATAGTTATTATTATCTTATCTTAAGTGTCTTGAATAGGAATCAAATAAACACAAAAATGTATTTTTATCATATTTTATATTTCTTCTTTCAAATTGCTCTTAACATGTCCACTTCAATATGCAAAATTATATACAAAATCTAGTCATAAGGAATTATCACATGATTACTCCACCAGTCACTTAATTTTTACCAGCGCATGATGGAGTTAAGCATCTTCTCTTTCTTCTTCATTACAGCAACTTGGACACAAATATTATATTTTCCTCAGTTTTTAGTCCAAAAGCTCCCATTAATCCATATCCAGGAGGTGCACATTATTATTTTTCTGTCTCTGATACAGCAGATACAGCAGCACTAAAACTCTTCTTACATATTATTTCTATTCTGTAATGGCCCACAGTACACAGTATATATTAATGTGCAGTTTATAAGCAGTTTGTCCAACCTTGAACGATTATTGGAATAAGAAACAGTTGATGGATGTACAACATGGAGCTTTGTGCACAAGTAGAAGACGTGTAAAGTGTTTATTTGGTCCGTTAGCCGCATTTCATGGATCAGGAGCAGAATACAGACAAAAGTGACCCAGTTTACCCCAACTAAATTTAACATGTTCTACTTATTTTTGACAATGCTCTGACTCTTTCTGTGGAGATCAGCAGCTGCACGGCGCCACCTCAACTCTCACCCTGCTGTGAAGAAATATGTCGATTTGACTAAAATGTATTGGGATAACAGACAATGAGGTCTTAAAGTCGACAAAACAGCAGGTGGATGTACGACTTTTTGAGGACGGACGCTATCATTCCGATGTGTCAATCTTCGTTAAAGTTAAATGATACATAAAAACAGCTCAGTTCCCGTCAAAAAAACGTCTCAGCCTCTGGAGCTAAGCATCTCACATGTGCAGAAATCAGTTTATACAGAAAAACTTTAAGCTAGCTTCCTTTTTCTGTGGAAAATATCATTTGAAATCCCAAACTTTATATGTCAAATGGCCTTGTGTTACCATATGTTGGTACTGAGGCAGACTATTCTGAAATGAAGGACTGGCGAGAGCTAAATTGCTTTTAAAAAGGCCTCAAGTAAGAGAGTACAATGTGTCTAGCAAGCCATTTTCAATAGTTTTCCAAGGTGGTAGAATTTTTTTCTGTTACGTGGCTTTTTTTTTATATTCAGCTCAGGCCAGGCGCACGACATCTGACCTTCTCCTCAAAGTGCCCGACTGGACCTGAGGACGCAGAGATGGATGGAATAGGCTCTGTGCTTTCAGGGGGGATAGATGGGAGGTTTCACACACAATGAGTTGAGGTTTCTTCAGACCTCTCGTTGTGGCATGACAAGATTTATCATCAAGCACGGCCGCTTGTGTAGCTTAGAGAAACGTATTGTCGTCATTTGTGGTAATTGCTTTGATTGGTGAGTCTGGCAGCATCTTTAAAACGAAAGCAGAGGCGCTTAATATTCCTCGTGTCTTTCCTATAAATAAAAGGAACAAGGTCAGCCTGAAGTATCGGTCCCGGAGCAATAATTTACGTATTTTGCACAATTAGTTTAGACTCCTCGGTGGAACGGAGCCAGGCTAAATGAATGGCCCGGGAATCCGGAGAGTACAGGCGCTTTTTTTTTCTTCTTTCTGATGTATTTCTGTTGCGGCTGCCAGGAAAAGGTGAAGGTTAGTCTGAAGTTGTCTGCGTGACTTCCTCCCGGCAGGCGGTAATTAGCCCGCGGTGATTTCCATTTGTCACCGCGTTAGCCGCACGTCTCCGGCTGTGTGCGGCGCCGCTCTGTCAAAACGATGTAATTAATATTGCAGAGACGGGAAGAGAGCCCCGAAGAAGCAGAGCTGTGATTTTTCCTTCCATTTAGAGCAAAAAAAAACAAAGAAAAACAGACCCTGGACTTTCTATTTCCATTTCGTGTCATCTTCTTTAAACCCTAACAGAGTAGTTTTTGCTGAAAATTACAGTCGGTTAATATTTTATATTTTTTTCTTTTTTTAAGTTCAGTTGTGCAGCTTTCGTAACTTTTTGGTGGGATCGGGGGGCCTTCTTTCGCTTGTTCTAGCATCCAGAAAAAGTCTGAAGCTGAATTCTTATAAGCCTTTTGTAAAAACTAACATATATTTTACTGGGGGAAAAAAAAGATTATAGTCATATATATTATGATAGATTTTCTCAGCCTTCACATGTTTTGTGGTAAAATTGTAAAAGTTGGTCATTCGGTTGTATTATTTGTGGAGATGTGTGTAGCTGGTATGCAAAAATAAAAAGCTGTGAAAGACTGATTTCAGTCAGAAGACTTTAAATCTGCTGTTTCTGAATGTTTGAAAAACTAATGACTGACGTGCCTTCTTCTGCTTATCAGGCGTAATCATGATTTAACGCATTAACTGTATAATTAGACTTTTTAATGCTACTATCATTTTTTAAATATTCACTTATAATTATGACGTTTTAATCATCATTTTTGTGCTTCTGTCCGTCCTTTTTCCAGCTGAAGAACAGCCTGAGAGACGACCTGTGTCTGGACCAGGGCCCCGACACCGACAACGTTCCCATCATGTACCTCTGCCATGGAATGACTCCTCAGGTCAGTGGGGCGTCTTTTTTTAATCTCCAAACACGTGAAGCGGCGATAAACACTCATCACGCAGACACGTCTAAGAAAGGCCTGTCAATACCGCACAATGGGGCTCCCTCACAGGCTTTGATGTTTCCGAATGAGGGATTTAGAGCACAACTCGTACATAAAGATCCATTTGATGAGAGGGCGGTCGCTCGTTATTCTCCTCACAGCTCAAAGACTTCTTGAGAGTTCAGTTTGCATGTTTTTCCAGCTTCTAAACTTCTATATGTTGACACGCTATCATTAAAGCGGCATGTTCGAGGTCTGTGCTGCCGTTAATTGTTGCTGCTTTTCAGAAGATGGAAACCCTACAGGAAACAATCCCACATGTGATCAGCTTGCAAAGTGTTTTCTGGCTTGCTTTCACCTTCTGGTTGCTAGATAACTTTAACTGTTGCTCAAATGTGAAAGCCGAATTGAACAAACTCATAAAAATGAGTTTGTTTTTACCCTTTAAAGCCCGATCCAAGAAAAATAGGAAGAATATTGGATTGTTTTAGTCTGATGTCTTTCTTTGGCCCCTCGACAACACATGAAGAAAAAAAAACAGACTTTTTTTTTTTTTTTTTTGATCAAATTAGCGTGCAATAAGTCAAAAATCTATTTTGGTGTAGTCTTCTACTGGCAGTTATCAGGTATATCTGAATGTGTACAACAGGGGTCTGAGCAAAGCTTTTACAATTGAAGGATGCAAAAAGTCTCAGATCCAAAAGACTTCAGAAATCGTATGAATCAAATATGAATGATCCATTTGGCATTATAGGGTTAAAGACATGGTGAAGCTGAAAAGAAACCCTTCAAACCTTTTAGATTATCAATCGTCATGTGATCTGTTGATTGTTACTAATATAATTAAAATAGTCTTTCTTGAATTCTGCTTCAAATGAAGTTAAGACAGAGGTGAAGCTGCTTTAGAGAAAACAGGAAACAGAATTTGGGGGCTTCTGTAATTCATGTTTTACGATAGTATAATAGATACATGAAAAAAATCTTGTTTAACTCACAAATTCCTGTTTTGTGGGTGGGATGAAACTTATTAGCTTCTGCGAGGCCTTTAAACATCTCTATCAGCTCAGGGCAGATTCCGGGGGCATTTAATTCTAAAGGGGCCGTAAAAAGCTGCACTCATGGCCTCCTTAATGGAAACTTGAGAAAAACAATTTAAACCCAGGCCACTTTTCGATCCTTTGAAATGTTTTGTGGCGGCGCAAAAGGAAAAAATTCATATTTAACCGTGAGTAGTGCATAAAGAGGCTTTCAGAGTCAGAAGTAGAGTCCTCTTTGAGTCCAGAGCAGCTTTTTCTGTGGACGATTGGAGCCTCACCTCAGTTGCCAGTTAAGTTAATAGCTCTGACTAGCGCTTTGGTGTTTGGAAACCTCCGGCTTTCTTTCTGGGTCACACTCGGTAAGACAGAGTCCCTCCTACAGACGATATAATCAAAAGGAACCGGTCATTTGATCGAGGCGTTTTTGCGCGAGGTGAACTCTCTGAACAACAAGCTAACAGTTTGGCCTCAGCAGGACCTGGCTGATGTACGCTTTCAAATCCCTGACTCATTATAGGACTGTCCAACAGCAGATGAACGCATCCAGGCTCTGACTAAACAGACTGCCTGCAGTCCAGGCCAGCGTTGTCCAAAATCCATCAGTCGGCTCATTTCCCTCCTCTAGAATAGAGACAGGTGCCGCCTTTTCCAGCTCCACTTTCAAACAGCAACATGAATGTATTCATTCAGCCAAAAATAGGGTAGGCAAGAATAAGCTTTGCTTCGGCCTATTCCTTTTTTGGTAAACTGTGGGTTTGTCTATTGTTTTTTTCTTTTTTTCCTTTTGTTGTTTCTTGTGTTTGATGTGGACAATTTACCAAAATAAAGTGAAAGTGAAAGTGAAGTGAAAGTGATTTATCGAAGTGTCTTTCTTGATAAAACGCTCAATAAAAGCCATCCAGGCTTTATTTGAATTATCATCCTAAGGTCTGAGCATTTTAAAAAAGCCCCGTAAAAAGCATCTGAAGAAGCTAAAAATAGGAAAAATGAGAGGTTGAAACCTTCTGTGTCGGTAACACTCGCCCTCAGGCCTGATAGGGAGAGCGTGCAGGCTTCAATCTGGTTTTGACAGGAAGAAAAACACAAAAGCAGAGAATCTGAAAGGTGCCAGATTCAGGCAGTTGGTGAACTGGTATTTCAGGACGTACAGAGCAAATGAAAATATAATCTCGCCGTACCGTTTGGATGAATGTCGATTCAAAAATCACTTAAAGCCGGGCCGTGATTTACCATCCGTGTGGTGTCATGTCTTCAGATAACAGGGATATTCAGGGCTTTGGAAGGATAATGCTGGATAGGAGTAGAATATCATTACAGAATCCGAAAGGGGGAACTAACTAATAACTTGATCAGCGCCAGATATTTGTCCTTTTTTTTGTATTAGCGGCGTACACTCCCACATTCTTATTTATCTTCTTAAAGGAAACATTAGAATGTGATGGATGGAGCCAAAACCTTTCATGGTAATGGATATTTGTCAAACACATTTCATGTACGTGGAAAGACAATAAATTTCTTTTCTTTCCTTGATTTTGTAGTTTCACTGGTTAATGCGAAAGATATTTTTTGTACAAGACGTCAGCGTGGAAAAAAGCGGAGAGAAGAGCAGCGGGAAGGCGGTTCACAACCGACATCAAAGCCTCTGATGTTCGACTGCTCTTCTATCGGGGGCCTTAAAAAGATTTCATTCTTCATTTTTCAGTCACGCCGAGTATCTGTTCCCCCCTAAGTCCCTCTTATTCCCCCGTTCAGATCCTTTTCATTCAGATTCGCCCAATCCCTCAGATTACCTCTGCGTCCTCCTCTTCTTTCTAATCAGAGCCATTCCGTTTGCGTGCGCGTTCGAGTGGACGGGCGGCTGTGCTCGTGAATACCTGATGATCTGTCGAGGCGCATAATGTTTCCCAATTTCATTTGGGTCCGTTTGACGCGGACGAGGGGAGCGAGGCCCGGAAAGGATTTGCGGATGATAATGAGAGAGCGGGATGGAGACAGACAGGCCAAAGGGGTTAGGATGGAAGACACGTCCATGTATTCGTTTTTATTGGTAACAACAATGTTATATTTGCTTATATCGCTTATTGATTATTATTGGAACTTCTTAATCATCGCTAATACAATTGTAGTTTTCGTATTACCTGATACTATTTTTATTCATAGGATATAAGTTTATCCTTATGAACTTCAGTTTGTCTGTAATTGAACACTTTTTTTGAGGCCTTTATCCCATTAATGAGGATTTCAGATTTCAGCTGTGAGACAGATGTGGAATACGTGCTGGCCAGTGATTTTCAGTCAGTGAATTCCAACAGGCCTGGACAAAAAATACAGGCTAAACTTTGATCAACTTCAGTGCAGAATTAACCAACACATGCACTGTATGGTGCACGTGGGTACCTTACATTAAGGGTTTTAAGCCTGATCCAAGAAAAAAAATAGAGAAAAAATTACGTTTTCTTTTGTCTAGAGTCAGAATATTCATCACTTTTTACCGTGGGATAAGTCAGAAATCATTGTTGTAGTCTAGAAACTGCAAGGTTTCTACCAATAAATGATGCAAAATGTTTCAGATGTAAAATATTTCAGAAACCATATGTATCAAATATAGGTTCAATTATGAAAATACTGCACACACCATCTGATCCAGAACAATGCCAAGTCTGAACTCCTCTACAGACACCAGCACCCTGCTTTGACTTAAAAAAAAGCTCCACAGTGATATTGTTGTTGCAGTTTTCTCTTTACATGCAGCACATACCTTTTTAAAAAAATGGAGATAATATCCTGTGCAGATCTACATAAGTGAAAGTGGTCTCTCAGCAGCTTAAATGTGGAACGCTTCCAGTTGTCTAAATTTGCCCCGGGCTGCAAACACACACACTCTGTTTATCAAGGGGGGAGAGAAAAAAAACATCCTATTTAGAAAAGTTGTAAAAAATGAGTGGGTCTGTTCAGTCTGGGAGCTGATTTCAGGCGATTGTTATTCGACAAAAAGGTGAGAAACGGCGCGGGGAAATTAAGCAGATAATAGAAATCTGATCTTGGTATTGGTGCAGCCTTGCTGAGAAGATTGGTTTCGTTGGTGGGATCGATAACGTCTGAAAATTGGACCTTTGAGGCTATTTACCAGTACGCCGTTAGGGAGTGTGCACAAGTGTGTTCGTTTCCCATTTTATCCCTGCGAGGACCTCCAAACAGGAGGTACCTTCACGGGGCCTTGAAGGGAAATACTCGCTGTTAAAACTGATGTGATGTGTGATTAAACATCTGGAGGATGTGTTAATACAAGCATGCTGCTTTCACACACTCCCGCCTGGGTGGGAAGTCTGTGTGTTTGGGTGTCTACTCAACAGAATGCACCGAGATGTTTAACTTTTAAGTTTAGGTGTGAACAAGCTGCATGATAAAAAAATTAAAAAAAGGCTTTTAACTAAATTTGATGTTTGTAAGGGCCTTGAAACCGAGTCAGTGAACAGATTTAATCTCAGAAAAACAGAATATCTCCCCGAAAAAATAGACTGCTTCAAGGTTTGGGGGAAAGTTGATTATGGAGAAATGATTTCGTATTCAGTTGCTTCGCTATGGATTCTTTTCAGTTCCAAATATGAACTCAAACTGATGATTTATGTGTGTCACAAAGCTAATTATTAGCCTTTTAAAAAGCTTTAACCTCCAGCGACATTAATGTCGGATGGTATTTGTTTGGGTCTATCCGTGAGCTAAAGGAGTAAAGTTCACAACCTCCCAGATGGATCCTGGTCCACCCTCATTTATTCAGCATCTCAAAATAAGGTGGGAATTTGTGACGAGCTTGCTGAATTTTTCAAAAAGTGCCCTGGGCATCACTGGCAGTGGAATATAAAATAGCCCGCTGGTTAGTTTTGCAGGTCATTAAAAGGCTCTCCTTCTGTCACACGGACATTAGCATGGTTGCGATTACACAGAGGAAGTCCATTTTCAAAATGGCGGCCTGCTCTTAGCATCTGATCAGTGCACGTCCTGAATTAGCCTCATTTTGAGTGATTTCTGTCTTCCTCTTTATGCGCATTTAGCCTCTCTGCCATCACATTAGCTGTGTGAGAGAAATGCCAGAGAAATGAGCTCACTGGGAGCCTCGGATGGGACAAAAGTCCCCTTTACGATTGCCTGATAATTCAATATTTTGGGGTTTTTAATTCATTTCCAAAAAACGTAATCTCTAATTTTAATAAATGTCATTGGAATGTAGCTTTTTCTACTATTTCCTGGACTGGGATGCAAACATATAGCTGAAAATAGGCCATTTTTCTAATGAATGCTGGGCTAACTGTACATCTTTTTAGCATGCTGTTTGTGTCTTAGCAACAGTTTATATGACAAATGAGATTAATAATCTGTAATTCTGTTACGTCGACACAAAGACATTGCTCTGACTGAAGTAATATCCGTTGGAATTCGACTTTCGGATGCCGGGAATCCACCCACAGCGTCCAGGCCGCCCTCCGTGTGAACGTGCACATCCGTCAGGAGAGATAGTTATCCGTCAAACACAGCGCCGTGCTAATCTCCCTATGAGCAGCCCTGAGTCACCGTGACAGGGGAGGAGATAGCGTTAAGCCCCCGCGTCGGAAGCTGAGCATCAATCTACGGACAGATCCACGTTTAATCACTCATATAAGCAGACGAGCACACACACACACACATCCACGCACGCACCTACATGAACAAATCCTCCTTCATAGGCATCAAGCGTAGAACACGTTCACGCATTAGTGTCCGTGCTGGGTTTTTAAACAGCATTTGTGGGGGTGTTTCCCAGTCGGAAAAAAGGATCCTATCTTGAAATGTCCTGTTCCTGTAAGCAGGTCATCATTCTAATCAGTTCTCATGAGTTCCGAGTGTTATTGGCCAGTTAGCTTTGACATGAACAGGCCAGGTCCTAATTCATGCAGGTTTCAGTGAAATATGATAAGAAAGTGTGTGTGTGAATGTTGACTTTGAAGACGTGTATCTACTGTAACCGAGAAAGGAGGAGGAGGAGTAGATACAGCCAGAGTTTAACACAAAAGTATCATTCTAAAGGGAATAATATGAATCAAAAAAGGAATAAGACAATCAGTCATTTACATGGATTTGATCCCCCTCCTCTGCGTTGTTCGCATTTGTTTGTGCCATCTTTTTTCTGTTTTCCGGACTTGTGATGTGATTTTTCGAACCACTTAAGGTTTTGTGTGGGTGCGTGGGTGTGTGTGCGAGTGTGTGTGTGCGCCTCCTTGGGCTTTGAAAGTGGGCCAACACTTGCATTCATTACCATCTTCTTAGGCTTCTTTTTTCTCAGGTGTTTAAAGTCTTCTAAGGTGATATTTAGCCAGCGTCTACTTCTTCCCCTGACCTCTCTTCTCACTCCTTCATCTCTCGCCACAGCTCGTTACCGCCTCCTTTTTGATCTCCTCCTGTTTTTAATTAATTTTTTTATCTTAATTGGATCAGTTACAGGTGTTATTTTGCACAACATTAAAAGAGAAAAATCCTTCAGAGACTTACTCAAATATGCAGGTAAGTTAAGAAAGAAAAACAAAATTAGCATGAGAAATTAGCCTACTTTCAGCCCAACCTCCACCCCCCTTCGGTTTAATTATTGTGAAATAGAAAAGTTTCTTCTCTAATATATATGTTTTTATATGAAGATCATTTACATCTTAAAACTTAAATTAAACTTAAGATAGCATTCTTGGGATGGATTAAGTTGATGGGTGTGGGCGTTCATTTAGGGCTAAAATATAAGAGAGTTTCATTATTATTGATTATGAATGATGGACAGTAGTGTTTGCGTAAATGTAGAAATCAGCTAAGCAAATAAGAAGATAAAAAAATAGGAAAAATTCAAATAAAACACCATTCAGTCCTCTGCCTTCTAACCCCCAAACTTGGGGGTGTGATGGTGGTTGCTGAGCTCCACTTTGCAGACAATGTGTGAAACACATTCCAGCACGTGTATCACTCAGTCGAATAAAACCCATTTCTAATTTTCCTCATCCTCTCCGCTCCATTATTCCGCAGACACGTCTTCTTCAGAACCGTCTTGTTCATGATGTGTGGCACTCGGCTGTTCGGGAGGTGTTCGCTCTCATGTTAGATTTGCAGAGCTGTCACAACCTAAGTGCAGTGGTTTGTGTGGACAGGTTTAAGGAGCTCTAAAGGGGCACTTAAGCAGTTCCCCCGCGGATTTAGTTACCGCTCAGCTCTCTTTCATAATTAACGGGGACTCTAGCACAGGTGCTGGACACTCACACGGTTGTTTTCTAGCTGCTAAATTATGTATTCTTATAATGTAGTGTTTGCATTACTTTCTTTATTTAAGTGATCATTTAACATACTGAGAACATTTATTTTTGTAGAGTATGTTTTTAGCAAAAGAGAAACAAAGAATTTGTTTTAAATGATTTGGTGTAAAATGAAAGGTTTAGTTTCCTGTTTTCCCAGCAGTCCAAACATTTCTCTGTGGTTTCCCTCCGGTTTTTGTCAAGGAGCTTCTTATCCCTATGGAGTGAAGTTTATTTTTCAACTGGATTAGTTTTGAATTGCTTTTTTCCACTTATTGTTTCCTAATTAAATCAAATAAACTTGAGCC
This sequence comes from Menidia menidia, assembly GCA_907169785.1. NCBI lineage: Eukaryota > Metazoa > Chordata > Actinopteri > Atheriniformes > Atherinopsidae > Menidia > Menidia menidia. The sequence goes on from CAJRST010022223.1 coordinate 19,186,319, forward strand.
TTTTCAATTTGTTGCCAATTACAAGCATAGAGTCATAAATCAGGGATGCAGCATGAGAAAATAAACTTTCTGTTACGTGTTTAGAGCTTCATATTGTTCATATGGATTTTCAGTGGTATAAATTGTGTTAATCTTAAATTCTCCAACAGAGAGCAGCTGGGCTTTTTATTTATTCTTCACTTTTCATCTGAGAAGTTAAAGGTGTAAACCTGCTGTGTGCCGCTTTTAGATCCTCTATAAGTCACCTCCAAGTTTTTTACACCGAGGATCTGTACGATAAAGCAGGATTAGTGTCCGAGAGAGGCCACCTCAGCTTCAGGTTTTCCTTGAATCGCAATGACCGTCAACACTGAACGTAAAACCTTTTCCGGGCTGGTTTTAAGATAAGGCCAACACTTGTTAAGGGAGGGCCTCCTTATCAACTAATTGTCTTAGAGAGAGAAAAGATGGACGTCAGAACAACTGGATGATTGGAAATAGAGTAAAAAAAGGTGCAGTAAGCCCTAAACCAGGTGTGAATTTGTATTTACCTCTGTCTGTTTTTTGGATTTTTGTGGACTTTGGTTTAGTTTTGACTTTTGTTCTCTACTGCCTATTATCTGATCGTGGCTTTTCTTTTGTCTTGATTGGTGCTTTGTCTTTCTTCACGCTTATTTTTTAGGTCAGTAATCCTGGTTTGATTTCTAATTTCATTACTGTGCCTTTTGGTAAAGTTTTAAATTCAGTCAAGTTCAGTTGACCTTTGACCTTCTGCTGTCCAGCCGTGCCCCCCGTTTGGATCTTTCCAGCTTTATTTTCACATTAATTTAATGTAAATGCTTAAACAGGGTGGATATTTAAGCCGGATAACGTCAAGACATCCACATTTCTCAAGTTTCAAGCTGTAAAAAGAGTAAAAACTCTGTTTTCGGCAGCTCGGTTTAACATTATTGGCTTCATCACGACGGCCTTACAGATGTTTACGTCCTTTCCCCCCCCCCCACTGAGTCTTGGTCTCTGTCTCCCAGCAGAACGTGTACTACACCAGCTCCCAGCAGCTCCACCTGGGCGTGCTGAGCCCCACCATCGACGACGACGACAACAAGTGTCTGGTGGACGTGAACAGCCGGCCGCGGCTGCTGGAGTGCAGCTACGCCGCCACCAAGCACCTGAAGCTCACCTGGACCTTCAGCCAGGTGAGCCTCGGCCGGACGTCCGTGATGTCCGCAGACCCGAGATGTCCGGTAACGAAGTAGAACTACTTAAGTACTGTACTTAAGTACCAAAATGCAGTAGGCTACCTGTACTTTATTGGAGTATTTATTTTATTCCCTACTTTTTACTTTTACTCCACTACCTCTTTTGGATTCATTTAATACTTTTACTCCGATCGATTTTTCACAGGCTGAATTGTTACTCGTTACCCATATGTAAACGTAATGATAGATATAGCTCTGTCCCGGTTTGTGAAGTTGGCTCCTCATTGGGAGATTTGAGGGATCAAGCATAGCCTATTTAAAAAAAAAGCCCCCCGAAAGATTACGAAATAATGGCCTTCAAAAATTCCCCATCTAATCTGAAGAAGCATATCACGGTAAATTAAAAAACACAATGACATATAAGCTAGTATATAAGCGCTAGTTCAGTTCTCCCTGTTCACTCAGGACGTAGCAGCTAACGTTAGCTAAAGCTAACCTAGCCGGCTAGCTGTATGGTAACTTTAGCTAAAGCTAACCTGGCTAGAAAGCTGTATGCTACATGCTAGCATAAAGGCTCAGCTCAGGATTCTGACACAGGAATAATAAATAACAACAGATGAAGTGCTGTTGATTGTTAATGCAGATGTAGTTTTCTGTTTTTTTGTAAACACCTGTATGGTCTTTCACACGTTTGAAATAATATAAACAATATCTATCAAACTTTTGACTGCCTTTTTCTAATATACACAGTACTTGTACTTTTACTTATAATTGTACTTTCGATACTTGAGTAACAATTTTTGAAATACTTCTACTTGCAATACTTAAGTACAAAAAAGTTTGAGTACTTTTGTACTTCCACTTAAGTATGGTGTTGAAAGAATACTTCTACTTTTACTCAAGTACATTTTTTTTTATATAGTACTTGTACTTCTACTCCACTCCTCTACTCCAGTACTTTATACATCTATGCTGCAGACTCTGCTTTAATTGCTTTGCTTGTTAGCATTCTCTGTTAGCATTGTTGTCGTTAGCATTCTCTGGCTGTGACCTCCTGCATTTGTGTGCCGGGCCAGAGCTCCATGCTGCCGTGCATGTGTTATTTTCAGATGCCCAGGGATGGGTGGGGGGGGATTCAGGCCCCTTCCTTTCCACCTTGCCTCTCTGACTCAGTCAAATCCTCCTGCTTTTAAAAGCGCTCATCCGCTTTGGAAGCGCTTCTGCTGGGATTTGAGAACGAGCTCGTCACACATCCACAGTTTCTGACTTTTTCCATTTCTACATCTTGTCACAGTTTTAATGTTTTTCTCGGCGTCTCACAGACTCGAAAAGGAAGCTGGTTAATTAGTAAAAATATAAAAAAGATGACACGGCTGTGCACCAGCTAGAGGCATTTTAAAGATCGTGTCTCCGTCTCGTCGTGCTGCTTTTGCTCCAGACGACAAACTGAATGAGCAACTTACTTTATCATCATTTGTCTCTCCTTTCCTTACTCAGCATCCGGTGTCTTTCAGTAAACAATCCTGCCAGCCCCCAAATCCCACGGAGTCTGTAGCCACTGGGCAGACCGGCAGGGGGAATCGCCATCCAATTAGCATCAGCCGGATTCAGAAACCTCAAAACCCAATTTGGATCCCAAGTCAAAGAGATGAAACCCATTAGTCCCATAGCTACAGGGCTGTGAAGAAAAGGGGCTCTATTTTTTTTATTTTTTCATGAAAAGTTTGAAGAAATCAAATAAGGCCCCCGAGATGGAACTATTTCCAGTTTTCTAAGAGGGCAGATCAGACATTGGATGTATGAAAGATTAAAAAAGAACGAATAGTGAAGTGAAAATATTTGAATTAGTAGAAGTAGAGGATGGATGGATGGATGGATGGATGGATGGATGGATGGATGGATGGATGGATGGATGGATGGATGGATGGATGGATGGATGGATGGATGGATGGATGGATGGATGGTTTTTAGAAATTCTGATTGTCATATTTGATTTGGTTGAAGCAGATATTTTCCATGTGACCAAGTTAAAACCGAAGTATTTACAGAAGTTGGAAAATACTTCTCAGACAATCCTAACAGGATTCTGTTTATGATTTCAAGGCAGCTTCTTGGATTTCATTATGCAGCTCCTGGAACTATAGTTTCCATTTTAAACAGACGAATGGTGCGCGCGTGGCATTTTAAAAAAGGCTGATAAAAACAAGTCGGAGAACTGATATTATTAAAGCTCCTTTCAGAGATATTTCTACCACTTATACGCTCAAGGCTTCTGTGGACCCAGATTCCATCCGCAGTATGTAGACACAGGGCTCTATCTATATGCGAAATATGTTTCCAATTTTCATTTTTCGCACCAGTTGATGAGCTTTTCTCTTCAGCTCTGTGATTTTGATTTCGCCGGTATCCACAATCCAATCTGTAAACTAGATGTAGAAAATGGAGTCGACAAAAGAGTCTACAGCTCCGTCGGTCTGATATTGTCCAATCCAGTTTATTGGAATAAGGTGCATTCATTTTCAGTAAGTAGGTAACAGTTTGGGACTAAGTTAAGAACATTTAGAGCCTTTACAACTAAATCACAGATGTGTTAAATATGTAAAAGATTAGAGTTATCTTTGGTGTTTGTACTACTGTTCATGCTACACATCACCAATGATGGTGGTAAGGTTAAAAGTTGTTAAAGGAAAAGGTTAAAGGAAAAAAAGGAGAAAAAAAAGAGGAAAAAAAGAAGAAAGAAAAAAAGAAGAAGAAAAAAAATGAGAAAAGAAAAGAAAAAAAATGAAAAAATAAAAAAAATAAATAAATAAATAAAAAAAAAAGGTTGTCTTTCAATTTGGATGAGAAGAACCCCCACTGGACAGAAAGTCCATTTTTTTCATCTGATAAAATATTTTTCTGTGTTTGTCCCGTTTGAACTACGCAGAATTGGCTGTCAACCTGCAGTTCTTGGGAGTCAGAAGTTCTCCACAGAGAGGGGGCTAAAAGAGAAGCAGGACACAGGAAGTGTTGCGCGGAGGTGGGAGAGGGGGGGAGAAAGAAAAGAGGATGAAAAGGAGACGCAGAGTTAAGAGTGCGAAACCAAAAACGAAGGTGCTTGGCAGCTGCTGGGCAGAGGTGACGGGAACAAGGGAATAGGGAGCATTTCATGTGAAGCGTACAGTCTGTATTTGTGAATTATTGATGAGAAGATCTTTAACTTATTGAACAAAGCCTGGTCCTGAGGGAGCAGCCATCAGAGGAGAGTTGGAGCAAAGAAGAAGAGAATACAGAAACATGTTCATTTTCTTTACAAATCTGACCGGCAGGCTGGATTTTCCTGCATGTAGTAGATGCTATTTTCTGATATGAAAAGTACGTTCTCATTAATTTGGCCTTTTTTTTAACCACCACTTAATTTCACTTGTGTCTTTTATTAACAGTTTTACTACTTTTTGTTATTCTAACTGCAGAAAACCGGAGAAAAAGCCAGAGTTTGTCATTATTTCTAATCCTGAGGGGAAAAAAGTGTTTATTTTTAATCTTCACATCTCATAATTGATTGCAACGTACAGTATTAAAACACACAGAAACGCGCGGCTCCAAAAATAGCAGAGAAAAATCCAGCTGGAGGACTGGAGGCTTTCCGAGCCGCTCCACTGTTACATTTCATATCGGATAATCTCCCATTTCTGTTGCAGAATTAATGCTATTTAATCCACGCTGTTTATTAAAGATCTCAGCACAGCTCGGCAGATGTTGGGTCATGTTCCATTCATCGCGATCATTCATTTATAACTCCTCCCAGACAGGCACCTACTTTCTACAAGCTGTGAACACCGCCAACACCAGATCTTGTTTTGTTCGACTCTGTAAATTTCAATGCCTCTTAAAAGCCAGTCCGTTCGCCCGATGATTATTCTGATATTCTGATTTGTTAACATATTTCTCAAACCGAGAAATGGCGCTTTCATCTGCTGTTGAGTTACGTGAAAGAACCTTTTGGGGGTTAAATAATGATATTTTCAACTGTTTTCTTCACAATAAAAAACATAATTATTCAGTGTTGTTATTCTACTTGTACCGGAGGCATGTTGTGTGTTTGTTTTTACGCAGTTCAGCTGTTCTCACAATACAGAGACAAGGTGCAAAAAAACATTCCCTCAATGGGACAAAATGCTTTTTTTTGTTAATCATTATTTTTGCAGCTTAACTCGCACTAACAATGCGACTTTTGAGGCTGAAATTAATAAATGAGTTGCCCAAACTCTGGATCCAAGCCAACAGACAACTTTGCTTTATCGTCACCATGACAACAAAGGTCCTATGTTTTAAACCAAACTCCCATTGATTTGTGAGTCTGTGCAAATCTGACCAAAGAGCTTCTGCTCTCTGGGCTACTTTCAAAAGGAAAAGAGTGAGCAGCTTCTTAATGGCTTCATTGATGTATAATTGGTGCATTTCATCTTTTTAGAAATTGCTTTTGCCTTTTAATTAACTGCCTTTCACACACCTTGAAGGCACGTTACTCCAGTATTTCGGATTTTCTCTCTCCCCCCGCATCGTTAGAGGAGAATGACCTGAGGACCGGGCATCTGGTGGACAGATTGTCCGACTGGACATCCAGCTGGCTGTCCGATTGCCTCTGTGGCTTACTGGCTGTTTGACCGGCTGATTAGCGAACGCTCCCAGCTTAGTAGCAGGGAATCGATATCATTGGAGCTCAGTTCGCTCCAGAATGGAGGACAAAGCGCAGGAGGACTGCCAATGCCGCCTTCCTTTTTCTGTATGTGCGTTGAGAGACAACTCGCTAACTTCCAATCACATTTGTCACAAGTTATTCGGGAGGTCGAAACCATTCGAGAGAGCAAATGGACTCGCTTTTTAGGAGAAACGCCAAGAAAACATTAATGCGATTACACTAATGGGCTGTAAGTCTGCCTCCACTGTACCACACGCACAAAGAGCCATTAGCTGAAGGCCGCTGTGCTTGTGTCCCGCGGCTTTAATGACCCATCAGCGAGCGACCGCAGAAAGGACGAGGGCAACAAAAACTTTTGGTATCAGCTGGATACGACTGTTTGATTGGACTATTGGATTATAACACAATCGGCAAACCTGAAACGCGCGGATTCGACTCTGCGGGAAAATGAAATTATTGGTTATTGAGCTCCTGTCTGACCGTTTCCCTGATAGGAACCACGATGTCATCCCAGGCCCACCCCCAAGACGCTGCCTACCCGGTTTAGGCCCAGCCGGAGTCCTTTAAATGAACTGAGGACCTTTGATTGAGAACTTTTACAGCGCTGCACTTTTCTTTTAATTTAACTGCTGTTATGGAAAGTGTTCTTTAAACGAATTAGGCAAAGTCTCTTAATAATTAGAGAAGATCGATCTTGTCTAATAACGGTATTTAATACGAAGGCAACAGCGTTCGAAGACGCAGGTCACAGAGTAAACTCAGGTTAAAGGCACGTCCCCTTATATAACTTAGTATGGATAAAGAAACAAAGACATTCTGATTTACTCCTCAGTCCTCAAGGAAGTCCCATGGAGAATCTCCAAAAGGACAGGGCTATGCTTATGTTCAGGAGACAGGAAAGGGCCCCCATGTGGATGGACCAAAAGGAGAATCTTCTCAGGAGATGGATGGAGGATGGCAAAAAGGGCAAGTCATACAATTTCAATGATAAACACAGGAATGGGAGATTCATCCTTGATGGGATTAAGGAAATTGTTGCATTCCCTACTGGTGCTAAAACCACAGTCACCAGACATGCGAGAACTTTGCATCATTACAGTTTTCTACGTAAACAGATTCGCCTCGCGTCAAACTTTGTCCCGATGCTGCACAGAGAGCAGAGAGCGGTGGATTTATTGGAGCTTTTCTGCTTGAGAGGAGTGCCTGGACATGAGCGGCGAGGCAACGTGGCAAGTCGCATTTATCTCGGATGTGTTAATGCAGAGCTGGTGACTTCATTAGCATCCAAATGGAGAGGTAAAAGCTGCCCGCCGCCTAATGCTGAAAGCGATCATCTGGAGGAGAAGAGGGGGGAAATCAAAACAAAGCTATCCATTTACTCTGTTTCTCCACTCACCCCCTTTGAGAATGATGCGCTTATTAAAACACCATGGAAGCTTGCTTCGAGGATCGTAGGACGTTTGTGTGTTTGTATTCGTTGGTACAGTTTTAAAAGAAATTGTCTCACAGGCTGTTTTCACTGAGTTTCTCCACAATTGTCTCAGTGAGGTCGTCATTATCTATTGGTTCCCAGCTTTCCTTCGGGTTTTAAATAATGGATTGGAAGATTTTGATCCAGTTTTGGTACATTCTCCACTCCTCAGATGTTTTGAGTGATAGTTAAATCTTTGTATTGTGCCACAAAGTGTATCATTTGATTGGTTGCATGGGTTGATTGGTCTTTTAAATCATAGAGTTCATTATGACTGCATGCTACCTTCAGATTTTCATTGATTTTTCTATCTTTTCCATGCTTTTTTATTTGGTTTTAAGGGAAAATAATTGGATATATTGGATATATATATAGCCCACGCCTGTGGGGCTATATTATGCTTCTAATGTGTTTTGGACATGCCCAGAAATCCCTCCACAGGCAGGCACATAAGAGGCGTCCCTATCAGATGGCCTCAGCTCAGTCCTTTTGATGTGGAGGAGCAGGGACTCAACATCGAGTGGCCCCAGATGTTCGAGATCCTTCTCCTATCTCTGAGGGGTTAGCCCAAGCCCCCCTTCCAAAGAAAACTCATTACAGCTACATTAGAAAAACACAAAACAAGCGCGTTTCAGGCAGACGTGCTGATAGCATAATTAAAACCCCTCAACTGACCTTTAGAAAATGTCAGTCAGAGGTCCAGAGGCCTTTTTTTTATCCTTCATCCACATATTTAAGCTTCATATTCTGCTCGCCGCATGAAAAACCTGCTCTTTAGATAGTCTTGAACTTTCATAAGCCCGCTCATCTTGAGCTAGGATCAGAAATCAAACCGCTTTCGGTTCCAGCGATTAGCCCGGGACGGCTGAAAGTACAGATAATAACCCCGGCGCGCGACCCCTCGGAGATAGATTCCCTCTCCAAGCGAGGGGGGGATGTTTACGGCCCGTCACAGACGTGTGTGTTTGTGCCGCATGCCTAAGCGTGGACATTATCTTCCCTCGCCGATCAGCAGTTTTCCGACATATCATTCCGGAGCACGTGGACAAACCACTCTGCACAGAAACAGCTGAGCACACCGACAAGCCGCGGGGATCGATATCTTTTCAGGGAGCTCAGAGCCTGAAGGGGCGCGGGATTATGTTTCTGTTAAACACGGGTCTGTGTGCGTGCGTGTGTGTGTGTGTGTTTTTTATCATACTTGTTGTGGAGTCGACCACTCGAGAGCAGAATTTAGGGTGAGCGGCAAAACGGAGTTTGTTTAAAAAGCTAAAATGCTGTTGAACGTTTAGCTAGCAGGCCTTGTGTGCGTGTGTGTGTCTTTGTGTGTGTCTGTGTGGTGTAAAGCATAATGTTTTTAAGCCAGTCAGCTTTTGTAAAGCGCCCGGCAAGTTTGACACAAATGGTTTTAGTCTCCTCCCTCACGGGACTCGAGCTCATTAAAACATTTTACTGTTCTTGCCACATAACTAAGGATCTACTTTAGGTCCCAGCCTGTTGTTGATGTTCCAGCGATGTGCTCACACACACAGACACACACACACACACACACATACACAGTGTCTGACACAAGGCAGAGGCTCCTATTAAGCGACGGTAAACTACAGCTCTCATTTAAAGTGACATCCAGCTACTAACAAGCACATTTTGCATTCCTGTACATCTTCCTCCGTCCCCCCCCCCCATTCATTTGACTTCACTCAGCTTTATTGGCACTGATGTCGCATCAGCAGTATTGCCAACACATCTGAACGCCAGCGAGTGAAATGGCTGGATGCGAATTGTCTCGCAAACATCAAATATGTGCTGATACCAAGCAAGCTGAATTGCATTAGTGGGAGCAGGATAGAATCAAACCAGAAAAATATTACACACATTAAACAAGGCTACACATTTGTTTGTACTATTTACTATACTTATAGGCATGGATATATGTTGAACTTCAGGCCTAACAATGCTAGACATTTGTTTGTACTATGTACCATACTTATAGGCCAGTATAGGCCAATATATGTGGAACTTCAGGCCTAAATAAGCTTTTCCGCTTGCAGAAAGTTGCTTCTTGGTTAATTGATGACTGGGTTGCTCCCCACAGGTCGAGCCAGGAGAGCTGCAGCGTTGTGGACTCCTGCCCCTCAGCCCGCCGTATAAAACCGGATCTAATTTGTGATCACAGGCTGTGAAGTTCCAAACGCAAGGTCAAATATATTCTGGCCGGAAGCAGTGGCTGTAAACCGCTTCGTATCTTTTTACTGCAAATATCCTGCAGCTGGTGGGCCGCGCGCTGGAAAAGAGCCAGAAAGTCAGGCGCTTGTTTAAAAAAAAAAAGCTATTGTGCGCTAAAGCGAAGGCGAATATGGGGATCGCCGACTTTTTAAAATGATATGTCTGTGTTTGCATTCTGTGGGTGATTGCGTCTAATTTCAAACGGATTTATTCATTCAGAGTATCGGCAGGTGTTTGCAATCCGAGTCAGAGCTAGCAAGTTGAATTTCCATCGGATTCACTTTATTTGAGTTTGTGTAACTCTACAGAAGAGTTTACGCTTCCAGTATTATTTTTAATGGCATATCAGAGGCATAAATTGCACCAAAAGCCACATCCTAAACCTGGAACCAAGAGGTTCAGAGGAGTTGCTACACAACTGTTTTAGCTATAAGTTTGCTAAAACATGTTTTATATGAATAAGTGAATGAACATATGTCAGATTGTGCTCTGCTATGCCAGAAATCCCATTTCAATTAAACCTAAAAGAATCCAGATGCTCACACCTCTTTACATTGCCTTGTATTTTGTAGTTGGTCAGCACTTTTTCTAGATTTTTCAATCCATATATACATAATAAGCAGTCCACATGTAACGCAAGGCGTGCTTTTTCCAAACCGTAACATTAAACGCATGTTAGGTATATGTGGGGATTAGTGTGTTGCACAAATACACTGTGACGGATATGGTGAGGATTTAACTTCGGTTTTCTTTTTGGGTCCTGGATGTGGTGTCAATGGTTTTACAGGCGACATGGATTCTACAGACTGTGGTGTTATGCTCCTCTTTATGCATTATTCAGCCCGACGGACACGAACACACCCTGTTTGCTCTTTGCGAGGCTTTTGCAGGCGTGGAATGCAGCAAATTGGCGGATCGATGGAGGTGTTGATGTAGCAAAATGCTGTTTAGAAATGGCATTGAACCTCTGAAAACACCGATTACTGAATTAAACGCTTAAAAATTAGATGTAAAAGCAGAAGTTGTTTTAGTTTGTTAGCCTTCTTAATGTTTTTCCTCATCATCTCTCTCCTCTTTTTTCCAGGGGGGGTCCATCCAGAACAATGAGTCGCAGCGTTGTCTGGAGCTGGTGGAGAGCGGTCAGTCAGAGTTCACTTTCCAGCTGGTCATTCAGGACTGCACGGGTCAGAAATGGACCATCACAAACATATTGACTGTCCTGCCACAGTGAACTGGGGGACACCGGTGGCTGCCCGGAACCGTTTCTGTGTGATGGACCCGCGAGCAAGTTTAAGGTCAAGTGGGAGTGGGGGGGGTTCCAATGCACAGGCAATCTGAAAGGCTGACCTCCACAGAGAAATATCCCCGAAAAGTTTCAGCACCCGGACTTATTTTTAACTACAATCTGCACAGAAAATGGTGCGCTTCAATCAGACACGGCCCATCAGTGACCTAATAACCGTTTTATGCCGATGACCCGAGAGAGGAGACACTCACAGATGGAGCTGACGCTCTTAAAACTTCCCACCCGGCCAAGAAAATGAGAAATATGGCGGACTGTTAAATCGTGGAAGCGGTTCGGTTATTTGCAGGAGCAGACTTGCGATTTATTCTGGGGTCCCTGTTTGGTTTTACGGTTTAAGAGCTGTCTCACCGGAGCGAATGCATGTGTGCAGATGTGTCCAAAATCCGGAAAAGTGGCGGATTTGTGACAGAAATTTAAGGATGAAGGCAGGTTATAAGTCATTATCCTCACTGGTCTCATCCCATTAGCATCACAGGTAAAAACAAAAAAAAAGATAGAAAGTGTCATGAAGAGAAACCAAAGAGTGATTAAAAAGCAGAAACTCCCCGTCAGAAGTTTCCGAGTTAATTCAATCTGAACGGAAGCTGTCCGTCAAATCCTGTTTGTGTGCTCACAAACGGAGCCGAGGATTCATCCTGGAAAAGAAGGTTTTACATTCCCGGCAATCTTCGGAAACACCTGGGCAAATGAGCGGATGTGATATGGAAGCCGTTGAGAGGATAAAGAACACCTCAGAGACTGGTCTGATTTCTGTGTGGGCGCATTGGTGTGCAAAAGCCCGGAGCCAAAGCCAGGATTTAACAAATACAGAGTTTTTGTTTCAGCTGGACTCATTTGAGAACAGCCAACAAAAGTTATTTAAAGAAACCAGAACGAGTTCTACCTTAAACCATAATATCTCCGTTCTGGTTTGACTCAATTTTTTTTTTTAAATCATGTGTCCTTAGTGACAGAGGAACCTGTTCTCCATCCGGGTAGATAGGGATGAGACAGATGTTGCTGAAGTCTGATATAAAAATAATACAGCTAATTTAAGCTAGTGTTACTTGAGAGGAAGTTTGAGTTACAATTACAACTAATTTATTGTGCAAACCAAACCTAGACTACTATATCTTACCATGTGTAATAACCTCTAAGACCACAGATCCTGCAAAGTTGGGATGTTGCATCAAGAAAAGAGGAAAAACTCTGTTAAAAGTCTGTTAAAATGTCAAAAGACTCAGCCAATAGGAAATCATGCCTTCTTTTACCTGACGGATGCTGCAGAGCGGAGGCTTAAACGTTTGTTTGTCATCACCGAGTGTAAACCGCCGTTAAGTATGCATGTCCCAAACCCCTTTTTGTCGATTTGTTCCTGTCTTAAAGGTTAAAGCAAATGCTTTGCTGATTAGATCAAATATTAATGAGACGGAAAATAAAAAGTGACGGAGCGCAAAAAAAAAACATGCAAATGACATAGTCCATAAGAACGGATAGAAGATTTCAGGACATGAACATGATAAATATTACAGAAGATTGAATAAAAAATACATAAAGCACAAGTCAAATAGAATTTTTCAGGTGCACCGGCTTCATGATAACTAAATGTTACCACAAAAAAATGTCCTTCATCCTTTTTTGGAGCCACTAAGAGATTCATGCCAGTGGTCATGGTTTATTAATGGAAAGAGCGCAAAGCAGGTGTGCTGGTGCAACGCCGAGAAGAGCATTAAAAAGCATATAAACCAATATGAGGAGTTTGAAATAGTGATGTCTTCTGGGTCTGATCCTGCTGCGGATGCAAATTTAACTGACGTGCGTCTTTGATCCCCTGGAAAACGGCAGCAGAGAACCAAAAAGAAACAGCACTGCCTGCTGCTCAGAGAGGGCCAGACCTGAGAAAACATGAGTGAGCACAAGCCCGGAGTCTATCCGAAAGGACAAAACGAGACAGAACGGCAAGAAACCAGACTCGGACGACACGTTTTGAGGCCGCCCGCCCGGTCGGATTCCTTCAATGGACGGAGAAAACTGAACTGAGCAGCAGATTTATTCCCTTTCTTTCTGTTTTTCATTAACAATGATCTTAGCTAAAAAAGAGATGCAACACCATGAAACCAGATTCAGGATGAAACGGCTCCACGAGTGTTTGGAGAGCTGAAAAACACTGAGCACTCCAGGAAATTCCTGGTTGATGATGAGACACAAGGTCCACTCAACAAATGGATTGTAGACATTAAACCCAGACAGATGTGGATACAGTGAGACGGAGTTGAAACACTGGATAAACTGGAACTGAATGAAATGATGACTACAGGATTTATTGTCAAACGGTGTTTAATAACAAGAATGCTTGCTGCCCTGTTACTGGAAAAAACAGAAAGTAACAGATACCTTTAGCCCCAGGATCTAATTTCTACAAAGAACAAGACTGCTTTTGGCTGCTTTTATTGTTTTCACTTTGCTGCTATGTATCTGGCTGCTATGTGTCTCTCTAAGGAAGAAGAATCTGGGCTTTGGCCACAATCGCATATATCAGCAATGTGGCACTTTCCCACTGAGTTGTGCCAAAAGAATGGCGTTTATTTCTCTGATTAACTGCTTCATTCTCTCTCTGTGGTCCTCAGAATCAATTATTGAGCCTGTTGACAGTGTAACTGAGTTTATAAGCGGTGATAACTACCTCTGCAGGGCACTCGAAAGTGAACAGATTTAACTCAGCAAACCTGAGATTACCTAGACGCGAAATGCGGCGATAAGACGCTGAGAATACGAGAAAAATCAGAAAGTGCAGAGAATTCTTTTACCACATTGAGCCCAGTCCCTCTGCAAAAGTCCTGAATCGCAGGTATGGACCTGGTAATGCTTCAAAGAATCGAGGCAAAGCAAAAAGTCAGATTTCTAAAGCTGCTAACACATAAAAACACCAAACGTATCTTTTGCTATTCCTTGATCTAATAAAGTCAAGGTACCTTGAGATATTTTCCCTTTTTGTACCTCATATCAACATATTAATGCAACGTAAACTCACCATTGCTGTTTTAAACTGATTGAGACTGGCTAAAGATGCAACAATTTAATTTAATCTTTCTCTTTTTCTCCTTATTTAGTTCATCTCAGGCAACATGAGACACGGGGATCTAGTTTATGGGGTTTAGATAGTGCCTACGTGATGGTTTGGGCACCAGATTTAGTTCACAAATCATCATTCAGTTGCTTTTTTTTTTCTTGAAAAGAGGGTTAAAAAATAACCCACTGTTTGTGTTGGAATTGTGGCACGTTATATACTCTGAAAGTGCGTGGATTCGATCTTTAAGTGCGAGCAGAGCTTTTCGCTGACTCGACATTTGCTTCTTCTTCTGCTGCTGAATCAACCCCTCAATGATTTAAAGCCCCAAACTTCAGCAAATTCATCCCAAACCGGATGAGCTTTGATGGTAAGTTTGCCCGTGGCGTGTTGGAAGCTCGGCGGCGTCGGGCAGTGGCGTGTTTTGGGGGACAGGAAGTGTACAAAGAGTCTGTCGGCTACTGTGTAGCATCTCGAAATAAAACTTCTGTTGATCTTCACTTCTTTTTTTTTGTGGCTCAGGTTTGTAGATCCTGAAAGTTTTAAAGTATCTCAATTTTTGGGAAACTCTTGCTATATCAACTGATGAAAATGTTCAAGCTATTTTGTTTGTGAATTAAAATTGGATATTTATTAAGTACCAGTAATAAAAAAAATGGATGATGTCAAAACTTGTTCTGAGTTTTTTTTTCCCCTTGTCACCTCTGTTAAAAAGTGCTATTTTCATTATTATTCATGGAATGGTAGCATAGACCATGTCAGATAATCTGTTTCTGGACACATTTGAGATGAAAATTAAACACTATATTACATCTAAAAAGTGTGGCTTACATTTTACTATAAAGGTTAATGTTTTAAAACTAGTTCAGAGAATGATGAGAGCTCCAAAACGTCAAACATTGAGTCCCATGTATAAAAATCTACAAATAGCCTCTTAAATCTCCACACAGGTGTATGAATTTCTGCTTATTTCTTTTTGCTCGTCGATCATTGAGGGTCGTAATAAGCCGTGTTCACCAGCTCCTCATTTGTATGGCCAACAGGAGGAACATAAGCAATAATTTGATATTGTGTGGCTGCAAGGTAAATGTCATTATCCCGCTTTAGTTTCCACCAACTCCCAAGAAGCATATGCGGCTGTTTAGCGGCTAAATGCTCCTCTGTGTTTAGCAGCTAATTGGTTTCTCCATCTGTTCCGCGAGGTCAGCCGCCGCGGTTCGGCTGAAAACAGCAATCCTTCAGCAGCTGAGAGCGATGGCCGACCAGAAAACAGGGAGAAGTGGAGAAAATGTTGCAAAGAGGAAGACGTAGCGGACAAAATGGAAATAATGAGCGAGCGGGAAACGTTGTAGACGAGTGCTGCTTGATGGTTTGAAATGGATAAAGTGTAGATGCACTCACATCGGAACAAAGGGAGATTTTGGTTAAATGGGAATTATTTGATATGACATTATGACCACAAACTAGGAAGGGGATCCAAAAACCTGCATCCTGGGCCTCGGGTGCTTGAAAATCTGGCATTTCCAGATATCAGTCTTATGGGATCTGATAATGAGACTCAATAACTGTACTGCTCAGAGCTCTTTGGTCATATAATTTTAAAAATATATCATTTGACTGTTTTATGTTGTAAAAACTGATTAAATTCAACTCTTCTAACTTTTTTAACTTGTTTGTTTTAATGTTCTGTGCTTTCTTTTTCTTTTGTTGTACATCACTTCCATTGAAAACGTGTCAAAAACAAATTAGCATTTTTATTATAATTAGAATAGTAGTTATGATAGTTATGAAGCTTAGTGAAAAATAGAGATGTACTCCCATCGTAAAATGTATACATATTATAGAGAAAGAAATTATTCCTAATATAAATGTAATATAAATTCTACATAATCTAATTTATATAATTTATTTCATTTATCTACATTATACATACATGTATACACATTCCAAATGTACCTTTGGGGATGAATAAAGGATATAGGAAATAAAGTAATCTATCTATGTATCAATCTATTTATCTATGTTTTTTAACCTATTATAAGCATCTTTTAGCATCCATGTTACGAGTACATCATGATGGCGTTTTGTAATAAAAAACATTTTCATTCTAAATGAGTGAAGAATCATTTAGCGTCCGTCCTCACAGAGCTCTTCGCCTGCATGTTATCATTTTTCAATTAGCCTCACAGATGCAGGTCGTCAGACACGAGCACTCCTGAGTGTCTCCTCAGAAACTCGGATTGTGGCATTTGAAACGTACTGCTAGCTAATACAAATCCCATCAACGCCCCTCAAAATTCTCCCACTGTCTTTTGCACACGTCACGGTTCTTTTTGCAGTTTTGCCGCTTGGAAAATGAATGAAAGAGGACCCAAATGTTAGCTAAAGCTAAGCGGTTTAAAATACACGCTTTGGATAGAAAGGCAGCAGAAAGCTGCTCTTTATTGTACTTTGACCAACCATTCCTAAACATTTAATCCAAATGGCTATCATTTAATGGTTTGATTCTGAAAACTGTCTTATTTTTTATACTTTGAAGTCAAGAAGTGTGTGTGAGATGAATTTACTGTAATCTCAGAATGCCACACATTATCAGAACAATGCTAATGTCTTCTT
>CAJRST010022223.1:19202852-19232211 GCA_907169785.1 Menidia menidia
CAGGACATGGGAAACGAGGACTATTTAAACACATGAGGGAGCTGAACCCCAGGTGTACACAATAGGTGTGGTGGCGATTGTTTGTCAAACCAAACATCCAATAATAGTTCCTCAAGCCACTAAGAGGCACTGGGGTCCAGTTTCTATACGCAGGCAAAAGAAGATTTAACATCCAAACTTGTTGATTATTCTTGAAGGTTTATTTGTTCTTTCCAGCAACAATTACAGAGTTCAAACTTTCCTTTGTTCCCATTCTGTCAATCTTGCTCTGTTCTTTTGCTCTGTTCTCTTGCTCTGGTAAAAACCATAGGCCCCAAATCCAAATGCCTTGCTGGTCCTTTACCAGGCCCCTATACTTATAGAAAAGTGGACTGACCCACATGACTTCCTGTCTAACTCTAAAGAATGAATAAGAAAAATAATAAGACAAGAAATTAAATAGAATCAACAATTATTAACCTGTAAATAAATACTGTAAATAATACAAAAAATATACATTTAAGAATTAACTAACAAAATTCAAATGAATAAAGAAATAAAGAATAAATAGCTCCAACGATAGGTAAGCAAGACATGACGAGACACCAGACATTCCGATTGAAGCCCGATTGAAGTCTTTTTGGGCTTTTTGGCCGGTGGAGCGACTTGACAGTGTGAAAGAAGAAGAAAAGAGGAGACAGAGACCGGTCACAGGGAGCTAAACGAAGAGGAACAGCCAGCAGAGGAGAGAATCCAGAGCAGAAACGAAGTACCTTTGGATCTGATAATCAGATTTAATAGAAACTGCTGCATCAGCTTGAGAATTAAGCGCCTAATCTTATTTTAGAGGGGGGAAAAACTGTTCCAAGTGAGGAAAAGATCTAAATCTTTGGTGTGGATTGACAGTAACCTGCAGAATAAGCTCCCCGGTGCCAGATGTGGGGAAGTCAAGAGTGCAGTCCTGTGCAAACACAGGGATATGATCCGATGACACGTTCACACTCAGATGTAAATGCAAAGTTTGTTCAAATCTAACAAGCCTTGAAGTCAATATTAGGACAGAATGTAACCTAATATATCCTCTCTTGGGTAGAAGCTCTTCTTTAACATATATGTGGGCTCATTTTTACCTTCAAATAGATCCTTTTCCGGTGTGAAGAAAGGTTGTACACAAAGCCAAACTGCCAGGTTAAGTATTATGTTGGAAAATGCATTTTAAAACATGTATGTTTTCAACAGAAAATCTCTTCAAGGAATCATTTCTTTTTGATTCAGTGAAACTCGCTGTTACATTCAAAGTTCTTCATGATATTTAGGCAACTATTGGCTCACATAGCTCAGAGTTTAGTCCTGAATCAGGTGTGAAACAGAGCAAGATAAGCTCATAAATTGTCGGCTTTACTTTACCTCTCTGATGGAAACTATGGGAGGGGGATATTTTGACATCCACACTCCACAGGTCAAAGATTACTAACTAATGAGGGGACCTATTGTTGTGTTTCGCAGTGAGAGGCTGTTTGAAGCTAAGAAAACTTGCAGGTGTTACGACACCAGCTAGATTCTGTCCAATCACTGTGAGCGGTTTTACGACGGGTGTATCCAGACTGTCGCATCTCTTTCATTTTCAAGACATCTCCACACAGGCCAGAGGAGTAAATGTGAGAAACGGCCAGAAGAGGTCATCCCTGAGGGCTCCGGTTCACAGGTTTTTGGTTCTGAAAAAGGTCAGCGCACGTGTGAGGCTGATGACAGCCCTTCCAAACACCGACCCGAACCCCATCTCCCACAGGAATAGAACTCTGAGGTGCTCAGCACCACAAAACAATTAAATGGAAAAGCATTTAGTTTAGTTTTTCTCTGATTTTTGGCATCTTAGTTCTTTAATACCCTGGTTCAGAGTGTTCACTGGTTGTCTCTGTCGATTTAGTTCAGTTATTGTTTAAGTTCTGCTATTCTGCTTTAGCTTTCAGTCCTCAGTGATGGATTCTGCCCCACGGGGGGGCCTTTTTTCTCTGTGTTGTGCTTTTGGAATCGAGTCAGGAAGTCGGTAAAGCTTTTACGAACTTGTCATCGGTGGTTTGTAACCCAGCATGTACTTTAGCTGATTCGATGTTTCCACCATTCATCTCACTACCTGTCTTCACCCATTCTCCCGGTTGAATGAATCGCTGAGCAGAAAAACATGCACAAAAACATCAGACCGCATTTGACAGCGTACAACAAAACAACACAGGAAATACAACAAAAAGAAAAGGCACGACTTGTCAACAGGGGTCTTCCTGGATTGTTTCCTTCAGCCAAATGAAGGAAAAGACTACATTTGTTATGGTCTAATTTCTGCCATGGACTAACAAGATGCCTCAGGCTGGATGGCTGTCAGCAGAATGCAGGTGGAACACATTTAAACCCTCTAATCTCTTCATTTTGTTTCGGCCATGATGGGATCAGAATTATAACCACCGAGATTATTAACAGAGATTGTTTCATTACGGTTCTATTCAACTATTGATGAGCAAATTTGTATTCTAAGATGATTCAGAATTGGGTTATTTTCTCCCCTCTTACTTTTCTCTTGCGTCCATTGAGTTTTTGATTGAGTCTTTAACTGAATTACATTAAAATCCAGACTGTGGCTCCAGACTGTGGATCCTTCCACCCACCTTATCTAAGGTGGTGTTCCCCATGGGGAAACCCGGACATATTTCTCCCCAGTGGCGTTCTCCATCTTCAGGGGGGTGCTGAACAGTTCCAGGCCAGTGGGCGTTTTATTTGAACATTTGTTTTGCCTTTTACTTTTATGATTAATCTGCTCTGTCTATGTTTTGTTTGTAGGAAAAAATCGTTTTTCTGGTGTCTATTTCATTTCCAGTTGACCAGTTCAGTTTGCACTGAAACAGATATGAGAACTATCCCTTATTCATTCTGGCATGAAATTTCTGTGCACTGGAGTCCTTTTCTAATATATTTCTGCATCTTCTTTCAGTTTCTGGTTGCACAGATCCTCTCATATCACTGGGATGGCCTGACTCATTGACTATAGACAGAATAATATTTGTAGATGGTTCACCATGAAACCCCTCACAATTTAATTTTCCTTTTTGGGGACTGAAGAAGCTCACAGGAGGATACTTGTCGCTCCATCCATCAGGTTCTACAAGAGTGTCCTGACAGAAGCCATCCCTCAATATAAAAATAGATGGGATTTTGCTGAGTTTGTCAAAAAGCACCTGAATGACCATCAATCCACAAGGAGCAATGAAGACCGAACATATTCTCATTAATTCCGTCTTTTGAAGCAAACATAGAGCTGGCAGCATCATTTTGTTGGGATGTTTGTCTTTGACGGGAGCTCAGAAGTCACCAAAGATGAAAAGGTCTTGAGTGAAATCCTTTTCCGGAGAGCTGCAGGATCTACATCCAGACTGAAGCACACCAAAGACTTTGGCAGGATCCCAGCCAAAGTCTGAAACTGGAAAATTGGGAGAATCTCTGCAGACAGCCTTAAGTGCCAAGATGTGCCAAATTTAAGACGAGCCAACCATGTATCATCGTTTCCCATATGTCATCGGGCTATATTTACATTGATTTTTTTCCCGAAAATTAATCTAACTTTTTTAACTAAACTATAATGATTCTGAAACAGAACAACATTTTATCGTCTGTCTGACCAATAGGTGAACAGCTTCTGGTGTTCCTTTTACTTGGAATATGTCAACGATAATGAACACCTCCCTAGAGTAAACAGACCCACAAAAAACAGTGAATGGCTTTTGTGTTCCACTGCTATATTCAAGCTTTGACAGCTGGGAAAAGGAAAAATATATAAGATGTATTAGCACGCCTGTCATGTGCCCAGCAGTGGGATAAATTACAGCTATAAGCAGTTTTTAAATAGATTGAAGTCCGGCCAAGAAAGTCTCACAGCAATATCCTCAGTCTTATGAATGAATGTATGCATTCTGTTTCTACTGGGAGCAGACAATGGCCATGTTTAATTGAGTGTAGTCAGAACCTGCTGGGAAATCATGTCCACATCAGACTTCAATAAAACTAGAGAATTCACATAAACATTTCTAAATTCTGCAAAGTATCTACAGTATATGTAGCATGTATATATGTATGGCTGAAGCTGTTAATTTTCTATTTTTTTATCTAATATATCAAAGACAACTCCAAGTGGGTGAAATCTCTTAGAAGAGGTCAAATTCATATTCGAAAGCAAGTGACTGAAGCAAAAATAATACCAAGTGTACTTTAGATAAACAAACAAATATGTAGTTGATATCATTTGAGATTATGCAGCTCCAGTTTTGACCTAATTTAAGGAAGTATTTCTCTTTATTAGTTGACAAGTGCCAAGTCAAAGCTTTAGCCGTCTCTCCCCCAACGTCAGCTAGGATAGGCAACACTGCCACCATGCGGGATAATCCGGTAAAACGGAGAAACTGCCATTCTTTAAATCCCCAAATAGACCAGAGAAATTATGCTTACAATAATATGTTAAACAAACGTTTAACAAATTAGTGGGGTTTTGTTCAGAGCGCATGTTTTTCATCAAATCGCGCTTTAAACGAAGTACGCCAGCGGAACCTTTTCAAAGCAGCTCACGGGAGCCGGACGTTCTACAGCGGTGCACAGAAACAGGCTCTTCCTGTCAGAGAGGTTGTTGAGCTGGTCGGGAATAATTTGGTCATGTTTAGGAATGTTTTGAGCAGGGCGGTGACGGAAACGGTTAGGTTTCACCGTAATGTGAAAAACGCACCGTTAGTACCGACATTAACGTCTGCCCGCGTGGCGGTGAGGAGTTTTACCGACGTGAAGGACGAAGTGCAGCCGCCTTTTGACTCCTCCCTGCTGCAGTTCCTCGTATGTCCGTTGTCCAAGAAACCTCTGAGGTAACAACGGTGACATTATCTAACTGATGTGCTCAGTGTGCTCTGGTTGTGTTATTTTACTGCCTCACTTCGTCTTTTACCATATCCACGAGAAATACAAAAAAATGCAAATCTACATCATATATTTGGGGGGGCATATGTTCTTGGGACGTCCTCATCTGGTTTGTTTTTTACTTCTGACTGTGTACAAGTTATCTCTTGCTCTACTGGGAAATAAACCAAATAACTAAAAAAAGCACGATATTACAATGTAGTTTATCCAGCAGCATAGTTTCAACAAATATTCATTTTTTGCTTTTTTTTTTAACAAGTGGAAAGTGGTTTCTCTCTCTTTCTTGGTCGTGTGTTGCTTGTCTCTGTATCCCTTGATACTAAACAAAAAATAATTAGATTTTTTGGGGGGTCATCGAAGGACTTCTGAACTTGTTATGTTGGTTGTTAGTCAGTGACCAACATAAATGCTTCCTTCACAGAGCCAGATACGCTTAGACAAACATGTGTGAAGTTCTTACTTATCTTTTATCAATCAGGCAAACCAAATGCTTTTAAGAATGGTACCAACCGTATGGACTTAGCTGTGCGTTATCCCTCCCCAGTTACAGCGCTGAGACCAATGAGCTGATCAACAAGGAGCTCGGCATCGCTTATCCCATCGTTGACGGCATTCCCAACATGATCCCTCAGGATGCCAGACTCATACAGAAGGAGGCCCCAGACGCACCCGCGCAGTAACACAACCGCCATCCTAAAAGCTGCAAAAACAGACTGAAGACCAGCGCTTCCAGACTCCGTCGGACCGAATTAGACCCAGGCTTTAGATCCTTTCTCCCGCCGGTATTTATTCAGGATGTTCTCCCTGTCAGTGATGGTGGGACTGGTCCCCATAGTGTCTCTCTTTGGTTTGTTCTACTCGGCGGCCGTGGATGAGAACTTCCCCCAGGGCTGCACCAGCAGCAGCAGCCTGTGTTTCTACAGCCTGCTGCTGCCCGTCACCATCCCCGTCTACGTCTTCTTCCACCTCTGGAGCTGGATGGGGATCAAACTCTTCAGACACAACTAGGCTTTCCTCTCAGAGGGAAAAGATGTTAAAAGATGTTTTCTGATCGTACCTGCTTTTCTGGCCCTTTTGTCACTCTGCTTGTCAAACCACTGAGTATTTAGCTCTTATGGTGGTAATAAACCCATAAATAAACTGTGATGAACTCTAAACACCTGCTGTAAAATGTTTGTGTTCATCTCTGCAGGTTAAATAAAGACTGTAGAGTAAGTTCATTCTCAAAAAATTGCTGCACGTGCAAACAAATTAGTAAACCCTGAACAATAGGGCCATTCTCACAAAGAACAAAGCTAGGAACTAGAATTGTATGTATAATTTGATGTCACAGTTTCATGAAATTAAAAGAATTGGCTGTTGAAGCTGAGACTTGAAGAAAAACTCTCCCAACAGATGTATTTATGCTTCAAATTTATGATAAAAGCATTACAGAGGAACACTCTCATTTGTATCTTTTGAGGTCTCTAAAAGCAATCACACCCATCTTATGATCTGAGTGTTAAAGGGACATAACGGGCGTTTTAAGGGGAAGGTTCCGTACTTCATCTGCAGCCCTGGATTTACAGAATCTCATATTTGCTGTCCTTGTGGTCACCGCCACTGACCGCAGCCAGCCAGACACAAGCCCCCACCCCACCCCCACCCCCTGACTCAGGGAATGAAAATCCATTTAACCATCAAACATTTCCCTGAAACTGAGACTGTTAACTACAATCCACCCAAACAACCCTAAAACTCAAGCGACAACAACACTGAACAGGTTCCAGATTCTACGACTCATCTGGTTGGCTCATCCTGTGGAGGAGGCGCCCGAGTGTCCGGCGCCTCCGCTCCCTTATCGGTGCTTCCTGGTTTTAATGTCTCTGCCCTGAGAGAGCTTCATCAGCGGCGACTCCGGTCGAGCCGGTTGCCCCTCTCCTTTGGTCTTGAAAAAGAATGGTTTATTTAGTTTTGTTTGGACTCCTTTGACCTAAAATCCACAAAAATGTGTCGTGTTAGTGGTCAGCATAAAAACTTCAGAGACTTTATCTGTTTGACGAATACCCTGATGAACACCCCTGACCATAAAAAGGACAGAAAAGATGTTATTCTGCACATTTAGGGCTAAAACTTTAAGAAAAAACACACTGCACACTTCATAAATCCCAAGTTAGGAAGTAAACACACAGTTGCTCTAGTTAGTTCACTTTAGTAAGATTAAAACAACACAATATCGAAGGAATTCTGGAAAACATTGAATTTAGTCACATTAAAAGTGGAATACTCTCCTCAGGAGTGTAATGGATCGATATTTTTAAATCTCACTTGGACAAATGCAGGCCTGGTGATGGTTCTTCTGACGCTGAACGTGTAATATTTAAGGACATCAGCCTGTTTTAAAAGCCTTTGTGGGAGTTGCCATTCAGGAAGTCCCAGAAACAAAAGAAAAGCTAAAAACGAAGGCGGCCACAGCAGAATGAAATGAAAAAACGTATAATCCGGCCTGCCCTTTAATCCAGTTAGGAGCCGAGCATAAACACAATCCGTGTATCTGCAGGTGCTGTGAGCAGTGAGATGATACGTCTCTGAACACAAATAGCTCTTTGTTGCACTGATCCTACATCAGGTGCTTTCTTTAGATCCGTCATTGTGTTTTTTTTTGCACTATTTACATGTCAAATCCAGGTTAGATGTCTCCCCGGATCCATACAGGATATACTGTATCTAATCATTCAAAGAGGATAAATGAACTGAATTCATGTTTGTGTTGGTACTGATTGTGTTGGTGAGCAGAGTGCTGTGAAACGGCTGGAAAAGGTGGCTGCTGTGGGCTCACCTGGATGGGGTCTCTCTTGTGGGAGGGGTGGTCGTCCTCGCTGGAGGTCAGGGTCTCCGCAGACCTGTGCTCGGCCTCAGATGGCGGGCTCGGAGTCGAGGGCTTCCCGCCCGCTGGTCTCCGCCCCGGCGAGCGCCGGGGGAGGCTCATGTCCAGCGGTTTCAGGTCCTGGAGGGCCAGGCGGGCCCTGGCCTCCCGGCAGAAGCTGAGGTAGGAGCAGAGCTCCGCCGTGAAGAAGTTCTCCGTCTGGGTGGAGGAGGTTCTCGTGCGTGGGAAAAGCGGGGGCTGGAAGTGGACGAGCGGGCGGCGTGCGGACAAACGAGGGCCGGGACCCTCGTCCTGAGTCGGCTTTACCACGTCCAGCTGGTCCAGAAAGGGACTGGACAGGCTGGACCTCGCGCCTCCGGGACACTTCCTCTCCTGTGAGACGCTCTCTTTGAACGTCACCTGTCTGGCCTCGCCGCTGGACGGCTGGGCGGGGGACGCTCTGAAGGTCTTCTGGGTGATGAACAGGTCCTGGCTGTTGAGGTCCTCGCTGGTGCCCGGGGAGTCCTGGTCAGGGGTCGGAGGCCTGACCGGAGGCCTGACCACGACCTGCGATTCTCCGGGCGCCGGGCAGGCAAATTTAGGGCGTTTGACCCGGACGCAGTCATACGGCAAACCGAAGGCCACCGTCTTTTTCCTTTTGGCTTCTGAGAGCTGAGCCGGACTCCCAGAGCGGAGATGGAACGGGTCTGATGAGCCCTGTGCTGACAAAGCGCCATCATCCGCCTCCATTTTGTCCTGCTTTTTCCTCTTTTTTTGCTTCTTCTCTTTCAACTCTGCAAGGGCCTCAAAAAGTCCGAGGCCGGCCTTCTTTTTCTTCTTGGTGCTCTCGTCTGTTTTCAGCGTGTTTTTACGCTTTTTTTCTTTTTTGTCCTTCTTGGGCCCCTTTTGTCTTTTCCTCCTCTGAGGCGGCGTCCATGACTCCATGTGGAAATGTGGATCCTCCAGGTCACTCATGAGTCTGAAACGCAGCAGAAAAGCTCGTCATTTCACAGTGGACTCACAGGTGTAAAAGCGGAAAATGTTTGTCACTATTTACTCAAACATCTCAGCCTTTTCTTTACTTTATCACAACTTTAATTGCAACTGCATTGATAAAAACTTTCCCCGGAGTCCAGGGGTTCTTTGTGTGTCTTGACCTAGAATTCCTCACTTTGGAGGCAGGAATCTGGAGCTAAACGAGGTTCTGGAGGAATGCTTCAGCACACAAGGCGGCTTTACTCAGAGAGCAGTGATTTTATCAATTTTACTGCAGCTCAAATTTGGGGTCGTCCCTTTTTTTGTTTTTTTGTTTTTTTATACCATCTGAATTACAGTGTGAATGATGAGAAGATCTAAAACTATCCTATCGTTCCTTAAAATAGTCTCCTTCTTTTTTCTATCATTCACATAAAACAGACAAAGGCACGTTCTGCTTTGTTTAAGGCAGTATATCAGAGGAGAAAAGTGTCTCTAACATGTCGCTCCATTGATTCCACAATCTGTCTCAATGACCATTTAAAAATTACCCCTGGATAGAAGTGTGAGATTGGAGGAGTGGGTTTCTGACCCAGTGAAAGAGTCTCCTGCTAACCCTCCTGTTGTCCTGGGTCGATCTGACCCCAAATGAAACCTTTAGCGATCAAAAACCATCTTTTTTTTACCATCCACGCATAACAGTCTGTTTATTGCATTTATAATCATGTTGTGGCTGGTGAAGGAGAAATAGTTCCATTCAACCCCTCATTGAAGCTCCTTTTAGTGGATTGAAATGAAAATGAAAAAGTAAAGAAAGGTTGTGTATTGACCTGCTATGTAACAATATACAATAATATTAAAAAATCAATTATATTCTGCTGTCAAGCAGTCTGACTTTCCACTCATCTTTTAAAGCGGTCTTGAGCCAAATCGATTCAGGCTTTCTGGAGGTCTTTAAAGAAGTTTTCTTCAGGTATTGGCTGCTTTTTCCAAAATATGATTGTTTCGTAGAAAATTATTGTTTGTTAACTATTTTTTCATTGTGTTGAGGTAACGGACAACTTAGCAAAGAACCAGTAAAGCCGGTATCAATGGTGTGCAGTGTGTCCTTAAATCCTGGGCCTAAAAAACTCTCTAATCCAGCAGATGACCCATTTCTGTCTGTACATTTTATAGGAATTCATAGTGCCACAAAACTTTAGCAAAAAACATTATCAGTACGGCAGCTGTGTCCATAACGAGGCAAATGGACATTTTTTTTCCGTTTGAAGTCTTTTTCAGAGCACACAATTTTGAAACTATGTATCGTCAGAGAGAAGAAGCACCACAAAATAAGACTACATATATTAGATATTCATTTCAGATTTTTTGGGGTAATATCACACGTTATAAGTGCCCATTTCAGGACGAAAAAAAAATCACCGGTGGCAAGAGGGAAAACCGTTTTGATGTTGTAGTAACGTTAGTTAGCAACGTTTTTGACCTATTAAAATGCATTTTTCCCAAATTAAAATGTCCTTTTTCAAAAGTATTTTGAAAATTGACTGTTACAGATTTTTTCAGACACAAATAATAAGTTATTTTCAAGAAAACATTGTGAACATTTTTACCTTAAACTTCAAAGACACCACTCTGCCGCCTCGGCTCCAAGGTGTGTTCAAGTACACATCACAAATGCGGTTTTCTCATCAAACGACAGCTCGAAGAGCTTTTTGTTCGAGCTTAAAAATCATTTATATTTGCATCTTATTGAACGATATAAAGTACTGATAATCATTACTGTTTTGCCAAAACATCTTAAAAGGCAACAGTGCTTCTATATTGCCATGTCATGGCTAGTTTCCTGCCAAAAAACTCACTAGATATTTTTTTATTTCTTGTTGTAAAATTTGTTCCCGCCACTAAATGTCGCCATTTCTGCTAAAATGTCAAAACCCGAGTAAGCATGCAAAGAAAAAGGAGCTGCATGTGGTTTATTATGAACATTTAATGTGCAAATGACAGTTATCCATGTGTACCTGAATGTAACACGATCATAGGAAGATCAAAACAAAATTGTCCAGTGAGGGCTATCCCCATGACTATTTTATGTGGTCAGTTCTACAGCATAATATAATATTACATATTATAATATAATATAATTAAACCTCTGAGGTTCTCAGCATGGTTAATGGACTCATTCAATTAAACTCAAAATACTTTATTTTATCCATAGAGACATTAAGTGTTGGTGTAACTTTCTTTATATGCATCTCACTTAAAATCTGATCACTTGTCAGATGGTGATTCTTGGAGGACTTTTTTGTCTGCAGAAAAGAGCTAAAATACCATCACTGACTCTTTTTAACACTACCTATCACAGACAAACCTCTTGTTGGCAGCCATGTGGACCTATGATAAAGTTTGAATTAGGTTGATTTCGCTTATGGCAACAAGATGCATAAACTGGGATAAGGTGGCTCCTTTTTTAATGAATCCAGGAGAGATTAGAGGGTGTTGCTCTCTGTCAGCACTCATTCAGGCCAGCTGTTGTGGAAAAGAGGATCGATCAGACACATTAAGATGGTGTCAGTTTTGTACTCAGTCTATGGTAAAAGGGTTCAGTTACACAGTGTGACTTGCAGATTTGAACCACACTCAGGTTTCTTTCCAGTTACTTGACTTATGCGGGATGTTATTTCTCCTGTGAATTTCCCAAAGGCTCAGAGTTCAAATGGCTTCAGCTGGGAGGTATACGTTGACCCTTTAATTGCGATCCGTTGGTGATATTGGTCAGTTGAGGACTCTAAAAGTGGAATCAGCCCATCTGGTTGAAGCTGTGACGATGTAAGAACAGACTTGAATGTCCTCTTACAAAGAGAAAAAAATCTAGTGTGAGATGATTTGTAAACTTCTGACACAAGCCCTTGTTTACATTTTCAGGGCAATCAGTAATAGCATAAAGATGGATATCTAAAATGGGCATTGTTGTCTTCTATAAACAGAATTTGACCAGAGCTTTTCTCAGTTTCTCAAGAGCTAATGAATAACTATTGTGGAGCTTGGAATTACAACCCATGACCAGCTTAAACTCCACATGGTGATGGGATGGAGGCCTATTTCTTAGGGTTGTTGAAGTTTTTGGACTTTGGATGTGTGTTTTCATGTCTTGGTTTGCTTCTATCCTGGTTTCTTGTTGCATTTCTTGGTGTTTTAAGTCAGTGTTCAGTCAAAACCGGAATTTATTCTGGTTTTCTCACCCCGATTCGTTTGTTGTTGCTCATGGTTTTGTTCTTTGTGTAACTCGTTTGACTTTGTCTGTGAGGTTCAGGTTATTTTGGCCATATTATTGACATTATCAATACTTTTCCACAGCTTCTTGAGTCTTTTGCCCTTCTGCTCACCTGTTACTGACCAGTCACAGCTGCTTTCACTTCACTCGATACTCTTTCTGTGTTTCGGCTTCTTGTTCTTTCTCTTCTCACCGTTACTGCGCTTGTGTGTTGTTAATGTTAGATTTATCAGTATTTCTTTCCCCTGTTTGATTTATGAATATCTGCCGTTTCCTTGCTTCCATCAGCCTCCACTCTGCAGCTCCACATTTGATCCCCGTCTCCGCATCATTAGCCACATTATTTTAGTCTCAACCGTGATGTGATTTTTCTTTGTAAAGGTGGCACGTTGTAAAGGGGTTTGTGCTGAAAATGCCATGAGGTAGGCGTTCCAGTGAGCCCACTCATCTGCCAAAAGCAGGCAGCACTGTGAGAATCATTTTCTCTAATTAAGCTCTGAGAAATGCAGGTGGATCCTTCCTCAAGCACCTCGACTGTTTGAGGCTGAGGGTCAGTAAAATAGAAATAAAATGGAAAAATATGCTTTTCTACTAAAATCACCCAATTTGGATAATATAACATTCACCAAACTTGCATTAAATCAGAGCATTTCATAACTCGTTATTTTGCTGTAACATGTCAAATATTTGTCCAAATGTAGAATTCATTAACATATGTCTGTACTAAGTTCAGTGTCTTGCTCAAGGATATTGTTATATGTAGTCTGGAATAGAACTACCAGCCTGTCTATTGGCAGGTAATTGCTCTCTCCCTTGAGCTGCAAACATCCAGTTGTATCAAACTGATTTGATGTTCTTGTTTATGCTTTAAATAAAATACATTAAGCGTTTTTTCATATTTTGATTTAGATTTCTTTTTCCTAAATTGAATAAAACTGGCACTATTAAACGTTGATCAGCTAACTATAGCGGGCAAATTGATTATGACAGGAAAAATGAATTAATAATAACCCCTGAAACTACTCGATACCGACGATGTACGCTGGGATGGATCTGCTTAAAAAATTGCAGGCTATATTTAGGCTGCCGGGGAGTTTTGGGTGGTTGTGAGTAAGACTTTTGCGGCGCTAATGACCATAATAACTCTGAGTGGGTGGACGGGTGGTTAATGCATATGACTCAGTTTGATTCTTCAATTCGCTGTCGAGGCTCTGCTCTCATTATTTATTTTTTTCTCTAAAAAACAGCGACAATATAGCACCAGGTGCAACTGTAATAATGACTGTTATTTTTACCTGAAAGTGCCGTCGTGTGTCAGATTTGTCGGTTAGGACATCTGCATTACCTCCTGAAACCATTACCATCTTGGATTCAGAAGGACCCAGTAATCATTCATCTTAATGTTGCTAATATGGTGCTATGCTCCAGCTGGGAGTGACGCATTTAAAGCTTCTTTACCTCTTTGGCCAATGAATGGAAGCTGGATGTTTCATGTGTGCATTCAGTCGTTCAGTTAACTTATAAAGAAAATGTCAAAAGAGAGGAATGACAACTGCCAGTCACAATTGTCTCTACCCTGAAATAATCCTTCCTTTGAACGCTTTGAGTCACATCCCTGTGTTTGATCTTTCCCAACAACTAAACTGCTGCTGGTCCCTTCAAACTAACCTCATCTGACTTCAGATGATCCATGTCTCTGTAATGTTCTCGTGGTCTCTGTTACCCATCTTGGACATGCTGTCACCCTCTATAAAAGCCAAAGTGTAACCTGAAATGGCTGTCCCCCTTAAACTTTTATCTATTCTTGAGTCTTGGAGTGCAGCTTGCCTCCCTGGTGCACCTGATTTGCAGCAGCTGTGGATGTCAGGTCGAAGGCAAATGCCCAGAATGTTGGCGCAGAAGGAATGATCCATCTAAAATCCTCTTTTCTCGTCTCTCCGGTGTTTTTAGTTGGTCCCCATTCTGCCGGTGGGGTTTCCGTTTTCACACAATCGCAGGATTGCAATCTTTTTGCTTCGGTGTGAGCCACACACATTGAGGGAGCATGAGGTAATGCGGACGACAAGTGGCAGACGTAAGCAAAGGTCGGAGGTCGACGCGTTCAGCAGATGTCGTCCTAACAGGTTGTGGCCCGTGTCGTCCGTAATAGTATCACAGGAGAGCAAGCGGAGGTCAGAGTCTCTGAGGGGCTCCGCCGATCGCCATAAATCTTGTCGCGCTGGTATGTAAACAGTTTTAATCACTTACCAGAAGGACCATTTGTTTACGACCCAACACGTGCAAAAACGCCGCCCTCACTGGACGATGCATATTAGCTTTTAATTGATGTCCTAAACGTCTCGGATGTAAAGATTTACAAGAGCAGTAACGTCAGCTTGTTAACAGACACACAATCTCTCACTGAGCCTTCTCTGCTGATGCCGTCATGCCTCTTTTTGCTAAGGCGTGCAGAGGGAGGGGTTCTGAGTGACCCAAAAGGACATTGATCAGTATCCCTCCATGAAGAGTTTAGCTTGTTAACATCAAACGGATCTTCTTCTGATGACAACCACAGTTTGTTGTCCAACTGATTAGTTTTTTTCCTTCATAATCTTTGAATGTCATCAAATATGGGAGGCCTCAACATACCCCTCCCCTGCTCCTGCTACATTTGGAAAGCTCACACCCCCCCGTGGTTACGTAAGGTGTAATGTATGCGACCATAATAAGAAGCACGGTGCGTCTTCTCAGTGCCAGCTATGCAGATCGGTGACCCTTCGGGACACCTGTGCCTGAAAACTGAGGGGGGAAGAGAAGGCTTGACCCAGATGATCACATGACAAAGATGTGTGGGGGGGCAGAAATCTTTTTTCTTTTAACGTATCAATGGTTATGATCATCAGTGATAATTGTGAGGAATGCGATTCTATTCAGATGGTGCTGGACAGCTATTGGACCAGTCATTAAAAATAGACACAAATTCTGTCAGTTCAGCAATGTTCTGCTTCAGGACATTATGGTGAATATTACACAACCGTTTCCGGCCCTAAAATTAGGTTAATGAAACTCCCGGTGATTTATACCACATGACTTATTACTCTGTATCAATATTTAATGAACAAAAACTTTGAAAAAAAACAATATTTACATTGATTCGGTGTGTCGAACAGCAAACTTAAAAAAATATTGTAATATTGTGAGTTCTGTCCCTCTCTTCTTTCCGTGGTTCTTCATCTCATTCTGACCTGTGTACAGCTCTCTTTAAGGCCAGCATTCAGTCAGGTTGGGGTCTGGACTGTGATGGACCATTAATCCCCCCGTTTCATGTCTTTTTCAGACTTTCTGCTGAAGATCTGCTGCTGTGTTTGGATCTTTGTCCTGCTGATGGGCCGGTTCCAGCTTCACCTGTGGGATGGACGGCCTCACATCTGGCTCTAAAACATTCTGGTATCCAGAGGAGTTCGTGATGGACTCCCAGGTCCTGATGCTGGAGAACCGGCCCAGATCGTCATCCCTCCTCCACCGTGCCGAGGGCTGCTCTGAGCCGTTTGTTTTTCGGTTTTTGTGCATTCTGACCAAACATCTCCCCTTTGGACTGAAGTCTTTGCAGACCTGAGCCTTGCTGCCATGTTCTTCTCCCAGAGAAGAGGTAAACTGTAGTGTCCAAACCTTTGCTCCTTAACCTGCTAATGAGGCCTGCAATGCCTGAGATGGATCGTTTGGGTTTGGGAAGACTGACAGCTGTCCTGAGTGTTTTACAGCCGTGAATAATCTTTCTCTCTGTAGAACGATGGACCTCAGATCAGCAAATATCCTCATAACCCTTCAGAGGGGCAGCTACAGTACTTCTGACAGCATTGCTGATGTCTTTCCTCCTTTTGCGTTGTGTTAAAAAACTATTCTTCAGCGCAAACCTCTGCTTTTATAGAGGTGCCCAAACTCTCTGATGGTCA
This sequence comes from Menidia menidia, assembly GCA_907169785.1. Taxonomy (NCBI): domain Eukaryota; kingdom Metazoa; phylum Chordata; class Actinopteri; order Atheriniformes; family Atherinopsidae; genus Menidia; species Menidia menidia. Next base: position 19,218,802 of record CAJRST010022223.1, read on the forward strand.
ATTCATCTGGGTGTTACTTTCCCTCCTAAATTCCTGCGAGCAGTGAGAAAAATCTTCAGTTTTCACTCATTTCTTCAGTATTTCATTTAAGCTATTTAATATATAGCGTGTTGAATCATGTGCTCATGCCTAACTGAGTCTGTTTTTATTCGACTTGTGACTAAGTGATGTGGACCGAAATCTTGGATATGTGCAAAACCTTGGAAACGAAAGATGATGCACTTGTCTCTTAACATTTGGTTGCCTTCGGTTCTTCTTAAAGTTTTCATTCTTTGTTTTCTATCCCGTCTTTCACATAGATGCTCACAATGTGGTTTGATGGTGTTGACTTTGGGGTTTTGCAGAGATTAGGGACATACATACCATCTGTGGGAGGACTCATTGTTCTCTTTGTAGATGTAGATAGCAAGATATTTATGACTTTGAATGGGTTTGGCCTCATTGTCCAAATCAGGCATCCTCCAGCTGATACTGTGTGCTAGTAAGAATCTAGTCATCCGAGGATTAAAAGACCCTTCAGAAAAATCCAAACTGAACAGGAAAACTGCCTTGTTTTTTTCTTTAACGATTGCCGTCAGTCAATAAATTGTATACATTTGTAAGAATCTATCTGATTTGGCAGTGTTCAGTGACCCTAACTGACAGCAAACATAAAGAAACATGCATGGCCACCCGTCAGTCCCAAAACTGTGACGACAGCGACATCACCCACTGACACACCTCCTGAACTCCCTCTTACTTTTTGATTCAGGATGTTTCCTCTGACGTCAAGTTGCTGTAAAAGCTCTTTTTTGAGAGTCAAACTCATTAAAACAATGTTAATTCTTGAGTTAAGTGTCTATGTAACCAGGGAGACTTTCTAATAGTCAATGAGTCATAAATCTATCCGTATGTTGGCTCTATTGTTGTGAGGAACGCCGGGAGTGAGACAAAAAAGGTCACATCAGATGCGGACTAATAGGTCTAGCCAGTTCACGCTGATAGAGAAAAAACAAAAGAGAGGCATGTAAAATTGAAAATGTGGACACACACTCACACAAAGCTTGGGAAAGAGTAGTTTTAAATGGGAAGACAAGGTTTCTTAAAACCCTTGACAAATGTAAAATACAAGCACTGAAAGATCTCTGCAGTTTCTGCAGAAAAATCAGAAAATGTGCATTTTCTGTGCACATTATAGACAATCGTTGATCTAATGATAGATGTCGTGCGTAAAAGAAATCAGCTGATTTATACCAGGACAACATGTAGGAATTTCCATAAAAGACAGGAATGTCGGTGCTTGGCTTTGTTTTTCCAGCCCAAAAAGGTGTGAAGGTATTCGGGTTCAAAGCCATTCATTCGGTGCGGTATGACAGTGATGAAAGCTTGAAGCTTGAAGGAGGTGTTGTCCTTTATGTCCAGCCCCCTCCAGGAGCGAGGTGTGACATCAACAGCAATAATGAAGGCAGCTCATCAAGGGCTGGACACCGGGGCTATATAAGGGCCTTCAGGAGTCCGGTGCTTGTCATAACTAATAGGAGCTAACCACCTAACAAGACTGGCTCATCATATTATTCACTTTTAACAGACAAGGACAAACCAACATCAGTTCAGGTATGTTCATATTTGCCTGTCGTTCAGATATTGAATAGAAGCAAAACACCATAAACTAAGTAAAATTTGTTTTGTTTTAGACAGATTATGTAATATATTGGATATTTTGATATACAAGCTGGGTAATTTGGAGGAGCAAAGATAAATTAAAAATAACATGATATTGAAACATACTGCTAAATTAGATTATCCATGGCTTTATTCTAATATAAAACAGAATGTCAAATGTTTGAGAGTCAAGCCTAATCATATACATGAGAAAAACTTTTTATTTTTTTTTTATTTTTTTACAGGTAATCCAGCTAAAGATGCCAAAAATGGTCTATAAAATCATCTTCATTTCCTTCTGCTTATTGCACTTCTCCGTTCACAGCAGTGGACGTCCCCTGAGGTAAAAAGAAAATCAATTAAAAAATCGTTTTAAATTAATAAAAAAATGTTTACAAAGCCATTTTCATTTTTGCTTAGTAATGCACATCATTCAGAAACTATTTTTCTCAGCACAAAAGACTCAATTTAGCCTGATGTGTGCAGTAAACGGACGGTGAGTGAAATGCAGCTCATGCACGACGTGGGGCAGCACCAGCAGGTGCAGGAGCGGCGGGAGTGGCTGCAGACGCGGCTCCGCAACATCCACAACCCGGACCCGGAGGGCCGGGGCCGGGGCCGGGAGGGCCGGGGCCGGGGGAGGCCCAGCCCCGCGGACCTGGCCGAGCTCAGCGACCTGACCACCGAGGAGATCCAGCACGCCTTGGACTTCCTGGAGAAGCTCCTCGAATCGAAACAGTCATGATTATTTATTTTGCTTTATTTCATTGACCGTTGACTGTCTCAACTTTGTTTGTTTTTTTCCAACTGCGAAAGATGTTTTCTTTCTATATTTTTCATTTTTTATAGTTCAGTTTGACACTTTCCAGATTTCTGTATTTGTGCATTTTATTTAATTAATTTTGCCTTTGAAATATTATTTATTCAACTTAATTTATTAATTTTATATTTATACGACAGTGCCTCGATTGGGCAGTCCTTCCATATTATATGCACTTTTATAGAAGACGTAGTGACCTGAAGCACTCATGAAACTGCTTCAACTTGAAAGAGACTGTCTGAATTGGACCAATGTTCTTTGTTTTGTTGTTTTTTTATTAGGTATAACGGCCTTATTTGTCATTCATTTGTAAAACTACTCACAAAATATTTATTTGAACTGTAAAAGATAAAAACAAATGCACTTCAACATTGAAGAGTAAATTCTATACGCTATCTTGACGATGCCTGTGTAAAAAAAAGTATTGTAATGGTTATTTATGTGTGTTTAATATGGATTAATTAAAAATAAAGCTAAATTAATTGTATTAAAATGATTCTGTTTAGTTATTTTTAACCAAACAGCGACACATCGTTTCACGATAGAGACCTGTGTCCCTCGTTTGCTATTGGATGTTATCTCGCGATATCTTCCACGTGAATTCCGTTACCCGACCAATACAAACACAAGTGTTTGGTTGGTGTAAGCAGAGATTTTTCTGCCAAAACTAATGTATTGTAAGCCGTCAGTTATTTCGGTTGATCGGTCAACAGACCTATTAATCGTCTGGTTAAACATTCAGCGTGGAATGTAACGGAAGCAGGTAAAGGAAAGTTGTTTGAAACTCTTGTTCGTAGCGGTAGCTAGCTAAATGCTATTGAGGCGTTTAGCTCAGCACTAATTTAACAAGCTAACCCGAAACACTTGTTGCTTTTAACTTCGTTGATGAGTTTTTATATATCTACGTCCTATTTAAACTTCAACTAACTTCGAGGGCTATTTTTGCTAACTTTGTGATTTCAGACTTGGAATTTTTCTCAAAGTAACAGGTCAAAGTTATCATAACTGGGTTAAATTCATTTAACACACAGCGATATCACCTTGTACTAATTTAATGGGTTTCTTTGGAAACTTTTATTCACATTTGTTAGTTCAGACTGTCCACATTGAACTTAACTTTGCTCCAAACTCCCCTCAATGTTTGTTCGTTTGCGAGTAGGATCGTAGACAGACAATATTTCTTAAAAGTGGAAAGTCCATTGATTGATTGGATTAGTTTAAGTTGTTATGCTATTTCTATGAGGTTGTGCAGTCACGAGGAACAGGAGTGACGGTATTGTAGAAACATCTGTGACACAAAAACGGTTGAGACATCAGTCTCCCTTAATACAGACGAAAAACAAAGGTAAAAATAGCTCGATAGAAACAATGGCTGGGAATTTCCAGAGGAAGACCAGTAAACAGGAGAGCCCTGCCCAGAAGACACCTTTGCTTCTCTCATCTGTATCTGCCTGTGGATACTCTGGGCTTTAAGATTCTTGAATGCATGCAGCCTCTCTATTTAAACAAACAAACACAAAACTAAATAATGTTTAAATGAAAAGCTCATGATAAAATTGACTAGCTGTGTTTATCTTTTAAGTAACGTGTCATGACCCCCCTCTTTCTAGCATATGGTCTCCTAATAACCTGTGTAAGGGAATTATTTTATTCAATATAATTTTTTATTGTTTGCAGCACACTTTTTCTTTTTTACTTTCAGATTGTCTCTTATTGAGACTTTTGATCTGATCTATTGTTTCTTAAAGTGACTCAAATGTTAAATTGTACCTATCCCTTGTTTGATGTGTGATGCGTTGACTTTGAAGCTGGTTTCCTGTTGAGGTATTTGAGTATTGGATCTTATTCAGAAAGCAGGATCGAGTGTGGTTTTGTTGCTTTGTTATGATGTATAAAACATGTTAGATTTTCCTTGATGCATTTTGTTTGGAGTTAGATTCCACTCCTGTGATTGAATAGCTGAATATATGTGTATATAAACCAGAGGATTTTCTAAGGGATGCAATTTCAGTTTGTTTATCTTTTGTTTTTACAAAGGAAAAACGTTAAATGGACACCTTCAAAGTGTTTAAGTCCATACTTTAGCCAGAGGCTTTATTAGTTATGCATAGGCAATCTTTTATACTCAAGGACTAAGCACTTTGGCTGCCAAATGCCACCTTCAGGTCATGTTGGAAATGTCATGCTTATTTTTTAATCAGAATATTATCAAACGATTGCGTTTAAAAAATCTCAATCGATCTATGGATCTTTTGATATTTTTTCTGATATTTGTAAACGTGATCGTGCAAAAGACATCCCGCGTTAGGTCACATATATTAACGGCCAGTAAAATACGCCAGTAAAAGATAGGAAGCTAAGAAAGGGCACTTCGCGGGGAGCACGTGAAGGCAGCATCGCTCTGCCTCATTCGAGCACGCGGCCATTCACAGTTTTAAGGTCCCTCCGGTGACTCTGAATGACGAGCAGGTGTGCTCTCCCGTCGCCTCGCGGACGCGTTTTTTGGGCTCAAGGAGCGTCTCATTAGCGAGTTGAACTCCGACTAGAGTTCGTCGAACGATGCTGTTGAAGTTGGAAAGTAATGAGCGAGGATGCTGAAGCTGCCGGGAAGCCCGCTTTGTTCGGAGGAGCGCCAGGCTTTTGTGCCGCTGTCATCCCGCAGCTCGTGCCCTGCTGCTTTGTCTTCACTTGGCCCTCCGATACGGACCGGTATGTGCTCGTCCTCCCCTCCGGGCGTCGGAGGTTGTCTATTATCATTAGTATTTTTAGCCTTGTCATTGCGTTTAATGGGGAAGACGCTGTCAGGGCTGTGAAGAAGTGTAACAGAGCTTCCGGAGGACCAGTCTCCTCCTGGACGGGACTCTGTTCCTCTGTGGCTGATGGTGGGATTTTACATTTCTGAGAGGAGAGATTTGCATAGCCATCATATCCAGATGCTCTTAAGCTGCATATTTTCTTCATCAGTAGAAAGGATTGTTTAAGGAAAATAAATAATTCATGTTTTGTTTTGTTTTTTGCCCCGGTGTTAAATGTTCTTTTGTTAATTTTCCAGCCGGCGCGCTGCCTTTAACCAGCACCGTGTCAGCCTCAGCAGCCCCTAAATAATTGATCGAACCTTCACCCTTTACGGCCCGCACCTCCGGCTTTTAATAGACTGCAGGAGTGTTTTTGCTTCCTCTTCTGAGGTATTTTGTCTTTTGCCGAGTTGGTGAACTTTTTCCTTTTAGACACAATCGGAGCATAAAACACAGAAACCCGTAGACTTTTGCGAGTGCCACAGCCGGTCGGTCGGCTCAGAGGGGAGATTGAGGGGAAATTGTGATATCACTGCTGCCAAACGGTGTGAAATCCAAGTCTCTTCCTTCTTCTATGACCGTGAGACATGGTGGCTGCTGTAGAATTGCGCTGCCCTGTGAAAGATGAGAGAATCTTCCTGCCCCCGAGTGAAATATTGCCTCCTCACTTCCTTTGTTCCCCCTCCATCCGGCTGATCTGGCTTCTGGCTGCCAGCCTCTCTTTTTCCTGGAAGACCCTCTTTTTTTTTCTTTTTTTTTTTTTCTAAAGCATTGTCCCCATTCTGCCAAACGCTAAAATCCCATCGGAGATGAAATCTGTATTTGTGCCGTCACACACATGTGTGTGTGTAAAGATGCATGTTAGACTCTGTGAGAAATGTTTCGCAGAAAGGCTTAAAATGTTGGAGTTTGCGCCCGAGTTGCTGCTGTTTACGAGTGGGACGAGTGTCTTTTTTATACAGCCTGCCGGTCGGGCTGCTCACCTGGATCCACAGAAACCAGAAGTGAAACCAAAGGTGTGCTCGTGCGCTCTTTTCTTCTTCCGCTCACGATTGTGACCCCTGTCGTCAAGGACGATGCCGGAGTCTGCAGCAAACAAAGCGAAGGGGTTATTCTGGGCAGAGCTGTGCCGTGCACGTGGCTTTCATTTGACATATTTTCCACTCAGAACAAAACCGATTTGGTTGTTTGTGTGGCGCGTGGGGGTGTTTTGTGTGCCGGAGTGAGACTTGCGCTGCGTGGACAGCTGGATCAAACGGACGCAGAGAGTGACCTTGTCTGGGTTTAACGGCGGCGCGCCGCACAGGTGCTGTTTGTCTCTCCGGCTTTCTCACCTCGCTCTGCCGTGCCACTCCTGTCTAGATCTTCCCACCCAGACAAATAAGCAATTAGCCCCTGGACCAGGCGGTCAGAGTCGGTCACCCAGACGGTCAGCCCGCCTGTAAAGCTCCGTCAAAGGATGCGCAACCTCTTTTTCCTGCTGCATAACAGAGAAAAAAAGCTGAAGTTTCCAAACTCTTCCTCAGTTTGAAGGCTGATTGCGTGCCTTTCTTTCCCTCCAGCTTTGTCTGTAACTGGCGTTGAGCAGACAGCAAGGCCCCGTCTCTTGTCCGCAGAGCTCTGGTTTTTCCTCTCCCCCCCCAGCTCCCGTTTCAGAGCGGCTCCTCCCGGGAGAGCCAGACGCTCTTTATTACCGAGACCAGCAGAGTGTTCCTGTCTTAAAAGCTGAAAGCTGTTGATCCCGTCGTTAGCCGAGCTGTCGCAGTCGAGCTCAACTTGTTGCACGACTGCAGGAAGTATAAGAAAGCCATCCATCCTGCCGTTATCAGGAATGGATGCCAGCGAAAGCCGGCCATTGGAAGAAAAAACAAAAGATCCTTTTCAAACAAGGACAGTATTTGACGCTCAGACTTTTAACTTTATCATATTCACCCATTTTTAAACTGATGCCTGCAGCACGGTCCACCAGAAGCTGGGACAGGGGACGTTCGCCCTGTGGCATCAGCCCTGCTGTCACCAGCAGTGGCTGCTTTGGGTGTGTCGGAGCTTTGGGTGTGTTGTCATAGTTTTGGGTCGGACAGGAAGCTGAACGCTGGTCCTGCCAGAGGCCGGCTCCGCTTTGTCCGGCTGAAATGAGCAGGACGCTGCACGGACGGCTGAAGATGTGACCCTAAAACCCTCCTGTCTCCACGTCTACCCTGTTGGTTTAAAAAACTTCTGACCTATGAATAAATCACACAAACTGCTCATCCCTTATCCAAATGGCTGTCAAACGATTTCCGCTAAAAGCTGTGCGTGCGCCTCCAATCCTTAGTACGTCTGCTAGGTTTATCTTGGGTCAACGACAGAGAATGATGGACTAAGATGCCATATAAATAAATCCCTTGAAAGAAACCTTAAAACCTAATGGATAATGGCCTCCTGCAGCACTCGGCCTCTCAGAGGGGGGGTTCACTGGAGGCGACTTTCAGAGGCTGTCTCCTCGCCTCACGTCTGGGCGTGCAGAGCAGTTCCTCTGACCGCCTCCCAGCGGACGCAGGCAGGATCGGTGCAACGAGTCCCACTTAAAACTCTGGACACATCAAAGCTGAATCCTAACACAGATGGCAGACATCCCCTCTAAAAAATAAAAAAAAAGTCTGGTTATTCACTCGGGCATGAAATGATTGGCTTAGGAGTAAAATTAGCTGAAATCATCATTTTGTCCAGCAGCCTTTGATTTTTGTGAGCACTGGGGGGCATTTTCCAGACCAAATTCTAACAAAACAAGTCCGAAACGCACTTAGTTTTGTTTAATTATAAAGAATAAAGGTGGAAACTAACAGATTTCTACAGTTCTGATGGCGTTAGCGAAAAATGAATGAAAATATCTTAGAATTGTTTAACTTTAGTTTATTCTGTTGTGCAGTTTAACCCACAGTGACAGATGTAATGGACCCTTTGAAGCTAAAATAGACATGTTTAAACAGGCCAGATATCTGTATTTCTATTTAAATGTGAAACGTGAGGCCTATTTGGTCAGTTTTCTGTTCCCTGTCATGTAACTGGACCTGTGTTGATGGGATTGGATCCTCTGACCTGCCTCTCGTCCCCAGTGAGCCGTGTGCTTCGTCGGGGTCTGACGGCGAGCAGCAGCAGGTCGGGACCATGAGTCTGTACGGCGCCGGTGGCGGTGGCGGCGGGGACAGAGGGTTTGAACATTACCGGGAGCAGCGGCGGCGCTCCAGCGACCGCTCGCGGGACTCCTCCCACGAGAGAGGCGAGGGCCTGCTGACGCCCTGCATCCGGAACCTCACCTCCCCCACGCGCCAGCACGGTGAGGACCGCCTCGATACCGATACTCAGGAAAATACTCAATACCATTTTCGATACCACAAGGATAAAAACAAAGACCCCAAAATGTAACTGAATTTTGACGGTTTAGTGTCATTCATTTCAAACTGACCTGTTACTGATGTTATGGTGGCCCACATTAATGACCCTAACCCTAACCCTGACCCTAACCCTAACCCTCCACCCTTCCTAATTGTGAGAAATAAATATTTTTTGGTTAAACTTGTTTGGACTTATTGTACAAACCTATTTAACATCCACTATTTTAACATCATATTATGGATAGAGTTTAATTAAGTGTTTTAAAGATTAATTTCACTATTTTTAAATTAATGTCTATATGGCCATGAAGCAATTAGGATTTTCTTTTCTTCCTATTGGTGATGTAACCAAAATGGCCGACTTGGATGTGGGCGGAGTTATTAACCATTAGCCGCAACTAACAGTTCGAGGCTAACGTCTTGTAAATGATCATAAACAACGTAAATAAATACATAAATAAATCTGAGAGAAGGGGGGCAGCGACGGCAGGTCGGTGGTATCGATACTTTTGAAAATGAGCATCGTATCCGAATACAACATTTTAGTATCGATACTTTTTTGAGTATGGATACTTTTGACAACCCTACTCTGTCGGCCACAGACCGCGAGCGTGGAGACGGAGGCTCCTCCTCCAGGTCCTCCAGCCCGCGCCCCCCCAGGGTCTGCGCCCCCTACGCCCACCCCGGGGGACCCCACTTCCCCCGGGCGCCGCCCCCCCCCGGGGGGGGGCACCACGCCGCCCCGCTGGGCGGGGCCTCCTGCGACGTGGTCTGCGTGTACGACCGGCCGCGGCCCGGCGAGAGGGTCACCCTCATCGTGGACAGCACGCGCTTCGTGGTGGATCCCGCCCTCTTCACCGCTCAGCCCAACCCCATGCTGGGCAGGGATGTTTTTGTTTTTTTTTTTTAACGGGAGCTGTCGGCTTCGTCCATGTTTGTCCAAATCTAACAGAAAGTTAATTAACTCAGTTATAGCCAGTGTGAACCCAGCAACATTTAAACTGAGGAAAATTATCTGTTTAAGAACAAACACTGAAAAAAGGAAAATAACACACTGAGGCTGGTGGGTTTAACTCAGAATAAGAATTAACCTTATTATTTTCCTCTGTCTTTTGGGAAGATGGATGATAGTTTTTAACCTTTTGCATCAACGGCCTTCTTCATTTGTGCCAAACCTGTTAGTTAGGCTGTTAGTTTAAACCTTTTGACACCTCGTCCTGTGTGCTGTTATTTGACTGTTCTTTCTACCGTTGATCGGTCCTGTTTTCTGTTTTTTAATGAACCACTCTTGCCTCTTCTTGTTGGCTCTCAGGATGTTCGGTTCTGGGCGGGACAACAACTTCACCCGGCCCAATGAAAAAGGCGAGTTTGAGGTGGCAGACGGCATCAGCTCCACTGTCTTCAGAGCCATCCTGGTGAGAAACTGCTCCGTCCTCATGTTTCTGCCTCTCATTATGATTGTCATCCATCATCCCATCCTTCTTCTCTCTGAATCCCTCTGATTTTCAGTTTTTTTTTTTTTTCATGTTTTACACAAACATTGGGGAAACCTGAGCCTCTCACACTCTCCCAGGAGTTTCCCCTCAAGCTGGTGTGAATCCAGCCTATGGGAGCTGGAAACCCCTAAAGGCCCTCAGGGACCAGATTGGGAGGTCCCAGATGTAGAGGCTCCCAAAGTTTGCTTACAAACCGCTGAGGGTGCAAAAATGTTAACAGATGTAAAGGTGACGTAAAGGCTTCTTTTCGGGCTTCTCTCTGTGAAGGAGAACTAGCCGAAGCTGTCGCAAACCGATGTCCGAGCTGGTAAAAGACCTGTGCGCTGCCCCCTGGTGGAGGCACGGCCAAACAGCCCCGCGTTTGAACTGCTCTGTGCGTTTAAAACCAGCCACAAGTCAAAGAATATCAGACCTGCTAGTAAACAAAATGTCCTAAGGGGTTTTAGGATTTGACAAAAAGTTTTGTTCTTAAACAGAAAGGGCCTCAAATCTGTCATAGTTTGTAACAGTTAATTAACTACATTTTCTGAAAGACTAATTAAGCCTCACCTATCACAATGATTTTGATAATGCACTGTAAAAATGAATGGAAAAAGGCTAAATGCAAAGAACAAAACGTAGAAATAAATGAGTAAAGTGTCAATTGAAGTGACTTTAAAGGATGGGTTTAATGAATGCTTATGCAAAAATGATTCATTTCCCATACTGGGCGCTGTTATTGTAGAAATTATACATTTCTGTTAAATAAGTTCAGTTTTGCCAGTTTCTGAGTCATCTTGTGGAGTTGGATCCGTCTCAGTCCTCCCACTGCAGCACCTGAAAGTTGGGTCCTTTAATGCAACTCACGCAAATCTTTAAAGACTCCACACCCCCCCCAGCCGGCTGCAGCGGACTGTGCTGGAGGCTGTTTGGTAGAAAGGCTTTCTCATGGGAGTCTTAAAGGTGGCTGCAGCAAAGAGCTGAGGGGATGCCAACACAACGTGGGCGGACTGAGGCTCCTCAGTATCCCACTCGGCTTTTATTTTTATCCGCAAAGCTTCTTCACACGAAGAAGCGTCTGACTGGGCGAGCAAATCAAACGGGAGTTTATTTTTCTTTTCTCAGAAGCAGGTCTTGGTTTAATCACGCTGGGCACACTGAACTGCTGTTTGGTGCGGATCCACAGCTTGTCATAAACGACAAAAACAGGCCAGAAGGACGCAGGCGCAAAGGGGAAGGCAGTGGAAGGCTAAAAGTGAGGATGGAAAACGTCTCCAAAAAGTGCCAGAGCTGGCACCGCTGCTGGATGAAGCGGGCTCTGGTTCGGGGACAGCGTCCAGCCGGTTGGCTGAGCAGGAAGCGAGGGATGTCCTGTTTGTCTCCTCCGTTTTCCATCAGCCGGACCTCTCCTGGGAAACGCTCACAGAGGATGGAGGGGGGAGCGGGGAGGGGGACGTCAGCAGCATCTCAGCAGCTCTTTAGCCCTCCCACTTTCCTCTTTTTTTTTTTTTTCCCTCTACTGTGATCCCTCCTCACTCATCCCACCTCTTCCTCCTCATCTCTCTCTCTCCCTCTCTCTCTTGCTCTACGAGTGAGGCAGAATTAATAATGGCGACTTGTTTTTCCTCCCCCGCTTGTGTGCGCGCCTGAACCTCCTCCGTTTGTGTGCGTGTGTGTGTGTGTGTGTGTGTGTGCGCGCGCCGGTTAAAATGGCAGGATTACTACAAATCGGGGATAATCCGCTGCCCTGACGGCGTTTCCATTCCCGAGCTGAGGGAGGCATGTGACTACCTCTGCATCTCCTTCAACTACAGCACCATCAAGTGCAGAGACCTGAGTGAGTACTCGAGCCGCATGCTGCCGCCCAGACCCTCGCACAGTCCGGTGAGTGGTCAGCGAGTAGTCGGAGGCAGAAGCCCCACAGACTGACTTTATTCCGATCCCGAGCCTCAGAGAGCTGCTGACATCACAGGGAACGAGAGGCAGAAAAATGTCCACAGCTGTCATTTAAAGGCTGTCACGCTCCCGCTGAAAGCTAAACCGTGGTTGTTTACGCAGATATTAGATGGAAATGTGACAGCGGGCTCAAACATGTGCATGAGGGGAAATCACATGCGTGTTTGGGAGGTTTTTCGGGTCTTTGGTGCTCCTGGTTTGTGCCTGAGTGGGAGGAGAGGCTGCAGCGTGCGGGCTGCTGGATTTCAGCTCTAAGTAGGTCATGATTAGCTGGAGACCCGGTGCTTGTTATGGAGGCAAATAACCAACCGGAGCAAGCTAGCCAGCGGTGGACCTTTGAGTTTGAGCTTTGTGGCTGTTAGGATGAAGGATGTTTGAGGTCCCTCCTTTTGGTTCAGTGTTTTCAGAAAATATTTTCCTTACTTACTTTTCCTAACAAGAGCCCTGTGCAGGTGGTGTCAGCCCCTGGCAGAAAGTTCCAGAAGCTCCCAGCCTCTCATTTGTTTTGCAAACGGGTAATTCTTGCATTTCCAGTGAAGCACCGAGGACTCAGCTGGTCTGTAAAAGAAGCACGTAAACATCAAAAAGAGCGCCATAAAGAGCAGTTTGCTTACCTCAACGTCAGCACCACGTTGTTGACAGCTAGTCGTTTTGCTCGCAGTCGCTGGTAATCGATAAACAAGTCAGGGCAGAATAACATGTTTGAAAGTTAAAGGTCCATGTTGTGATTAACGCTGAAACTTTTTAAAAGAAACATATTTTTCGGATTAAAATCAGATATGAGGTGGCCTTTTTAAAAAAAATTATTGTTCTTCTGCTCTGCCATTTTATTTATCATTAAGGTGACTGTTTCTAGCCTAACAGCTGTTCACCTGAGAAATAACAGCACCCCTCTGACAAGGACAGATATTTTACCATTTAAAAAATGGTATTTAAAATGGTATATTTGAACATTTAGGTGGAATGTTCAGGGCTGGAAATGCTGTCAGAAGATGACCACTGACACCCCTGAGTGGTTAAGTTAGCAGCATGTTGTTGTAGTGTTGTCCCTACTGATTTTTACCTTTTGATGAGACCACAAGTCACATCATTTTGTTCTGAGAAACACTGCAGACCAGAGAGAAAGAGAGAGGAGTTAAAGTAAAAAAAAATATATATAGAAATATTGATAATTTAGACATTACCGCCTGATTACCAGCTGTGAATATTTTCAGTTTACCAAAAGCTGCTTTATTCATGTTTGGTGTCATTCTTTTTTTTTTTTTTTTTGACTTTTTAAATTTTAAATAGGTAAACTATTTCAGAGTGAGCTAATCTAGCTCTAAGCTAACATAGCAGGGACAAAAAAA
>CAJRST010022223.1:19242211-19289992 GCA_907169785.1 Menidia menidia
ATAATAATAAAATATTCAGGTTTAAATCAGAGGAGAAAACTGAGAAAGTAAAATTATATAAATAATAAATAAGTAATATTATATAAATACATATAAATGTAATATAACAATATATAACAGTAGCATACATTTATATTTTAATAATATATTGTATTATAATGTAATAATAATAATAAAATATTCAGGTTTAAATCAGAGGAGAAAACAGAGAAAATAAAATTCTATAATTAATAAATAAATAATATTATATAAATACATATACATGTAATATAATAAAATATAACACTATCATACATTTATATTCTAATAATATATTGTATCATGATATAATAATAATATAATATTCAGGTTTAAATCAGAACTCTGTTTAGCTTGGAGTCAGACTGAGGAGAAAATGGCCGACAGACGGCCCTTTTCTGCCTCCCACAGCTGTGAGTGGTCACTGTGTGGCTACCTTCTTTCCCCCCGGGGAGCCGGTGTCGGGCGGGGGCGTGCTGGTGATGTTGAGCGGGCTGGAGCCACAGCTGGACGGGGACGAGCCTCGGATCCTGAAAGAGGAGCACACGCTTTAGGGGTGTGGCCCCCGGAGCGCCGGCACCAGGAGACCGGCTCCGGGTCTCAGGGGGTGGATTTATTTTTTAAAAAGCGCCCGCTTCCTGAACCAGGGGCCCGTTTATAAGCTAGGAAACAGCTGCTAAAGGAAAATCTCACGACGCAAGACGCAAACAAAGTGAAAAAAACTAAATAAAACCCACTCAAAGTCAAATTTACATGATTCCCAGCTCATTTTGGGAGCTTTGGGCCTGATTTGAAGATTTACTGTATTCATTCTAATAAATTTGAGATAAAAAGGAGGCAAACAGCTCTGTATCCAGATGTTCTTATGTCAGATAAAAGACCTGGACAACTCGCTAACCCTAACATCTCTCTCACTTTAACACAAAGCGAAGTGTGTTCCTATAGAAAGATTTATGAGCAGAGAGGGAAATTGAAATGTTTGACGGTAGAAACAAAAAACTAGAAAAAGCCTCAGCCAGAAAATGATCAGAAACTATCAAAGCTTAACCGATCGAGTGCTGCTTTTCCTCACCTCTGGATCTCCATCACCTCCTCGGCTATCATGCGCCCGATCTTCCCGGCTCCGGCCCGCGTGCCCCCGGGAATGCCGGGAACGGTCTGCAGCACCCGCCTCCCGCCGCCTGCACCGGGGGGGGGGGGGGGGAACCCAGTCAGCCGGACCGTTAAACCCACAGCGGGGAGTGATAAGGGGGGGGCAAAGCTTACCTTCAGAGGTCAGGACGCTGTCCATGCTCTGTGGGGAGGCGGCGGACTGGGGGTAGTCTGACCCCTCCATGACAGGACACCTGGAGGAGGAGGAGGAGGAGGAGGAGGAGGAGGAGGAGGAGGAGTGAGCGATTCCGGCTTTCCGTCCGGAAAACCGGGAGTCCGGAGTGGCGGCGGGCGGCTACTCACGAGACGACGGTGTTGGTGGAGACGATGTACTCCACCTCCTTGGTCCAGGGGTTCATGAAGCTGAACCACCGGCTCCTCAGCGTGATGAAGGAGCCGTCTTTGATCTTGAACTTGTAACAGTTGGTGTTGATCTTCTCTCGCATCTGCAGCACTGCGAAAGGGAAAACAGACGGGCTCCGTGAGCGGCGTTCCCGGGGGCGGCGTTCCCGGCCTCCGGCATTCCCGGGACTTAACTTACCCTGTCGGTGGCACTCCGCCAGGTGGCTGATGTCGTCCTGGTGGAAATACTCGTAGAAGGAGGTTCCCAGCAGCTCCTGGGGCAGGTAGGCGAGGATAGCCGTGGCTCTGGGGGGGGGGGCAAACCCACAAGAGACGAGTTACATCAGCAAGCCCTGCCCCCTGCCACGCCCTCTTTGTTTATGTTTATGTTTCTGCATTTGGCAGACGCTTTTATCCAAAGCGACTTACAGAGTAGACACAATATTACATTTCTCATCACTATGACAATAAGCTATAACCTCCTGAGACCCAAAGAAAAAAAAGTGTCTTCAAATGTATTTTCTGTTGTGATTTTCCATGTATTTGGACCTAAAAAAGAACATTACAATTTCAATTTTAATTTCATAGCATGTCCACTGTGGAGGACAACAGGACGATTTGAATGGGAAAATAGAACAGACTTTAGATAATTAAATAATAAAAAAAGAAGATGTCTTGAAAGGGATGTTTACCTAAGAACTCTTAGGAAAAAAGTAAAGTTCCCAGCATGCAAACCTATCACATGGCACATCACTGGAAAGCCCAGGATGTCCTCTACAGAACACTATAGGCCTTGATAGGGTAACTCCAGATACTTAGGGGGGGGTACAGGTGGACAAAATGTCCACTATAATGGACATAAATGAATGTCACCACTGATCAGAGTCAGTGGTGAGATAGAGATAGAGGTAGAGGGGACCACAGAAGGAGTTGTGGGGGTGGGTAGAGGTACGGGTTAGGGTTAGGGCGGTTCGAGATCTCACCTCTGGTCCACGAAGACGAACTTGCCGTCGATGGCGTGGCGGGAGACGTACTCGGTGGGCTTGACCCGGATGTCGGCGGGGCTGGGCTGGGGGAGGATGTGGGGGTGCAGGCGGCCGATGGCCACCAGGCAGCTCAGGTTGCAGCCCTCGTTGTCGGGCTCGTTGTCCTCGTCCAGGCCCATCTTGGTGGGCGGCCAGCTCTTCAGGTAGCCGGTGCTGTGGATGGTGCAGAAGCTCTTGCGGTCGGCTGGGGAGAGAGGAGGGAAGAGAGGGGGGGGGGGGGGGGGGGGGGGCAATGGATGAGTCCCGGTGAGAATTCAACACAAAGTCTGTTTCACTGAGGCCTCACTGGGCACAAACCAGACCTAAAGGGTGAAGCTGGGTGGGATTCAACTGTTTCATTACTATAAAAATATTATAAAGATAATTCAGTGGGGTACAATTATTGTTTTTAAAGAGAAAATAGATTTTTATCAAAATTCTATATAGACCTCAAAGTGCTTCACAGAATTAACTCATTGACTGCCAGAGATTTTTGAGCATTTTTGACTGATTTTTCAAGAGCCACAGAATAGTTTGTGCTATGACTATGTAAACACCGAACACACCAAAAGAAAGAGTAGACTCTCTTCTTTCATCAGGAAAAAAAATTTGTTTCTGCCTTATTCCGTTCTTCCTCGACTTGCGTCTCACCGGCGACATGTTCTCTCATAGCGAACCATTACGTTTTTCTTATTTGCCTACAGTCTATGCTCATCTCCCATCAAAAGCGGCACTGCCACCTAGAGGGTAAATTTGTTGCTACATACTCTGTCTAGAAGCCTGATATTTACGGACAAGCTTAAGCAGATCGTCCCCCAGCCACTTGCGTTGAAAAACATAAAAGAAGTCTATAGACGTCTTTGGCAGCCAATGAGTTAAAAAGACAAAAATCCAACCACCAACCAAAACTTAATAAAACTATTCAAATTAAAGCCAAATCAAAAAGCAATAGCAGAGCTGAATCCTCAGAATGGATCCGAACGGCTGGATCTGACGTAAAGGGATTAGGCTCGGCCACCAATCAGCCGGGCCGAAGGCTCGTCGACCCGCTAAAGCCGGGAAAAGTCAACAGAGAGTCTAAATCAGTCCTCAGGTGGGAGGCACTCACCTCCCCTCTCCTCATCAGATGAGGCTTTCCCAGAGGAAATTACCCCGGTTTGGTTCCCAGGAATAATTACTATAACTGACCTTCTTGGATGAATACATTCACACTTTTTTTCCACCTGCTTCCAGGTTTTTTGGGGGCATATTTGATATTTATTGTAACTGTAAGGAATTTGATTTTGTTTGGTCTTAAACCGTCAACCAGAGTCGCAGAGAAGTTCATCAGAGAATAGGCGGTCGGGTAAAATACGCTGAGCTCAGATCGCGTTCCCTCGCCAAGGAGGAGTAAAGAGTAAAGAGACAAAAGCTTGAAGCGAACCACCACTTTCTGCTAATCTGATTAGAGCGCAGGATGCAGTGAATCTGTTGCTTCGGATCTAATCTGAGGACTTAAATAACTGCCGGGTTAACAATGAAACTGCATCTGGAGGGAAAAAGGAGGCGGAGCCAATAAAACCTCCTTCTGCCAACGTCCAGAACGGCCATCTCTTTTTGCCATGGGATGACAAATGATTTTTTTTTTTCAATGAACAATCTTTTTATTCTGTTTTTTTTCCCCACTTTGTCTTATCGAATAAGATGATCTTTTACCCACTTCCATCTGTGATCGTGTCTCCTAAATAATCCAACCCCAGCGAGTAAATACGTCTACAAAGCCCTGACAGTTGTATTAACGTTGTAAATATCCTTTTATTTATTATGTATTAATACTTTTTACTCCACTCTACTTTTGTCAGTTTGTGTAATCATTCCCGCTATTCTCCCAACACGATTTTAAAATAAGACCTGATATTCTGCTGTTTTCCTTTAAATAAAAAGCCTGACGACCAACTATAAAATAGAAATGCCAGAAAAGGACCACGTCTACACAGTGTTGAAAAAAAGTGTTGAAAAAAAAAATCTCTTTTCTCCCCTTTAACGACATCATCCATCAAGTTGTAGCCTAAACAAAGCTGGGAGCAGGTTATTCAACTGGGGGATTCTTTAATAGACCCGCTCTTTAATGAACGTTCATCTATCCATGTCGCTTTAAAACAAGGGGGTTGGAGGGCTGCCGTCCTGCATGTTCTAGATGTTTCCTGCTTTTCCTCGCCTGGTTCAGGTCAGTGCATCACGTTTGAAGAGGTGCTTTTATTCTAAATCAGGCCAGATCGGGACAGCCCTGCTTTAAAACAGCTAAGAGGTGGAATCAGTGTGTGTATCCGAGTTTGTTCATAAAAATAAATAAAAAAAAGGCTAACAACAGCTTCAAATGAGGCAAACGTCCTGGATTGTGTAACGGAAAAGCTCCGGTGCTAACTGAGGTGTGATTCCTTTCTCTGATAGGGACGTTTCTAAAAATAGGGAATGAAAAGTAGCACCGGGAAGCTAGAGAGGGGGGCACCTTTTTTCTTGGAGCAGGTAGAGGGGAAGTCTTTGTCCTCCACTTTGACAGAGGGCCTGTTGCACTTCATCCGGCAGAAGAAGGAGCGCCTGGCCCCGGAGCAGAGCCGGGAGGGACCGGGGGTGATGTCCGTCTTCACGGGAAGACCGGCTGAAACAACACAGAGGCTCCCGTTAACGACTGGATAAAATAATAAAAAACACATTTTAAAAGACGCTTCTTTTCTTTACCGATTGAAAAAAAAAAAAAGGCTTGTGAGTCATCGCTCATAGAAACATCCATCTGAGACTTTTTCAGATGCTCAGCTCACACAGCCGACCTCCAGCTGCGTTTGCCGCTTCGCTCCTTCCATTTGCCATCGTTAGCTCTCTGTAGGGGGTTAGAGAGGGGTTTTTTTCTCCACCGTCTCTAAGTATTATTACTAACTTTCGGAGAATTGCCTTAAAAAAACTAAACAAAAAGAGAATCAAAATGCTCAAGGATGGAGCGTCGTGGCTGATAACTGAGGCTCAGAGTCGGCTAATGGAATGAGTTTTTTTTTGCTGGTGACGTAGTTTCCAGCACAGAAACTCTCTGATGTGTTGTCTATTTGTTCGGCCTTCGGATTCCTGACTGCTTTTGTTTGTCTTAGATCACAAAGGAAAGAGCGGATTGAGACGTAAAACCGGAGGAAAGAAAAATAAACCGTGCGCAGGCTTACTTTTCGCGTCAATGAGGCGCTCCCGGGGGGCCGTGTCCGAGGACGACAGCTGCTCTTTGACTTTGGCGATATCCTTGGGGTGAAGGTAGTCGAACAGGCTCTGACCTATGAGGTCGTTCTGCAGACGGCGGGAGAGACGAGCGACACGGAGTTTAGTTCAAGATATTCTAAAATCACATTTATTTCTCCGATCCTGCTTTCACACACGCATACTTAACCCCCCAAATATTCTAGAAATGTACATTAGGGCGCTCCTGTCTGCTGATAGGCAGCAGAATCCACCCAGCTGCTGCTGGAATTCCCTTTTTACACAAGTTTATATGCCAGCTAAAATCAGTTCAACTTGCTTTCCATCAGCACGAAATGAGAAGAAACGTGTAAAAGCTGGCTGTCCTCCAAGTTTCAGGAGTCATTTCCAAATCAGAGACAGGACATTTTCATCTCGACTCTTTTGCTTTTGTTCCGAGCAGCTTTAAACATCTTCTAAAACTCTTTTCTAAAGATGAGAAAAGGAAAAGGAGAGCGACGCGTGGCAGACCTGGGTGTAGTTGAGAATCTTGTAGACGGATTCAGAAACGAATAGGATTTTGCCACGATCGCAGCCAACTACGAAAAGGAAACCATCAGCAGCCTGGAAAACAAAACAAGGGAAGACAGAGGAAGGCACATTTAATTTTTCATACACTCCAAACAAAACCTGCCTCCTTTTTTCTTTTTTTTTTTACACCCATCCAGGACTAATCACATAGCCTGAGAAACTAAATTCTGTGTCTTAAAATACATGTATGCAATTTAAAATTGAGCTTTGGATGTTTTAAAGGTCTGATTTTTATTTAATTTCCAAGGACACGCCTTATTCACAATGATGACTCAGCAAAAATGAATGTCTTTGAAAATGTTAAGATGTGCAAAAACATCAAATAGCAGAAAATTAAAAGAGATGTTACTCGTCAACATGTGAAGGTAAAGAGAGTTCTGGATGGAATCCATGAATATTCGGGAGTTCAAAGATGTGGACTCACCCTTAGTATCAAATGCTTCAGTTCATCATCTGAGAGGAAGGAAGGCTTGTAGTTGGCTTCTGTGTACGGGTTGGCTGCACCTGGACGGGCAAAAAACACACAGCGCTCATCTGTCAGGATCCATAAACCATCCTCCACCCATCTGCTGCTCCTCACTAACCCGCCTGTCAACATCTGCTATTCACCTAACGCATATGCCAGATCATTTTTTGCACTTTTATTTGTACTCGCGTATCTATATATATATAAAAAAGCAGAAAAAGGCTTTACTTAATTTCTGACGATCATAAACGTGAATTGCTTAAATTGACCACTGGTTGGGTTTCTGACCCAAAAGTCCCCTTAAAAACAATCTTTGGAAATTAAACTGGGAAAAAAAAAATAAGAAGAAAACAAAATCACTTTTATATTTGATGACTTTTGATGAGCGGAGAAAAAAATAATATGCTTGAATTCCCTTTGACGTACACTTTATCAACAATGTGTTATTTAGCAAGAAAAAATCTCTACTTTTAAAAAAGTTTTTTTTTCTTTTCTAGAATTGAAGACAACAGAGAGGATATTCTAATCTAATTTTTTATATATATATTAAGGAAAACCCCACCTCCTCCCTTCAGAGAGGAGGAAGCTGAATTACCTATTAAGCCAAGCATCTTTTAACCGTCTCCCCTCATTCCCCGTTTCTCAAACCCCCCTCTAACCTCTGAGCGTCTTCATGTGCTGGACGGCCATGCGCAGGACGGTGAGCTTGTCCAGCTTGCGGGACATGGCGTTGCAGGTGGGGACCAGCGAGGCCAGCTCGTCGATGAAGCTGTTCATCTTGTCTCTGCGGCGCTTCTCGATCTGGCTGTGGGCCTCCCTGCAGAGCACAGGCCGGAGACTAGGCTCAATCACAGCGCCACGTTCTGTGGCGTTCCCGCTCTTAGAAAAAAAGCTAATGGTCTGGAACCGAACACATCATCCATCACGGGATCATTTTCTGTCTCTGCACTGAGGATTTGTCTGAATGGTTATCTTATCTAAGGAGCTATAACACACAGAAATGACACGGTTCTCTTTAGAAGAAAAGATTAATAATTCACACAAACTTCAGAGGATGCAACTACTCTAAACTCGATTTCTGACTAAACAACCAGAACACACTGCTTCAGTACAACCATTAGGCATGCTTATGCAGTCTTTGAGGGGTTAAGAGGATTGAGATCAAGAAAAAAAAAAGATGGTTTTTCTACCTGGCATTTTTAAGCCTGCCCTGTTGGTCGCTGGAAAGACAAAAAGAAATATTAAAGAGGGGGAAAAAAGGGCAGGAAAATGCAACATTTCATCCACTTCAAAGGCTAGAGACAGGATAGAGGAGGAAATGGGGTCAGAGCTAACCTCACAGGTTCTGTAACAGCATCAGGGATTACGCAATAAGGGCCACGCAGGGTTTTATTTAACTGTACAACCCTGGAGACTGATGGCGTTCAGATATGACGTGGTTTAAACCTCCTCACATTCTTCCCTCGCACGCAAAGTTGCGTAAAAAGCGCAACAATAAGGACAATTGACACCTCACCCAGTGGCTCGGCATCATAAAGCGTCTCAATCCGCCGCGGAATCGGATCAGACCGAACGAATTATGACAAATTAAACCTGACTCATAGGGAGAAGCGTAATCTCTCCAGAGCCCGCGATACACTTCAGCTTCCCAAACAACGCAAATCAGGTCACCTGAATGCCACCTGGAACAGGAGTCTGCACTGGAGCTGCAGCCATCTGCTGCTTTTCTGCCAGCTAGTTTAACCTGATATCACAACAGAAATCACAGTCGGCACCGTCAGGCCGACAGGAATAGTCTCAACGCTGGCCAAGCATCCCGGAGAAGAGCAGTCAGACGTCACAAAAAAACATCTCCCACCTAACTGGACCTGATCTGGACAAAGCTAAACTGGCTGCACTGCACTGGGTCCAAATTAGTCCGGTAAAACCGAGATGGCGCGCTTTTTTTCCCCCAACATACTTCCTCTGTCAGCACGCCACCTCACACACTTCTGTTCTGCTCTACTCTGTCTGAAAAGCTGCAGAAAATAAGAAAACAAGGAGGGCAAAACAGCCCTGTTCCACTGGATGCTCAGCACTAAAGGCTGATACACACACCACAAAAAAACAGAGATATCTGGTCATTTTTACATGTAGAAAGACCAAAAAGACAAGTCGTTTTCTGGCTCTGACATTTTTCTACGTGGTCAGAGACTCCTTGGACGCCCTCATAGGCCCCGCCTCCCGGAGCTCACGTCATAATCCGACCGTCTTTGCTAAAACATACCAAGATGGATGGATGAAACCTCTGCCATGATTCGGATAAACATATCCTCAATCGAGGTTAGTTGAGAAAGCTAAAATTTACAAGAAAAGACAGGAGAAAACCGACACAACAACAATGTTTTGACCTTACCTTCCCGACTTTTCCTTATCCGGGTCCATGTCACTGAGAGGGTAAAGAGAGACGGCATTAGCTTTTACATGTCGGAGAAAGGCCGCCCTGGGGGAGGGGGGGGGGGGTCATGCTACATCTAAAAATAAGAAGTCATGTTTGAACTTACTCAAATGAGAAGCCATCAATTCTGAAAAGGAAAAAAAAAAAAATCATTAATGGATTTCCGACGCAAAAGGCTGGAAGCTGGGGGCCAATCAGCCGTCAGCTTAATGCACGCTTGTGTTTGTTGTGACGACCGGTGAAACTGCCTTAGGTTGGCCCTATCTTTTCCCCCGTTTCATCACCGTTTTTGTACCTCCCTTACTCCCATCAACACTACTTTCTACTGTTTAAAGACTGGAGTTTGCAACTTTAATTCTGCCATTTACTCATCATTTTCATCATTACAATGGAAGGAAAACCTATAAATAAACAAACAAGCAGCTTTACTGAGTAGGGTTGTCCTGATTTTGTCCACACTGTATGACCAGTTCCGCTCTGGTTGTTGATGCTTTGCCCCGAGTGTAAAAACAAGGCCGAGGCTAGAGCGAGCTCTCCTTACTGGTAGTCGGTGGTGCTCCCCTTCCTCTTCCGGGTGTAGTCCATGCCGGGTGTGCTGATGGAGCTGGAGATGAGGTCAGTGGAGCCGGGGGACATGAAGTCAGTCATAGTAGACGAGATGTCCATCCGTTGGTCTGCCATTAGGTCATCTGCAAAGCAGACAGGGGTTGCTGGTTGTAGCCTTTGACCTTCCTGACTGGATCATCAAAAGCAGGGCTCAAAGATCACTCTACATCTTCTCTTAAATATTGTTCGGCATCCATACAGTAAAGATCAGGGGCGGCTCTGCCTAAAGCGCCTACGGACCGGTGTCGCTCCGAGTGTTTCCATGGAAATTAATTAATTCACTCATCCACAAAAGAATATGGAAATCGGACAGAAAGGGCAGTCCTTCTAAATATAGCCTGTAAGGGAGCAGGATGGAAAGCACTACATTGTTCACTGTGAGGAGCAGATGGATCTTCATGGGCAAGAATGGAAAGAAAAAAAACGCCGACTAATAGCCGAATATGAGCAGGATAAGTCATTTTTAATGTTTTTGTGACAGGAAATCGCTGGAAAAGTTCAGAGTTTAAAAAGCCTGTGCTAAAACCAAAGAACATGGAGGTAAATGCATGCTTGAATATAGCAGAAAAAGAAAAAACACCAATCAACAGATCATTCCTTCGATGTGTTCTTTAGCATTTTAAAAGCTAAACTCACCACAGATGTTCATCACAGTGTCCGTGTTAAAATCATCTCCTTCCATCCACACTCGAGCCCTCAACTGTGAACACACAGACATCACCTTTAAGCCCCTTTCAGGCAGCCGAGAGGCCAAATGGATGGCTTCATCGATTTCTTTAGACACGGGTCGCATCAGACCGTTTGGGGGAAAGGCAGATGGGAGGTGTCACACGGTAAACCTCACATCTGCATAGCAATTCATTACATCATGTCCAAGAGTTTTTGCAGACAAGTAACAAGCCTGTTAAATGGTAGAACCCAAACATGCCCAAAAGACACCATTTCACAAAACATCTCAAAAGAAATCAATGAACACTGATGTGAAAAAACATTTCTTAGTGACAAATCCATCGACTGTGCGAGATGCTGTTATTATTGTTATTGTAAGAAAAGAAACACGATCAGAGTCTCACTTGTAAGGAGGTAAGAGCATAAAAGCAACTGTAATCCGAGGACTCCACCTCGACCCGGCCCAAAACCCCCCCCTCCATTTCCACTTTTCTCTCAATAATGACTTTTGTCATAAAATATGTATGTCAGTCTCATGTACACGCTGACACTGACTTCATTTTAGGGAAACTTGCCATTAAGAGTCTGAGACAATTAAGAGGGATTTCATCTGACACGTAAACAGTAAATTACCATTAGACCATCACAGAGAGGGAACGATTTGATTTGTTATCTGTCCTTTTTGTATCGTTTCTACCCAGCTAATCGTGTCCAGTTAGCTCAGAATGAGCACAGGTCCCTTTTGTTAGTGATGCTTCAGGGTCCCACCCTGAAATCAGCAGTGTTTGAGTCTAAGGGGTTTTAGATGAGAGGTCAGAAAACAAAACATCTTTTCTAGAAGAAGAAAGAGGCAGCTGCTGCAGAACATATGGCAAACATCATACCATCTGGGTCAGGAGGGGAGGTTAAACTAACAGGAAGCCACTATTGTTTAGAACAACTGTATGGAAACGACGTATGCGGCCGCCCCGGCGAGCGCATTCGGGTCATGACGCGCCGCGTACGTGACACACGCACACCTACGTGGCTGTGTTGTGTCTGGGAAGTACCACAGGCTCAGGAAACGCGCCGATAAAGCCTCGTGCACACAACCACTTTTAAAAAATGGCGGCACCACTGGTTGGGCCGGGTCTGCTTAATCAGAGCCGCCCTCACTTAGATACAACACAGGTACTTTCTTAAAAAAAAAAAAAGAAAAGTTCAATGGATAAATTAATCATATTTCAGACATTTTTAGTCCAATTATGACGTCATGGCAACCTCCTGACCCAAAGCTACTGCTACCAGTGAAGGACTTCTCAAATGGGTCATGGGGCACAAGATTAACAGGCTTAAATAACCTGCTTGAGTGAGTGGGAGCTGCCAGTATATGGGGGGTGGGGGGGGGCTGGTTCTGTTACCTGGTTAGGAAACTGGAACAGGCCTCCTGGACGGGCCCGGTGTGTTCTGGATCAGTCCGGTCGGCTCCGTTCTGATGTGATATGGCTGTGGTTTGCTTCGGTCTGACCCAGTATCATCCGCTTTGATGTGGTCACCCTCGATACGATCGGATCCTCACGCAGCTGCCGTTACCCGTCTGCCTCTGCAAACAGGAAGCACGACTCTCAGTCAAATGCGAATCCAAAAATGTAAACAAAAGTGATCCAAATGAGAGCGTGAGATCGTGCCCGTGCACAGCGCCGGACCGGCAGAACGAAGTTTGCACAGTTTCTGCTCTCTGATCGATCGAAACACCTCAAAGTTGACTAACTATTCCCTTACAGGCACTAACTCCCCTTCATGAACACAAACATGACTAGAAATGCCCTTCTTCTTCTATCCTTTTTGGCTGGCACTTAAATAAAAGCTTCCATATGTGATGAATCTCTAAATCATTTCCACCCAAAAATGTTATCTATTGTCAGAAAATAATTGGTTCCTTATCTTTAAAGCGTTGTGTTTTAGGTTTTAGCTAGTTAGCTGTAAAAAACTGAAACGCATTCCAGATATCTGTGCTTTTGTCTCCAAAGATTTGTATTTCTTTGTGGTGTGAATTAATTAAAAATGAAGGGTTTCTGTTTTTTGGAAATAAAAAACAGTAACTGTGACGACACCCAAGCTTTTTCTCCTCCATACCACCAGTTTTTAATAACTGTGTCCAGACATATTAAGGAGTTTGTGGATGTTAGTGGGCTGTCAGGCAACAGAGAAACAATGTGGATGAACTGACAGACAGAAATCTGAAGTTCTTCTGCTGAAGACGGTCGTGCAAAATATAGTTTTCCCACATTTATAAGCTGAAAGTACAAAACAAAATGTCTTTTAATTCTATTTGATTGGACCTTTTTAAAGAAAAAATAAATAATGACACAAAAGTCATTGATTTTTGCTATGGGCCAGGAAAAAAAAGGCGTACATCCGTGGAAAAACCTCTGCCAAAAGGCTTCATTTTAACAAGCGCTGAAGAGGTGCAACTGAAGAGGCAGCGAGTGAAGTACCAGGTCACGGTGGGCTGGCCAGCTCCTTCATTGTGACAAAACTCAGGTCCAGAGGGGGGAAAACCACTGTGTCATGGCTGAATGGTGAAAGGAGCCGCGGTGCTGGAGTGGAAACTGGGTCACTCAGTCTCTATGGTCTCAAAGCAGCCAGCCTCAGTTTCCATCCGCCACCTACTTCTACCTCATCAGTGAGTCAGCAAGCCATTCAGCTTGGTTTCCCTGCTCCGCAGTCCGCACCCACTCAGACAGCCAGGGAACAGCCGGCCAATCTGTTAGTGAACCAAGAAAAACAGCCAGAACGCAAACGGCACGGAGGACGGCTCCGGACAGGTGGAAAATGGCCGACACCAAACTAATGGCCAAATCACTCTAAATGTCACACCGTTACTTCAGTGGTGAATCTAGAAACTTTTGCTTCAAAGTGAAGCTAGTGGATGGGGAATATTAAACAATCAAATGTTAAAAACGCCTTCAAGAAAGCCTTTTCTGCTTATTTGGTCACAAAATTTGCATTTCATGAGATCAAAGATTACGGAAAGGTGTGAAGATCAGAGGAGACAATATGACCCATTTCCTCAGAAGCTAAGCTAATCATCGCTGTGCTGGCCTCATTTTCTGGACAAATCACACAACCGTGTGTGAAGCGGACGCGCAAGCAACTGGGTTCACGAGGGCCGCTCACAAAAGCCGGTTATTTTTTGTTATGGGGGGATTAAAAAAAATCCTGAGTGCGTTTGAATGAAAGGCAGCTAAAACCAGAATAAAGAGCCGTGAGAGCTTTCAAAGACGACCCGAGCCGCGCGTTGCCACTTCAGAGCGAAGCTTAAAGACGTCTCAGAGATGAAGCATCCCCTTTAATTTATTTATATTAATGTACATTTAACCCGGACCCGGTGAGTGCTGCTAAGAAAAGCTCTGCTTCGGATGCATTTATCCCAAAGGAATAGCATTTCACTGAGTACCTAAAATGCTTAGGTCAGGGGAGCCTTTGGAAATACTTTAAACAAGCAAAGTTTCCTGTTACCAGACTGTATCATTTAAGGCCTTATCAATGCACAGGATAAACAACAGTGATGTCTTTATCAACCTGTTAAGGCGATGACCATCAGTCGTTCACATTTTTTAAGCAGTGCTCTCTGGGATCTGTTTAACTCTTATGATAGACTGCTCAAAGACCCTTTAAATGCCTTGAAACACGACTTCAAATCAACACAAGCCAAAGAGGAGACGTGCAAGATGCACGGCAGGAACAAAATGGAGGAAGAGGTGAAGGAGGCTTTGACCATTTTTCCCCTTTTATCACGGTGGGAAATGGGAGATCTCTGGCAGATATCCTCCCTCGTGAGGATACAGGAGGAATATCAGGAAGGCGGTGGAACAACACAAACAACTTCTCTGTCCAGTTTTCCGACCGCCTGGACAAAAAGGGGGCTAACAGTAAAAGAGGAGGATTACCGAGCGGGCCGACGGCAGATGGTGTAAACCTCGACATTCTAGTCTCGCTTTTCTGCATGTCCGAGCTCATCGGAAAGTCAGTGTTACAGTCCTGAGGGTTCAAACAGGGCAACAGCTTCATTCATTTCAAACGGATGAGAGGGTGACTTATTTACCCAGAGGAGGCCGACACCAGAAGATAAGCTACATCATCATAAAACAGCTCCATTTTCACATATCAAGCTAACAATATTAGCATTGTTTTAAAAAAAATTAAGCTGGATGGTAGCGTATAAGAAGACTCCCAAATAAAGAGGTTTCAGCTACAAGTCAAAAACACTTCAGTTATCTAAGAAGCTGACATAAAGGACCTATCATTGTAGATGAAACCATGACAGAGGGAGGTTATCTAATATTCAATCTCTACTGCTGCTGTGTGTGCAGCTTCGATTAACCTGCTACGTGTACATAACTAGGTGGCAATTAATCAAGATTTCTGCCTCAAATGGTACGAAAGGAACCAAGGCATGAGGTAATTCCCACATGAGAGCGGCGCATTCAGCTGCCATCTGTTTAATGGAAAGCTGTCCCGTGTTCAAGGGGCTTTAAAAGAGAAACACAAACAAGGGGAGGAGGACTTCCTCCCAGACTCACAACTCCACACTCATGTGAATGTGTTACCATATTCTGAAAAAATAATAATCAAATATTATCCAACTGGAAAGGCCCACTTTGATCCCTGTTAGCAATATGCTAACAAATTTCAACATAATTTAGAAATGAATGGCTTCTGGGTTCACCATTTCTGTCTTATCTTGAGTGTAACTGGATTTGTGTAACTGGATTTGTGTTAACAGTAACGGGATTAATATGCACAGCGATGTTCTCCCGACGTGTTTTGGTTCACGTTAAAAATGTGAGCCAAGATGATGAAGATGATGAAAGACTCAGAGCAGACCTAGCAGCAGCCCGGCTAAAGGCATCGTGAAGAAATGTGACTGAGCCGACGTGACAAACCCAGCGTGCTGGTTTCTTTAGAGCAGAACCGGGCGCTCCGTTTGGGAGCACTACTCCCACCGGCAGCCAGACTGACTCCACCCGGCTAAAGCTTTCAAAACAAAGGCAGGTGAGTGACACGCCGTACGTCACATTGTTGGAATGCACTGCTCGGCTGCCACCGATTGGAAGCCGACTCTGACGCGTACCACCCACCAGGCACCATTCACCCTCCAACAGGACAAGACACTCAGAAAAGTGCGCCCAAACATTCGGAAGGCTGTCACAATTACCTATAAACGGTGCGACTAACTGAGATTGCAAACGTCCCCCAAAAAATCCCAATTCTCCAAATAACTGCGATTGTGGTGGCGTGAAACATTGAACCACTTTGTAGAGGCTACAAACTATGTCTTGATCAAGATAGAACAAAAAATAATTTCCTGGTCATTTTTTTTGCCATATCGCCCAGTTTAAGCGGGCATCTTCTGACAATCTTGTTGGTATAAGCTCATTTTTTTATATGTCTGCAGCCACTTTTCATTGGGCTGATCGTAGTTTGTGGGAAGAATAATACCAATTGTCAGTGAGGAGGGCAACAACTCCAAACAAGTATCTCATATCTAGAGAATGATCAAGTCTCCAATAAGCATTTCTGGTAAAATAAATAAATAAATGAATAAAGACAACTATAAGACCCTTTTTATTCAAAGTGGAGGGACACTGTTGCTTTTATAGCACGGTAGTGCTGGAAATCACAAGACGGCCTACTGCCTGTAGCAGTGACAGCATCTCCAACACGCAAAACACTGAAAGCCAGGGGCCCCAAACAGAAGCAGATAGGCAGGACTTTTGGAAACGGGCTCCATAGAGAAGCGTGGATCGGTGAGCGGGCGCCCAATGGGGCAGTCTTCTGCCTGATTGGCCGGATTGGCTGCTGGCCGGGGCTGCCGGTGCCACATTTATCCAATGAGGTGGCAGAGAAACGTACGTTTTGTCCCGTCCCATCCAGAGGGACATAACGCAGCACGCAAATAATACAAATAAAAGCTCCGTCCACTAATGTAGAGCTCTTTATCAGTCTTACTGGGTTGTTTTTGCGTTTAACTCTAGTAATGAGGAGAACTTTGTAAGTTCAATGATATAAATTCACAAAGGTTTTCTGTGAATGATATTTCCTAATGGCAGTGACTTTAAACAAAGGAATGGAAGGCCTCTAACAGCCCTCCTCTCTGGCTGAATGTGCAGCTGTGTGTGATGTCTCACTAAATGTAAGAATTAGGACAGAGAACATATTTCTGCAAAGGTCAGGGTGTAGCGAGCTGTCAGTGTCCACAGCGGGAGTGTTAAGTGCTTGAAAAGGAAACGCACCCCTCCCATATAGAGTTGCTTTTCAAAAAGCAGAAACCATCTGTATCTCCTTTACTGAGCTTTACAGCTGTGTAGAAAAATTATTAGCAAAGTGAGGGTAGTCCTGCTTTCAAACGCCTTTTTTACGCTCGGCTTGAAAGTGAGGCACCTCTGAGCCAAAGCTAGCAACAAAAAAAAAAAATGCATTTGGACTATTTTTAGCTGAGAAGATTATTAAATTTAGCCATGTGTCATTGATCTGTATGTACTGGCAGGGAGGATGTGTTTGATTTGTGCAGCAAAAGGCCACCAGCTGAGGCTTATCAGGCCACTATGAGGCTGTGTTTTACTTGGCAAAGCCTCCTGTAATTATCATCAATGTAAACCACTTTCCCGGACAGACCTAATTTTATTATGGTCCATTCATAAAGTCAACCTGAAAACAGCCGCTGTAAATTATACAAGGGAAGCAGGTCAAAAATGACTCCAATCTCTGTTGGTGGCCAAAGATTTTCATGCAGCCAATTGAGAAGATAAGGCTTTTTCCAGTCAGATTCTGATGGAGAAAGATCAATGCTAAGCTAATCAGCAGGTTAAGTTAACTTTTTTTCCTGTTAATCAACCTGAAAGGAATATTCTTTGAGGCCATTTTTCCCTCATGAACAACTTCAGGCGATGGGTCAAAGGGTCTCGTGTTCCCTCAGTTTGAACAAAAGAAAACTGCAGACACATGGAAGGTTTCTGGTTGAGTTTGCCGCATAAAGGATGATTTTCTGTTCATCGTTTACACTTTGCAGCAAGTTTGCAAAAAAGTCAATACAGGGAATTGAACTGTTATACACCTCTAACTTATATGAAAATAAAATTACTATTGAAAGTTTTAGACTGAAAGGGAATGAGACGTATCCACCACACTTAGCTTTAGCGCCAGCCATTTTTTCCTTTACAGGAGCCTGCGAGCCACCTTTTCTCCATCTTAATCTTTTCATAAATCTAAGCAAAAAGGCAGATTAGCTTGCTCACGCAGTCCTGTGACACACAACAGGCATTTTCCCTTTCGAAGCTTAAACATGAATGGACTCAACCTAAATGGAATATTATCGCTTCTCCCATCTGGGTTTTTCTAAAGAGGCCTTTCGCTACAATTTGACTCCACATCGCACAGTAATGATGAGTTTGCCATGTATAACTTTCCAGAATAAGAATACATAAATATTAAATTATACAGTAAATATCACCAAGTGAATTGTGGGCTGATGGAAACTCTTTCAGTCTAGTTGGCTTAAATCAATCTTTGGACATTTTGGGCAAAAGTCACATCAGAAAATCTGATCCACACTGGCCCGGGTGTGCCCTTCATTATAAAAGAAGTTTATGACCTATGTTATCCTATTTGTCCTAGTTAGTCTCAGCTAAAATCTGACATTTAGCGAAAGGCCTTTGTTGATCTTCAACGGACACCGAGCATTAGCAATTAAGTCAACCAGAATAAATGGAAAATAGGTTGAATAATTTCCTTACAGACAATCTGGTGAGAGGATAGAGCTCACAATCTTTTGCCCCAATATTAAGACAACACAGAAGAAAATAATCTGATTGATTTAGGGTTGTTCCATACAAAGCTTGGGTGAAATTAGAAAATGAAATATAGACAATTAGGTGCTGGTGTTACATAAACTTTTACATCTATCTGCACAACCAAATGCCATGACTCAGAGTATCCCAAGTTAAAACGTACAGATAACCCTAAAGAACACTGTCCGCTGCTTATGAAAGACGTGCCCACTCCTCTGAGCTTTCTGCATGACTCATCAAGTTTCCAAATGGAGAAAAATCATATAATTATGCATTACAAGTCAGAGTGAGGCAGACGGGCCAACCACATTTCTCATTACAGCTCCTCTTCTCAACCTTTGCCCCATTTATCCTCAATGCCCCTCATTTCCTTCGATAAAACAAATGCATTACGATGAATCAAATTGATTGATCAGCTTTTTAAAAAAAAAAATCATCTTATCTGAATCTTTACAACAAACTTATGTTATCAAAATGTCTCTGTGGCAGTACAAGAAGAACACCTGTCCGAGTCTGAAGTTCAATATAGACGTTTTCCTGCCATGAAAAGGTTAATGCATAAGCCACTGATAGCACAAAGGCAAAGACCATAGGAGACTAACAGTATAGTTTACATCAGAAATGTTAGGAAAATCCTATTAATATCTCTAATAATTACAATGTTAGAAATTAAAATCCAACACTTTTTATCAACAAGTGAAATTGTTGTAATATTGTAGTGTAGCATACACAATAAAGGCATACACATATCTGACAAATGATGATCAATCTGGCCCAAAGTGTTAACCATGTGTCATAATTGGAATAAAAATGAATCCCTAGAATAAAAATCTGACGGCATACCGTCGGTGATCAGTTTCAGACACGATTTCGATCACACCTGCAGCAAAATCCAGCCCAAAGCCTTTTCCTTTTCCTTTGCTCGGGCACTGCGGGGACTGTGGGAACTAAATGTCCACTCCGAGACAATTTACTGTCACGATGTCTCGTCAATAAAAATGAAACCGGTGATCCCAGGCAGCACGTTCAGAGTCTTGGATTGGGTCGAAACCCAACGCACCTGTGCCCGTTTGAGGAGCTTTTCACTCGGGGGGGTTAAAAGTTATCGCAGAAGGATGGATGCTGTCGAAGGAACCGTGTGCCAGATTCCCACCGGGGCCTGTTTACATTGCTAGCGTGTTAGCACCGGAGCAGTGGACACTACTTGTTCGCTCCTAGGTCAGGTTTAGTTAGCGTTGAGCGAGCCCAAAGACCGGCCATTACCTTAGCCCGGGGTTCGTTTTGGAGCCTCGGTCGTCGTTGGCAACGTCTTTAACCCCGCGTGACCAATTAGAGAGGTTTTTTCCCCCCTTTTTATCAATAACGGCGAGTGGTCTCGGGGGCTAATATTAGCATGGTGCTGCTAGCTGCGGAACGCTAACTGTCAAGACTTGGCCACCGAGCTAGCGTCCCTCCTCCTGCTCCACAAAACCACTCTGACATGACCACAGAGCTGGGAAAACATCGACGATACCCATCACGGATTAAACCCCAGCAAAGCCCCAGAGAGGCGTTATCAACAAGACACAAGCACGCGCTGTTTTCATACTTACAAGACATCCAACGACAGCCGACTATCCATTGAAAGTCGGTGGTTACATGTAATAGCAACACACAGAACTGTGACATAAACGATTTTCAATCGGTGACCTAGTTTCTCTTCACCGTCATGCCTGTCGGACCACTAACCTAGTTTTTCAGCCAATGGCGTTCGCGATACCACCTTAGGTATCCCTTCAGCCAATCAGACGCGAGTTTAGTCGGGGAAAATATGACGGACGTGCGGTTGGACCAATCAAACGCGGAATAGAGCGGAATGCAGAGGCAAACTGTGTGTGAGCGTGTCACGGTAAACACACGGCAAACAAGCCATTTATTCGGCGGCTTACCACACGAGTTGGACCCGTGCCTAATAACCCTGTGCGAATGTTGTAACTTATAATAGATTTATGGGAATTTAGGGTGTCATCAATCATTTATAACAGAAGAAAAATGGCATGATTATAGTTTTCATACAAGTTTAGTACATCCGGCATGCTCTGTCTCCACTCTTGTAGGTTTTCTTCTCTTTTTAAAGGTTCGTTGGAAAGCAAGGATCTGAGTATTTAACTTTTGTTTCCTTTGTGCAATAATGCCTCCCTCTGGTCATATTTTACCCATCTTGTGTTTTTTGCTTGCATGTGGCTGTTGCTATGACCTTTCTATTTATTTACTAAATTGAAGATTGAGAAACAGATTTGGAAACATTACCAATAATCCTATTTACCAAGTTCAAAGTTTTAATTCTTCCTCTTGATTGAATAGTTAATGTAAATCTAATCAGAAAGACAACTCTAATTCAAATTTGGTGCATGTTCCTCCAAGAAAGTGAGGGCCTGTTGGAAATAAATTGTTTTCAGTATATTGAAAAAAATCCCCTGCAACTAATGAGATTAAACTGAATCCAAGTGATTTTAACAACTTTGGGACTTTGATTTATGATCCATCATATAATCTAGTCTTGTACAGGTTATCGTTTGAGTTTAAAAGTAAATTAGTTTAAAAAAAAATAAAAAACGTACCTTAAGAATAATTATTATTATTTTTTCCACTGGACTTTATGCATCTTTCAGCCTGAACATTACTCTGCTTTCTTTAAGTTTCAGAAAGTACTCTTTGTAAATACATATCATGAAGCCAAAAAGACTAGTTGGACTGCAATTCATTGTTCCCAGATATTGTTTGTATACATTTATATTATAAATTCACTTTCTTCACATCTCTGAATACTATTTATTTAGCTATTTTGTTCCATATCAATGTTAGGACATTAATTAATATGGAAGTAAACTGTATGGGGAGCAGTTTAAAGATGTCTTAACCCAATACATGTATCTTCCAACCCTCTGTTTATAGCATACCATTATATAAGTAACAAGTACAACTGTTTCCGTGGCAAAAACTGTGGAGAAATGAAAAAAGACAAGAAAAAACTAAAGAAATGTATTTAATCCGTTCAGCAGCCAGTCTGATGAGATGACTGCTTTTATCAGTGTCACGAGATGGCAGTGTTGAGACATATTAAAACGCAGCCCATAAAAGGGACTTTTCCAGCATTCCTTCTCCTGTTGCTCGATATTTTACCATATTTTCATACAGTCTGAATACTCACTCTCACATATGTTACTCCAAAGTCAAGGTATTAGAGGCTTTAAAGTGTGTGAACTGAATATATTACAGCTATGGAGTAATTATTCCATAACCTTAACTGTCCAGCTAATTACGGAGATTGATTCCTCCTGTTAATGTGAGACGTTCAGGTGCTGTCAGATAAATGTTATCAAATTATTGCGAACAAAAATATTCACGGTCCTGTGTCTGACATAAATATAAAATGTAATTAGCAGCACATGAAGGCGTATTTTGTGCATCCAAATGTGACTTTTAAAGGGGTTACTATTGGAATCATAGTGAAACATTAGACCCCATGTGTTTTTTGTCCATTATTGCCAATATATCTTTGCCTTACTTACCAAGGCGAAAGCTTTTGGTCTTTCTTTGAAAATGGGGGCAGGCAACGCGAGATCACGAGTTACGAGGATCCCGTGAAGGCACCGCGGCTGTCACATGGCAGGTGAGTTTGGGGAGCTGGCTGCCTGACAGCGAACACCGAGTCCGGGCGCGAGGAAACCCTACTGGTCGGACCTGCTCTGCGCGTGAGTCACGGCCATGCCCGCGCGCGTCCCCACCTCCGCTCCAGTTTAGCCAGAAAGCAGAAATACGGGCTCCGTGTCCGCAAACGCGCCAGAGGAGCCGCAAACTGTAAGTACTCTCCAAGCGAGAGGCAATCCAGGCTGGAAGTTTCTCTGATATTTGGAAAAGTCATTTAGATACTGTGTTTTTTTTATTTTAAAGTGTTGTTTCCTGGAGAAAAGGACGCGCAAGTATTGAATAAGTCCGTAAAGCTGCTTTTGGAAATGGGTTTGTTGGCTATCCGTTGCATTTACTGGTAATATAAGACATTTGAACGCTGATTAAGCTGTTTTTGTATGTATATCTTAATGATAAGTTCGTGTCTTTGTGATCATTGCATAGAGGTTAACATTGCATGTGTTTGTTTGTTTTTTATTCGGAAACATTGATCAACATTCAGGTCAATGTATGATCTGTAAATAGAAAGTTTTTCCATCCTGCAGTCAGCTCATTTTCAATCATCATTTAGGAATATTGTGTAACATCTCGTGGCATTTCTAGATGCGGTGCAGCTCATTTGTCCCCTTTGCGCACACTGCAGGAAAGAAAACATTGTACTTTTTATTTATTTATTTATTTATTTATTTATTTTACTGTGGCACTGGTGTCCTGTGCTGTCAGCTTGGAGCGATTAAATGATGTTTAGTGGGGCTGACACATGCTGTGTTAATGCACATCATCAATTTCTGACAGCATGTGTAAACGATGGGTGGGTGGGAGGGGGGGGGAGGAAGGGGGGGATGCTGATCTGCTAATAGCTGAATATCAAGGCTGATGTTGTGAGGCTCCCCTCTGCTGAAGCATCTGCTGCTTCTGATGTTGGAGATGGAGGACAAACACACACACACACACACACACACACACACACACACACACACATCACAAAGGGCCGCCTTGAGAGAGCTTAAGGAGCCTCCTCTCAGCCTCTTTTCTGTTGCAAATCCCCATTTAAAAAGGGGCAGAGTTGAAAGGCATCATTGCCACTGAGACGGTGAATTCATTAAAGCTCCGGTTGGCACTTGGGGTGGCATCTCCACTTAAAAAAAAACAGGAGCCACGGTGAAGAGGCTATTGATTACAATCCCTGCTCGATGTTAGAAAAAAAACCTCATTGTGATCGCTATGAAATTGGGACGACTTGTCGAGGCTTTTTGATGGTTCCATCCATATGCATGTGCAGTAGATTAGCAGATGATGGCCATCAAAGGATGATTCCGAGGGCCTTCGTTTTTCCTCGGCATAGGATCAGATGATTGCTCCTGGAGATGGAGATGGAGAGATGTGGGCCAGATGAAGGAAAAACAGAGAGCAGGAAAGACAAAACCTAAAAGAAATGACCCCCTGTTTACCAGCAGAGTGCAGGAAAAGATGGAGGCGGAGACAAAAGGAGAAATATACATGGGGGGAAAAAAGAATATGAATTGTTTATTAGAGGTTATCTGTGGTTAGCTGTTAGGGGTGAAGAGGAAATTACAAAACTGTAGACAGTGGCGGAGGGTGGATGCTGTGTTATGGTATATTACTACCAGGAAGGAAATAAAAGAAGAAGTTGGACGAACAGCTCCAGGGCCTCTCTGTTTTCCTAGAAATTGTGAAAATTGAAGAAAAAAAGGATTTCGCTGCTGTCTTTCAGACTTTACTCCGCTCGCGGTATTTATCTGCCACTAAAGACCGGCGTGTGAGGGAGGGCTTAGAGCCGTTTACGCGCGAGGGGGGGCGAGAGTCGAGTGTAGAATTATGGAAAGCTATAGCAGTGAAGTGTCACTGGATTTGTCGAGAGGCTTTGGGGGGGCTGACACCGAACCCACAGCTTCCTGCTGCAGATCTCTGAGAAAAACAAAAGGAAGAGGGCCAGCTGAAGGCTTCATCTTCATTCACTCCACCAGAGTTTGTGGCCCGAGTTTATTCGGTAATAACGGGATGTTTGACCTAAAGGAGAGCATGGATCTTGGAGTTATCGGTAATCTGTAATCTGAAACGTGCAAAATAAGCCAAAGTGTCAAAGTGGCAGACAGGGTCAATGTTAGAGTTTCTCAAAGCCAAAGAGAGGCGTTTTGATGCTTTAATTCTCTGGATCATCCTAAAAGGAAGGAAAACAGATCATTCTGCTTCAACTTTTAAAGAGACACGGGTATTTTCCTACAGCTCTGTTTAGTTTTTTAGCTTTGTGATGATAACTGTGAAAGCAGCCTTAACTAGGGGATGTTGGGGATGGGGAAGGTGCTCATATCTGATGTAATAGAGGAGGATTTTTAGACTGGCAAATGGATATGTGTCGTTTTGGTGGATTATCTTTGGAACATTTGTTTCCTGGTGCTCAGATCTAGTGTGTAGCTTCGTTTAAGTCAGGAATCTCCAAACTGGGTCCTCTGTCGTGCAGGATTTAGAAGTTTCCCCTGTTCAACACACTCTATTGACACCAACAAGACATGAACAGGCTCATGCAGGGCTTTTGAAAGGTGCATTTCATGTCACATTTTGGCTCTGGGTGCCTGTACTCATCTCCCCTCACACCTTTTCTTTGGGTGGAGTGAAGGGATATAAGCTGAGCTGTTAGCATGAAAGCTTCTGTTATTGAATTTGGCGTCCATCAGCTCTCACTCTGCTTTTTGAGGGGAAAAAAACCCAAACAGGAAGAGACTGTGAGACAGTTCGATGACACAAAGATTTTGAGCCTGAGCCAACACATAATGGATAAAGTCCACGTTTCTGCATCGGAAAAAGGAGGAAGTGAGTTTTAAGGGTAGGTTTAAAACCCCACAAAACAAAAAAACGTAATCTCGTACCTGTATTTGAATCTCAGCAGAACACACTCTGATGGATAATATACTTTTTTTTAGCGTTTTTTAGCTGGATTCTGCCCTGAAAACGGGGCGTGCGAGCTCCTCTGAAGACAAAATCTCACACTTTGACTTGTCAGAAACGATGTCAAAACAAGCAGCTGAGGCACAGAGGAGAGGAGGTGAAGACGGGAAGGAGGTATGAGGATGATTAAAAGGAATGAGGGGAACTCAGGAAAGTGGAAAACGCGGATGTGCAGTTTGGAGAAAGAAGGGGGGGGGGATCAGAGGTGGATTATTAGTGACAGGAATGAAGTGGGAGGACACTCTGACTGCAGAGTTGAACATTTAAGTCATAATTTGTTGACAGGAATGCACAATAGAGCTTCATGGCCCAATTGTCTTAGACCTGCTATCAGTTGTATGTAAAGTTTGGGTCAAATTCCTCCCTCTTCAATTTATTTTAGAATTTTTTGAGGAAACGGGAGAAGAAAATGAACTTTAGTACTTGAGTGTGGTCATGATGTGGTCAAAAGCATCAGCTGCTGGCAACATGAAATATCATGAAAAATAATATAAATAAGTATTTAGGTTTTTGTGTATTTAAGAAAAATACATTTTCTGAAAAGCAGAGCTCGGTTTGGAGAATTAGATGAATTAACACTGGGGGCAACTCCAGAAAGAGCCACTAAAATATACATTTCAAAACCACACTGAATATTATTAAGATCATTGACTGTATTGATTGAGAGCAAATTAAGATGTAAACATGTCTCACATTCAGAGTTAATCTTATCCAGCACTGTTTAAAATGTCAATATGTAAGTTTTTGGTTTACTGCAGTGCCAAATATGACAGAATGACCACATGAATGCAATATTATCATGTAGACATATCATAACATATTCTATTAGCTATTTGTTAAGCATTTATACCATAACAGTCTCAGCTGGTTTCAACTGATTTATTCTAATCCTGATGGAGTCGGCCTCAGAAACTTCAAGTATCTCTCAAATGAGAGGATATGATACACAGAAGGTGCCGACTGCTCCAAAACGAGAGTGCAGGTTTGTTTCTCTGCTCCGGTGCAGTGCAGATCTAATCCTCCTCTCAGCCAATCTAAAACCGGCTTGAGTAATCCCCGTAACAAAGTTGGCCAAAGTCAATATTTTACCTGGATTTTGTGTCGGCGGGCTGCTGCTGCTTGTTCTGCAGCTCTCAGCTCACGGGGAACCAAACCACCACTCACCCGGAAAACCCTGACATGTCAATCCTTCTTTTATATGTGAATACCCACAAAAATAAATGGGAGTTTTTGTGTTTTTCAAGCTCAAACTGACGTTATTCTGTGTAATAAACTCTCCAAAATGGGACGAAACTTCAGAGCAACACACTTATTTTTTTCTAACAAACACACGCAGTAAATAGATTTTTATTTATAACTATATATAAAAAATCCTTTTGTGTTCTTTGTTTTCTTTTTGCACATTGTAAAAAGTCATTTTTTGTCTTTTTGCTTCCATTACCATTGATACATTATTTGTATTGTGGTTATTTTTTCACTGAGCACCTCAATACAGTTGTGTTAGATTTTGCCAAGTGACAATAACGATTTGGAACGTATACAACATCTGAGATATTACGGTTGATGAGACATTTAGCTCATTCCCCTTAAGGCCTCTCAGCACGTGCATCCTACTCCTCTGTGCCTGTAACGTTATCCTGTAACGCGATCGGTCACTTTGTTTGGAGGTTGCGACTCCCTGTAACCTTAGTCTGCCGTGAGCCGGGCACCGTCATCCCATCGCCAGCCCCAACTCAACGGGCTCACCGCGAGGATGGAAAATACCTCCCTTTGGCCTGAATTTGGAAGTAAGCGGATGGGCTGGCAGATACCTGTAATAAGCGAAACTTCTGCCCATTGGTTTTGTCCGTTTGAAGGAGAAGGGACGCCAGCATACACAACAAGTCGCCAATAACATTTGAGTTTAGGCCGTTTTTTGGGCTCCGCGCTGGTCATTTGAAGTCGGATGTTGAAGAACAAGACTGGTGCTGGAGTCAGGAAGAACCTGTAACGTCCATTAGCATTTAGTTAGAGTACAGTGACTAAGAGAAGCTTTACAAAAGCAAAGGAAGTCATTGTAATCCTGAGCTTGACCAAACCAGTTTTACATCCAGGAGGGAAATTGTCTCTCAACGGTTAGCAGGATCTTTTATAGATACCCTGCAACACCTAGTTGCAGTTCCAGTGAGGAAGAAGATATTCTTCAGGTTTCCTCAACTTTCAGTTTATGTCTCCTAACCCTTTGAAGTAAGACCAAACAACTTTTTACGACTCGTCTCTCCCAGCAATGATCACTCATTTCTGACATCATATAACTTTCCATGGAAGAAAAAACGCCACTAAAGTATTTTTCACTGTGATAAACAAGCAATAAGTCCCAATTCCAGTGAAGAAGAAGTCATTCGTATTGTTAAGCAGCTATCTAGCACCAGTTGTTCCCACATATAGAAGATTTATCTTGATTGTGGCTGCCTCAACTTTTTAAAGGAGTAACTTCTGTGCAGTTGTTTGTGTAAATGGCCACTAAATAGACTCTTAATTTCCTGGATGGAGCTATTGAAGGAATGCTCCTACAAGCAAGACGTCCTCAGTATTGTCCCCTGGGAACCCGATTATGCCAGATTTAGTTTTACAAACTTAACCCAAAGTCGGTCCTTGAAGGCCGTTTTCCCACTTCAATACACCTGACTCAGCCTTTTAATACATTTTTCAATAAGAATAAAGATGTGTTATCTTTTTTTTTTTTTTTTTTTTTTCACCCGTGTTCTGTTTTTTCCCATCATGCTTTGCTCCGTCATCTCCTCAGCCTCAAAAGTCTGCAGGGGGTTTTCCAGGTTTAGCTTTAAACAAACTTTGCTTGTTCTTTTCTTCCTTTTTTCCACCCCATGCCTGAAATTTGGAGGAACAAAACGAAAAAAACACAATACCTTTTTTTAGTTTTTTGTGTAATAAAGTATGAGCTTATTTAGGTGAATTTCGGCTTTATGCCACTAGGCCCCCACCCTGTGAGTATTTAGGGAGACAGCGACGTTGCGTCTGTCTGGAGTCTTTAGAAGAACACAAGAGATGGGAAAGTTTTCCAGTCATTAGCCGCCGTGTTGTGCTCTAAAAGTTTCCCTCATGCATCTACTTTGTGCATCTCATGATCTGCTTTATGGCCGCTCCGGCTGGGATCGTGTGTGTGTGTGTGTGTGTGTGTGTGCGCGTGGGTTTCGGACAGAGCTAAACAAACACGCCCCATTGTTTGTTTTCCTCCAGGAACGGGGAATGCACAGAAGCGCTGCAGCGTTTAGGTCTGAACGTGGATCTGAGGATGTTTGAACTGAGCCACGTGATGCCGAGCATGAAGATCCAACATCATGCAACCATGTTAAGGGATGAGCCTCAAGCCTTTGTTAACCCGATGAGTTAAAAGCTTCTGAGGAGCTGAAATGTGGTTTACTGGGCTGAGCAGGGTACATTTGGTGTTTTTTTATTATCACAAACAGTTAAGATCTTTTGCATTCAGAGGGTAAAGTTGTGTCACTAACGTATTCGATTAAATGTTTTAGTCAGTGACTCGACCTGAGCCAGAGAGTTTTTAAAAACGCTCATAAACAAGAAGCAAACGTCAGTAAACTGCTGTTTATGTATCAGGGATCAAAGAGATAGCCAAGAAATTAAGCCTGTTATTAGTCTTTATTTTACATAACTTGTTTATGGGGTCCTGACCAGTAAATA
Source organism: Menidia menidia (assembly GCA_907169785.1). Classification (NCBI taxonomy): domain Eukaryota; kingdom Metazoa; phylum Chordata; class Actinopteri; order Atheriniformes; family Atherinopsidae; genus Menidia; species Menidia menidia. The sequence continues at coordinate 19,270,880 of CAJRST010022223.1, forward strand.
TTTTATATTAAGCTTGTTAGCGTCGATGCCAATAAACGAAAATAAATTTTAACCCTTTGCCAAGATGATCCAAACTTTGTGTCTGAGCAGAGACACAAAGACTGGGACTTTTTCTTTTAAGATTAAAAATACTAAAAAGATTTTACTGCAGGCTTCCAACAGTTTGCAACAGACAACAAATTGACACATGCATTCATATTCTCTCTTAATCTCTCTAGATTCGCCCTCATTCAGACCGATTCAGATATCTGTGCAGGTTTGATGCTCCACACTTGGGTCACATGTCTGTCCTTCCTCATCCTCAGGCAGCGTCCACCCACTCCAGATCTGACCGCCCGGAGACTCAACTTGAGAGTAGAGAGAAAAATCAGCGAGAGACTCGACTTTCTGGTTCATAAATATTTAACTTTTTGGAGCGACGCCAAACCGTCATGAAAAATTACTAACAAAATGTAGGCAGTGTCACTTTAAGCTAACGCTTCATCTCAATAGATTTATATGATTTAAATTAGACATTAATAAAAATAAAAAAATTCTATCCACGCTTATGAATGTATAACTCTATATAATTTTCCCTCTTTACTGTACAGCTAGTGTATTACTCATTTTCCTCCCTGCAGGCTTCTGAATAATGCTGAAGGATGAATAGTTTTGCCGGAAACGCAAAACAAAACCGGCTTTCATTCATTTCTTTGAATGAAAGCCGGAACCCAAACACCGCTGGTATTTGGGTTCCGTACTCTGTCTTATAGAAAAAAAAAGAAAAAAAATCCTAGTATAGAAGATGTAAAAACAAAAATCACTTTTTATTTCCTTCAAAACACACACAAATTTCTGTCATTTAGTTTGATTGCTGAATGAGTGCTTGCAGGAAGGCCGTATGGGATAAAACATGACCGATGATGCAACTGACCATGTGAACGCGAGTTCTTAGCCTCGTCTCATCATTCTTTTAAAGCCAAAACCAAAGAAACAAAACACGTCTCTGTCCGTTTGTGGCCTCAGGAACATTCACCCCTGAAGCGTATAACATGTAATACATGCACAATGCATTTTTATCGGGGATCATGATGGAGTCAGGTTGCAGCCATTCTGCTCAATGAAGTTACAGTTTATTTAATCACAATTTGAGTTGACGAGGTTTCAGAGCATCATCGTTGGGAGGAACAATGCAGGAGGAAAGCGGAGAACTCCGGCAGCCTTCTGCCCGACCAGCTTTCACTGGACTCTCCGTCTGGGTGTGAATGTGTTTGACAAGGCCTGACAGCCTCTCTTGTCAAAGTAATTTTGCCCCCGGTCATTAGCGGGTAAGCCCAGGTGCTGGGAGGGAAGGGTCTAAACGTGGCTGTAGGCTTCACCAGTCATTTTGTTAATGTTTCATAGACTTAATTAACTCTGCCCTCAATTTTTATTTATTTTTTATTTGCTTCCTGGCAGGAGGCTGCAGGAATTCTTCGGGAATGGTCTAAAGAAGGAGGATTCAGGGTGTCTTCCTCCATCCTCAGGACCTGTCGGTGTGCATTTGGCCGATTAGCCGGGTCCGATTCTGTAGCTAATCGGTTTATTTGACTGCTGCGACTCCCGTCGGTTAGCGTGGCAAGAAAAAAAAAAAAAAAAGAAGGGGGGGGAAAAGGTTTTGGGGGAGGGAAAAAGAAAGAAGGGGGAGAGGCGAGGCAGATTTCCAGGGCTGAGCTAAAGGACAGAACAGGGAGCATCCTCAAATGTCAGTGGTCCTGTCGCATTGATGTTAATTGCGGAGGAATCTGGTGTTTCTTGTTGGCTCAGCGCACACACACACACACACACACACACACACACGGTCGTGTTTACCCTGTGTGACAGCAGGGCCCGGGGGGGCCCGGGTCTGGCCTCTAGCCGGTGACACTAATCCAAACAGGCTAAGCCAAATGAGGGGAGCGGTAAACTCTCACGCACACACCTCGTGCTTTGTTTAGTGTGTTGCTTTGTTTTGTGTGTGTGTGTGTGTGCGTGTCTTTAGTGTTTAACTGTCAGCCGCACAGGTTCACGGGCGCTTTGGCATTTCCTGCTCTCAGCGGAATCGGGCCGGCAACCGAACCTCGCCAAGTTTTTAACGACGTGCAACTTTTAAGATTTCGAGGTCACGATTTCCCGCTTTGCAAAAACGCTAACAGGGATTTGACAGGTCGACTTCATACTTAATCTGTTGACTTGCTCCCTCAGCGCTGGTGGTAATTTGAGGAGAAGTGTTTGTAACTTGACCTTTTAATCCGTGGGCAAAATGGCGGTTTTTGCTGAGGTAGCGGTCGCGTATTACGTCTCAGTCTTATGTAACCGTTTGGCTCTTCTTCTTTTGAGTGGACTCGCCATTTGCATGTGTAATGTATGCAAATACCTCGTCCAGAGTCTGTACTTATGCAAACAGCCCGGGATAATGTTCCCAAGCTTCTATTCCTGTTCCGCAAATTGGAGAACAAACTGCACATGGCACTTTATTTCATTTCTTTTTTTGATTCGCTGGGCAGCACAAAGTCTCGCCTTTGTCTGATAATCAGAGCCCCACTCAACTCCTACTTTTAATTTGCATGAAGAGTTCACGCATACAGTCAAAATCATTTCAATTTTTTCAATCTAATTACTAACGGCTGCAGAGTCTCAAAAGCAAGTTTTGTATTTTTTCATTAATAACACTTCTAAGTTGTAGGGACATCTTTAAACTGCACAGAAATGTGTGTTTCAATTAATTCTTTAGTCCTTTAAAGACGTCATACTGCTGCAGTATCAACTATTAAAAATATAATTTAGCTATAGATGGATAATTATGATGAAATAAAACTTAAATACGCTGAAAAACATGCAGAAAGTAGCTGTTCTCCTTTTCAGTGACATGTCCTGGATTCCAGTATCTGTTGTGATCCTCCTCCTTTTCTACATTTCTACACGCTGTTAAAGCATCGTGGCAGTTAAAGGCTGGATTAAAATGCACATGTTCACACCATAAAACGCGGGAGCTCCGGATTGAATTCCCAGAGCTAATGTTGCGGATACTTATTGGATAAGTGCATCATTGTGAAGGCGTTTCGGGTTCATTTTGCCGAGCTTAGCTTCAAAGTTCACACCAATTAGCCGAACTTCCAGCGGAATCACATCACATTTAACAGTCGCTTTGATAATCCGCCCCAAATTGGGCTCATTTGCACCTCTTTTATTTGTCTCTGCCTCAAAGACACTTTCAGACAACGAGTTACAGTCTGGTCTGGATTAGTTGTCAAAACAACATCTTTACTAGAGATTCTCCGCAGCTTCCTTCCTCACGGAGTGATCCGAGTGGACACCGGGGAAATTAATCTGAAACTGAGCATTTCTCTGATTGTACTAAGTCAGCTTGATGATTAGTAATGAGCCGGTTTTACGATAGCAGTCCAAATGTCAGTCGCTCTGTGCTGTTGGGTTAGCGGGAGCATGGAGCTCTGCCATGTGGGGGAAACCTCTTAACCTCGGCTCTTTATAGCTTTATCTCGTCCCTTCTTGGCCCGGGATCCCTTTTTCTGCACCTCTCTCTGCTCGTTTGTCCTCCGTCGTGTGACTAATGGAAGCGTATTTCATTGCAGGCTGTGAAGTCGCCCTAAATCCAAATGGGATAAAAACTTGGCAGGTAAATACTATAAATAAACAGAACTTTGGCCCACTGGTGGACTGGCGACCGGTCAGGGGCCTGAGACCCTGAATAAGGTCAAATATGTAAAGAAAATGGTGGATAGTTAAATAGGATTAAAATTGGGGTTGGTTATATTCCTGAGATTTGATTAAATAATGATTTTCCTCTCTTTTTGAATCATGTATGGGTCTATACTACAGTGGATAGGTGCTTTGATGGAGCTCTTATGCAAAGCAAGTTTAATATTTTCCTTTAGTTTTTCCTAATTTGATAGAATTTAAAGTCTTTTTCAGATGTCGCTTGCAAGAAGTTAACCTCAAATGGTAGTTTTCCTGAAGATGTGCTTTTCTACGTGGCTTAAACATGCCCCATAAATGATTTACAGTGTTGTTGGCAGGAAAATTAAAGGGCTTCTTCCTTTAAACCTGAAAGTTAAGTTCATGTTGTTTCTAATGTGCACTTTTAGTCATAAAGAGAACAGAAAAGCGCACAGTTCTTGCACACAGGTGTGATCTGTTGGACACGTCATTGCTGGGTGGAATGTGGACGCACCGGATGCCTCCCGGGTGTGAAGGTGGGCACCAGGGACCCACGACAGGCCCCTAAAGCCTCCCTCAGCCTGCCGCAGCAGGTTCATACATACAGTCAGAGTATAATTATAAGGAGGGTTATCTGTTTTAGATGTCGGAAATTTCCCGAAGATGCTCCTGAAAGGCCATAAAAAGACCAGATTCCTAAAGATCTGGGCGTGTTTTTGTGGATACACTAAAATTTCCTTGGAACTATGACCAAGCAACTCAAATAACACAGAGTGCACAGCGAATTTTCTAACATGATCTCAGCAAATCCTATTTTTTAAAAATAGGAAGGAACATTATTATGAACCCGTTCATTTTCAACCAGAATGCTGATGTCAATGCTCAGTCATGTTGAGCCTTTAGCCTCTGAGATTGTTTCTACATCACCAAGATGGAGCCGTCTTATTCAAATCTCTTCTCAGGGTTATTTGCTGTAATGAATAGTTTGTGTTCAGTTCCTATATTTTAAATTGAACATATTTCCATAATTTTCTGGCTCATGTTCTAGATTTATTTTTATACTTTTTTTTAATTTATTTTTTTACTGTAGATCATTTTGAGATTTTGATATCTGGCCGTTATTCGTCAAACAAAACCAATTCCAAATGTTGACATTGCCGCTTGTTAACCTCATGATGATCACTGACTGGAAGTCGTGTGTTGTTTAGCGTTCTGGTTCATTACTCCCACTCTGAGGGGGAAATGGATTACAGCGATGACAGCAGACGTCAGCTGGAATGACCAGAACACAGAACACAGGCCAGGGAAAAAAAAAAAAAAGGGAAGATCATTTGAGCAGAAAAGCACATTTCTGCACGGGATCAGATTCGAATCAAAGCCATCGTAGCAGAAGCAAACGGGACGAAAAACAGCAGAGGAGTCCCAATAAACTGTGTAGTCCAGCCCAGACCACAAACTCGGCTCTGAGGGGGGGGGGTTTCATAGGGTTTCTCCTCATCTGTGAATTTGTGAGGCTGGTTTTGAGTGGAGATTAATCTTGTTAAGAAAAGGGAGCTCTTTAGAGGCTTGATTGAGCGGCCAATAGCGTGACAGGATCCGTCTGTAACGGCTCTTCATTCACCACTTTTACTCAGAAGTGTCCGTTCTGTGCGCGTTTGAGCCAAATGGAGATGGGAACATTTCTTTGATTTAAACATTGATGCCTAATCTCTGTCAAATGAGTTTAGACTTCACTGTTTTAATCCCGTTAAAGTGCTGATGGGAGGCTGTCAGCTTTTCAACAATGTGACACAATGTGAAGCCTCTTATACACAGCACTTAAAAATGTTTTTTACTGTAATGGATATGACAATGTCCTTAACGACTGAGATCCAAATTCTTATCTAGTTCAGATACGGTATCGCTGTAAAAAAAAGCATCCGTCAAGCCTTTGTGTGCTGTGTTGACACTAAATGCATCGATAAGGTCACTGTGGAGCAGCTATTTCTGTCTGAAATATGAGAAATGGACATGACTTCCTCACAGGATACTGCATGTTATTAAGAAGAGCTTTTTGCTTTCAGCAGCACTTGATTTTAAGCCAATTCATCCCCTAAACCATGTAAAGTGTTGCTGAGAAGCTGCCCTCGGAGCCTAATCGGTGAGGAGGCACCGCTAACTCAGGATGAACTTACGCCTTCACGTTAAATCCTCATTTTCTTTCATTCAAAGCCTTTCTTTTTTAACGGGAGACCAGGAGAGGGATGTCTGTTTCTCAAACTACAGTGCTGCGTTTTTAAGGTAATCTGAGTTTTATTTAAAGTTGGAAGTTAGGGGTCTATTCCACGATGAAGTATCAAGGTGTCCAGTTTTTTAAATGGTTGCAGATCATTCCTATGATAAGATTCTTAACGTTAAAAGTAGATTTTCTAAGTTTTGTACCAACATGCTGACATCAAGTGGATATCATGATTTTTTGTTATTATGATTAGCTTTTAAATTAAATATATTTTTAAAGTGCTGAACATTTTTATGACTTTGTATAAAACTCACTGAGGCCGAAGTCTTCATTTAAACTAAACCATGTTCCCCATTTTTTGTCCAGCCGATCATTTGATTAAAGATCATCTCAAATCCTGTATACGGAAACAGGAGTGAGGTTAGAAGCTTTGCTTACTGTTCTTATATGAGGGCAAAACAAACGGGACAGATCCCTGGACATGGCGGTGTGCTGGCAGACGTCGGACACGGTGACCTGATGTGTCGGTGTGTGTGTTCTGGATGAGCGTGGCCAGGCCGATTGAGCCTCTCTGCCTCTTTTAAACCGGCGTTAGCAGATGCCGATTTCTCTGGGCAGCAGTGTTGATTTCTAAAAAACAAATCTGCTCGGCCTGCAGGTTGCTGGATTAGTGGATCTTTAGTTAGTGGCTTATCCCACTTAAAGCAGGGGGCAGGGGGGGTTTGAACAGTGTGTGTGTGTGATTGGTCATGAGGTTCTGCCAGAAGCTGCTGATCCATTGTTTTGTAATTGAACCACTCGTTTGACTTGTCGGCCATGATGACGGTACGCAGTGCAAATAGCAGCAAATCCAGACAGTTCCACAATTAAATTAGACGTTTTACATTTGATACAACCGGAAGCTTAAAGCCGTAAAAGTGGGAGCGAGCCGACCGCCCTCTCTCTGGCTCTGCAGAGAAAGGGGGGGCGTCACGTTGGACAAACTCGTTTGTCAGAGAGCGCGGTGGTTCCGGGGAAAGGCGTGTCTGTTTTCCAGCTGCTGAAACATGAATGGGCAACAAAGCAGCACATCCAGAGCAGCTTCACATTCAGACAGTTTACCGTTTGTGTCACATTTCGTCTTAAGCAACACACGAGTGCAGGGTAAAGGTCTCTGTGTCACAAAGAGGTTTAAAAATTGGATTCAATGAGCAGTTTCAGTGTAGAAAAGATAACGCAAACTTTTTTTCTGAGTTGGTGGGGTTCCTTTCTCATGTGCTTTGTTGGTTTGGCTGCACAAACATTTTTTATTTGGATAAAAAGTCAGAAAAAGGGAAAACGTCATTCTTTTGAAAATGTTTAGAATCTGTTTTTAGTTTAAGTCTGTCTGTCCCCTGTTTGGACCTCAGTTTTCTTTGTCTTTATACGTTGTAAACCCAGTTTTTTAATACGATTAAAGTTGTTCTTATTGTTCTTATCCCAGAAGAAAAGCTCTATGAGCTGTTAGGAGGACTTAACAGTTAGGATTTGGATTTTCTTACAGTGCAGACAAATAATGGCTCCAATCTAAAAAGAATAGTAGATTTTCTCTTTTGATTGTTACAGTCAGACGAGTTGTTTTTTTTGTCCTGCAGTTTTCTTCATGAAATATTCGGCAATATCGATCGGCTGTGGCCGTTTAATCCGTTTTTAGAGCCTCAGTGTGGCGCGTTGTGCTCGGCGGGTTTGTGGTCATGATGTGTTTCAACAAGGCATTGGATCCGTTTCAAAGTTGGTTCAACTGGAAACTCTTCTGAGAACTGCTTTCTTTGTGGTTCCCAGGCTGTTAAGAGTCACATCATTAAGTCAGTTGACACACATCTGAGTTCCCAAAAGCTGGAGTCTGTTGTGGAGGCAGTTTTTCCACACACTAACGTCTCATTATCATTGTGTCATTGTTTATCATTGTCTCATTGTGTGTAGAAATTCCACAAGAAATTAAGGGTGTAGAATTTTCTATAAAGTAAGATTAGATTAGATGAATAAGTATGTTTATGTTGGAAAAAGCTATAAAAAACCCTTAAATAAGTGAGAAAAACTGTCTCAAATATTGCAGTTATCTTGAAGATGTGACCTGGAATATGCTGGATGGACGGTTGAAGAAGGTGATTAAAGAAAAGGTGTCAATAAACGCATTTAAACAGGCGATGACTGATGGGTGGAAGCTTTTTCTCTCACGGGTGAGATGGGTCATGTTTAATTTCTGAAGCAGCAGAAATGTTGGTCGGCTTGTTGGTCTACACCTCCTCTCCTCTCCTATTTTCCAGCGAAGGGTTGATGCTTTGTCGTGGTCATTTTAAGGGTTCGGAGCCTTACGTTTGGGGGATTTCTGACTTTCGCTTTCAGTTCGTCCTGTCAGCTACAATAATCTCTGTATCAGCACCTTCACATGGATGCAGCCTCACTGCATGTCAACTTCACACACACACACACACACACACACACATACGTGTTTTCAGTATATATAAGGACATATGACGGAAATAGGACAAATGGGGACGTGCCATTCCAAAGGTTCTACAGGTCTGAGAATCCCAGAGTTTCCTATTCACGCATTCAGGAAAGCATTCATCTATTTAGATTTTATCTATAGCAACATTTTGATCACATCTGATTTTTTTCATGGGACATGTAGGGGCATTATCTGGTTTATATTACTTCTGAGGACCTTAACCTTTCATACAGTTATTTCAAGTCAAGGTGAATTGTAAGGACCCGAGAAACACACACACACACACACACACACACACACACACACAGACACACACACACAGACACACACACACAGAGTAAGAGACAAAAGCGATGTTGTTCTGTTTGGATCAACTGTTGCTGGTAAACAGTGGGTCTGTCATAAAGCCTGAATGGAGCTGTCACCATCCACCTCAAGTAGACTAATAATATGAAGGGAATCGTGATAGCAAACAATGCAATTGTCAGGCGGCCGTTTTCATGTGTACTGTCAGCGTCAGGCATCCCGATGAGGCGGGAGTCGTGCTAATGTAGATGAACATTAGTCAGCCTTGTGGGGGGGTTCATTCTCCTGAGGCATCTGTACATTACATCACCATCTGTCCCCACGGTTTGCTCACTTGGATGTCTATTTGTCAGTAAGTCAGCGTGACGGCGCCATAGATGGGAGAGAGAATCCAAAGAGCCGTGACGGAGAGGGTGGAGAGCAGGAAACTGGGGTGGCACAAGATTTAGGGGCGGGTTAAAATAAATGTACATGTGTGTGTGGATGGATGTTCTATAATGCTGGTATTTCTGCATTTACTCCTGTTTGTATAAACTCTTAAATATTTGTTCGGCCTATAAGTGTATAAGTGGAATTATTATTATCATTTAATTACACGAAAACTGTGATGTGCAAGATTTATTTCAGTTAAAAAAAAAGAAGCAAAAATGACATATTCGAGAATATTAGAGTAGATATTCAGAATAGCTAAATCTCTTGTGCCCCCACACACCATCAGCATCCGGTTTTCTAAGGGTTTCCCTTTACTCTTTTACACCCAGAGCCCCTCAGAGCCGATGCTTCCCGCCGTCGCCATGGAAACGGAGGCCAGTCACATGCTGGAGGCGGCGCTGGAGCAGATGGACGACATCATCGCAGGTGAGGGCCAGCTGGAGCGGTCACAGACAAACTAGTTTCAGAGCACAGCACCAAGACTTTGATGTTTTTGGCTAGAAGTAGTCATGTGTCAAGTCAACCAATAAATAGCTGCGACTTAACTTAGTAGTATTTGTTTTTCTACGGCTTTCCATTCACCTTCCTAGCCTTCTTCTTCTCCTTTTACCTCTCCTTTCTTCCATTCTTCTTCTTCCTTTTTTCTTTGTTTTCTGACATGCCACCTCCCTCCCCTCCACGTTCTTCTCATTGTCATCCCCCCTTCTATCTCTCTTCAGAGTTTTCTTGCATCCCCCCTTCTCCTCCTTCTGCTGCGTCTTGGCCAGTTTACAACCGTCACACAAACACAAGAACATTGTGTTTCTGTCTTTTGATTGAAGTTGGTCTCAGTTTAATCATTGTAAATTGTTTAATTGCATTAAAAACCTTGCTTTAGCTTTTTTTTGTATGTTTAGGAAAGTTTTAAGGAGAGAAATGATGGCCATCCACTGTTCCATTTCATTTTGGTGTTAAGCAGACACTTCTATCCAAAGCTACTCACAGGAGGATAATTAACAATCAAATATAATTTGGTGAACATTTGACCCAAAATAGCTATTTGAAGAGGTGGTCGTTGGTGAATATAGTTATTGGTACGTTTTTTATGAGTGGAGTGACTCTTGGGTTGCAAACGGCTCCGTATTTGGCCCTCAGACTTTTGGTAAATGGAGGCTAAAACTTTTAAATTTAGCGATGGAAGACCTGCACATTCCCCTAGTCTCCCTAAGCGGATCCATCCTGAGGGGGCCCGGTGTCTTCCTAAAGCTCCTATGTGTATTATCACCTCAGCTGAGGGAAGAAATACGCAGCAAAACGTCCACATCTGTGAGAGCCAACAAGTAAGCCCTGAAAGCTGCTTCGAATGGGGCTGCTTTGCATTATTTAACTAATGAAAAAGATTCCGAACCACGCAAACCGGAAAGAGATTTCCATATGTAACTGCTCTGCTTTAGATTGTATTCATTAAACCTTCATTGAACCTGAGATTTGATTACTCGTCGGCTTTGTTTGCTGCTGAAGTCGAGCGGGGAACAACGAGCAGACAGAGAAGATGAGATTTTGGCTCGGCCTCATGTTTGTTCACGTTCTCTGGTTTGACTTCAGGCTGTGACTCCCACGGTCCGATGGAACCTGTCAGTTTCAATGCGCGGTAGGACTCCAGGTTAATAAGTTGCGAAGTTGTGCGCTTCCCCGTGTGATACTGGGTCATGTTGTGTGTGTGTGTGTGTGTGTGTATTTTGCACGCACAACGAGGGTTTTGTTTGCTGCCCCGAGTAAACAGACCTGAACCGAATGCTCAGTTTGGGAAACATCTGCCGCATCTGTGCAGTCTCACACATCCAAACTGAGCCGGAGGCAGTTAAGATGAGGATACCCCGAATTCCTAAATTAAAATGTTTGTAGTTGTTGCTCTCTGGCTCCATTCCCTACACTGCTGCAATTGTCACGTTTTTATGTGAAAAATCTCTGTTTTTTTCATCTTTTCTGCTTCAAACATAGATTATGTTAAGCTGAATTATATTAAGTGAATCACAGACGAGGAGTTTTTCATTGGATTTCCCTGGTTTTTCTCACAGCAAACGGGCACCGCTGAGTGCTCGGCGTTTTGCTATTCCGGCTTTCACTGACCACAAACAGAAATGCATTAAAAATCCCATTAACGATAACATCAAGCCAATCACTGACGAGGAAATTAGAGCCACTTATCTACAGAATTCAGATATGTCGGTCATATTACATTCCGCGATCAAGAAAGGGTTTTTTTAGGTCAGCTTCTTGTGGGAATATAAACGAAAGCTCTCCACTTGTTTTTGATGCTCCCGTCCTGGGGAATCGAGCTGATATTGCTTCCTTTTACGGTTTCCATCCAGAGCGGTGATTTTCGAGCCTGTGTCAGACTTTTATGAAACACGATGCGGGTTGAAATCATCAGTGGACTGTGGACTGGAATAACCTCAGTTTCAGAGCTGTGCGTATGTTTGGGTAACAGGTAGCAGGAGCTCTCTGCTGCCCCCCTGTTGACCACTTTTACATGGCTTTATTTTTTCTTTTTGCTAGAGGCAAGTACTAAATAGAAAAGAGAATATTTGGAGCAATAAAAACAAACGATAAATGATGTTTTCCTCTAAAAGAACCAAAGACGTGTAACTCAGCCTCTTTGAGTCTGCCTTAAACCATTGAGCTCGTTGGAAAGGCAGTCATATTAGTGTGTATATGCTTACCTGAACCTCAGCCAGCATTAAGATGCTTGTATTTGCTCTAATTATTTTCATGTGAAGCACTCAAACGTTCCAGTTTTCTTGTGCACACGATGTGTACGTTACATCTTTGCCAGGTTAAACAGTCAACCTTATATTTCCACCTCCATTCAGCATCTTTTTTTCTCTCGCTTTTTTCTTCTTTTTTTTTTTGTGCCCACACGTGTGGCTTTCATCTCTGTTGATCAGAGGCTGCAGCAAAGGTCGCTCTCATTATGCGCCGTTCGCTAATTTCGGACTTCATTTCCAGTGTATTTATGCAGCTGTTTGGGAGAGCTGCGATTAGCTGAGTGCGTCCAGATGTGCATTAGTGGGAATGCCAGGGCTGAGATCCAGGTGACGCATGGATCTTTTGGAAACGTTCTTGAGGATATATGGCTCTGGTTATTTCATGCACACATACAACAATTGTTTACAGATAGAGATGGAAAATATAATCTAAGAGGAAAATTACATTTCAAAACTAAGTGTGTTCGAACAACAAAAGAACCTTCAGTTTTTCAGTTAGTGGAGTGAAGCTATGGAACAGCTTGCCTGAAAATATTAAACAATGTAATAGCATCCAGCAATTCAAAAAACAATATAAGAAAAGTATTTTTGATGAATACAAAAAAGAATAATATATAAAAAGTTATACTGTTTGTCTTATTGTAAATAATTGTCCTTTACCACCACGACTCATGTAACTGAGGGGTAGGGCTTAATAATTGATACATGATGCATGTTTAGGAAGCATTCTATGTAAACATTGTAAAATCATATCATGTTTCAAAATAAAAAAATTGAAATGAAAATGATTAAACTTCTCCAGGATCCTGATCTCCGTTCTGAGCTGTCCTCAAAATATTGTTGTTGACGGACGGCAAAGGTTTTGTCACATTTGTTTTAAGCGATTCTCTCCTCCTCTCTCATCGTCTGGTCTCAGGTTCCAGAGCGGCAGCCGTGGAGTTCTCCGGCAGCGTGTACGAGCTGGGCTCCCCCCTCGGCCCCGGCCCGCTGCAGGTGGTCCAGCTGGCCGAGGACCTGAGGAGCGCCCTGGAGCTCCAGGCCGACCGGGAGGAGAGGGACGGCCTCAGAAAGCAGCTGCCGGCGGAGACCGCTCGAGCCCTCATGGACTGGCTTCAGGGCGGAGCCGTGAGTACAGAGTTCAGACTGTCTCTGATGGACCTGGGACTCCGAAATCAACCGGGTCGCGATAAGTGTGTGATCAGTTTGATTCGGAGTCACTTTATCGTCACATTAGTACAGAAGTCAGGGCTCTCGGGGTCTCTTTTGATGAGATGAACAGATATTTTTCTGTTGGGTTTGTACATCGATCATTACAGTGGCCTCACTCTCTTTTGGGTGAGAGATTTTAGCACCATCCTTCAGCCAAATTTAGCATTTACCCTAAAAATGCCAATGTTTTGGTTGTAGTCCTTCTCTCTTGCCCCCTCTCTCTCGCCCTCTCTTTCCCTCACCCCCAACTGGCCGAGGCAGATGGCCGCCCGCCCTGAGCCATGGTTCTGCTCGAGGTTTCTGCCTGTTTAAAGGAAGTTTTTCCTTGCCTGTGTCGCCTAGTGCTTGCTCATGGTTCAAATTGTTGGGTTTCTGTAATTAACTTCAGAGTAGGGTCTGACCTGCTCTGTTTGGAAAGCGCTGTGAGACAACTGTTGTTGTGATGTGGCGCTATATAAAAAGAAACAGAAGAAGAAAGAGAAGCTCTGTTTTCCTCACTCAGCAGAAATGACCAGCAGTGGCATAAGAGGCAGGTTGTAACTATCTGTAGTGTCTTAACTCGTTTTTTTTAGAGGCTTTAATGGCTGCCAAACAGAAAACCCACAAAAGGCCTCTTAGAGGTTTTAAAGTGTGTCACAACTCGCAGTAAAAGTCCTTTCTGATCAGCGGTACCAGCTAAATCTTATGCATTCAGCGTTACGTCACGCCGAGAGGGAAAAGCCTGTTTATCAAATATAAGCAGGTCATTAAAAAAGGAAAAGCAGTCTCTGATCAGTCCCAAATAATTTTATAAACACTGTGTTAATTTTCTGGTTGCGTAATGTAGCCGGAAGTATGAGAGTGTGTGAGCTGATGGATTACGACTTCTGCTTTGCATAAAATATTGTGTTGAATTCGATGTGATTGGAATGCAAAACGGATCAATCCATCCGGTGTTTGGTTTAAGTGCGCAGAGGCTGAATTGGATGTGTGCAGTTGTCCTGGTGGACTGAGTCGTGTTACTGCAGGCTTTTCAGTGACAGCACAGAGAAACTTTTGCCTTAAACTCCGAAGTCTGAAGGACTTTGCACCATTTCACCAAGGAAGTTTTCATCATTCTGAGGGACAAATGGATTATGTGACCAGCTGTGTATATTTAGACTTACAGAACAGATTCATGCTATGAAGCTTTTTTTAAAACAAATAAGTTCTTAATAAGTTCTTAATGAGTTTAGGATCAGTAACCAGCCTCGTGTTCCCTTTGGCTCCTCTGGGCTCCTGTAGAAACCCAGCAGTGTAAAACCTTTAATGGCAGAGGGCCTGAATCGTCTGTAAACGCAGACAGTCCTATTGTTTTCTTATGCAAAGCTGATGACAACAATCACATGAATTAATTAATATAATAATCCTATGAGCTTCAGTGAGGAAAACAGGAGCTCTTCTTGGATCTTGTTGGTGTTTCTGCAGTTTGAACTTGAATGAATTTAAAATTTCTTTACCAATACACTACTGGAACTGTAAACACTGTCAAAACTAAAAGTGATTCCTGCACTATTTGTACATTTGTATGCATCAAACAGCTCGGTTTTAATTTTATATAAAGATTAAGATTGAATGCAGAATATCCCTGTTATAAAGTAAATTATGAATCTAGTAGGTGTCAGTCTTGATCTGCTAGGTGGCGCCAGTCAGTAAAATGACAAAAACTTTTTTTCACCAGATTTTTTTTCCTAATTATTCCAATTTGGACCAAATTATGAACAGAGGTTATAATCCCTACAGCAACCTTGATATCAGATCTGAGTCTTTCTGGAAAACCTTTAAGTTTTCTTCAGTATTGGCAGCTACACAAAGTAACACAAAGGTGGCTGACAGTTAATACACTTGACATTTTTGGAGATATTTTTAAGACTAAAAGAGATGAAAGATTTTATTATTTTTTCCATAAACGTAGCAGCAAAACATCCAGTGTTTGAATAACCAGAAAGATGAAAGATGTTAACCAGAAATGGGGCCTGGGTTTACATGTTGCCTTCTTTAGTGGAGATTCATGAGGGGAAAGTTCAATCCTAAGAATTCTTTCCAGGGAAAACAAAAACAATGACTGGAGGAAAACAAAGGCAAACTGAGACTCTGAACACACTGAGAACCTCTGCTTGTCTTTACAAAGTCAGACAGATGGTTTATAAGCCTCCTAATTTTAAATCTGCAGGGAAACTCACACAGTCCTATGAGATTACACAGACGGGTCAGAAATCGTTGGGTAAATGTTTCTGTCCGCCCACAAAAGGGCCAAAATGTTCCCCTAGATGTTTTACACTTCTGAAAAATGAATGCTGGGCAGTTTTGCTTTTCTTTCCTGCAGTCTTTTTACTCATTTACTTTGTTTAGAAGAGTTCCTCACTTTTCCTCATAATGTTGAAAATGTGTACCGTGGAATCGGGTATAAATTCGAGCAAAGTTGTAAAGTAAACCCTGATTGTTGAGCGGTTTTTGACCCCAGGATGTTGCATAACGCCGCGGTGATCCATCGGCTGGTGTTTTGGCCGTGCAGGCGGTCAGCTGGGGTCAGCAGGGAGAGGTCAGAGGAGCACAAAGGAATTTAGACACTGTTGGCGGGTCTCTGTGAGGAATGACTCGTTCGGTCTCTCTCCCAGTCTCGCACAGCCTGTTCTGTGTTTTTGTTCAGCTGGTAAAACCCAAACTTCTGCACTTTTTATTGTCTTGTTCTTTGAAAATGTCCATTTATGCATTCAAAATCACCCTGTCAGGAGAGGCGTGATTTAGTGATGGAAAAAGCTGAAATGATTGACCTGCAAAAGGCAAAAAAAAAGAAAAATCATATCTCCTAAACAGCTAAAGTTGAGTTAAAACCTGCCTGGTGCATCATGGGATGGATGGTGGAGAACGCCATTGTTTATGTAGATGAAAGTTTATCCTTTTTAGCTCTTTTGAGGGTCGCAATGTTCACATTTTGGACAGATTGGAGAGATGTTAAGTTTTAACCTGCCAAACAATTAGAAGTCGGCATGATATCTCTCCACTTTGTTGGTTTCGCAGGTTTAACCACTCGCTTAATGGATCGTTTAAGGGTCTTTCAACAGCCGATGGTTGGAACAAACTTTGGTTTTTAAAGAAGAGCTTAAGCTGCTTTAGAAAAACAGATACTAAGTCCTGGTCGAGGTGACCCATCAAAATCTGTATGTGTTAGCCTCGTAGGAATAGTAGTTACAAGCCTATCTGAAGCCAAACTTTGTAATTAATCTACTTAATCATAACCTGTGTGATCTTAACGATCACAAGATGTGAAACGTAAAGCAACAATGCATCGGCTTTAAATGGATTCCATTAGTTTAGCTTAAATTGAATTAAAATTCAATTAACATTGAATTAAATAGCCAATTGAATTTAAATTCAATTGCTAAATGTTAAAAGAAATGGTTTCCCTGCTGTGTAATTCATTTATAGCTCTTTAGGAATACTTTTCACTAAATTATTTGGATGATCGTGCAACATATCCAGGCTTTATGTGTTCATCACCAAACGAATGACAGTATTAAAGATAATAATGATAATCAAAAGAAGAAGGATAACTGAGGGTGTAAAAGCACAGAAGAAAACATGACAGATGGTGAACTGAACTCAGAGAAAATCAGCATGAATAACTTTTTTGTGATGGTCCAATCCTTTGTCTTGATCCTCTGACGGTAAAATCTTTAACCATTTTTGTAAATTGAAGTCATGGCGAATATTTCCCGGCCGGTGGTGCAGAGGTTCCCCAGCTGTGAGGGTTAGATGGGCCTCCTCCTCCTCGTCTTTCTATCAGTGCTTCCCATTTAAAGCGGAGCCACAGTTGGGTTTTTTTGTTAAGTGGAGGAGGTCAGAGCGCGCTCAGTTAAGTTTTCCTCAGAGACGCCATTTCGGCCCGACCATTACCAGCTTCCTGCCCCCGGCTCCATCTTCCCGCCACCAGAATCCCCCCCCCCCGTCCACTCCAGCTTTCACCGGACGGCTCCTGGATGGTGAGCTCCCACTTCTGCAGCCGGCCGAAAGCATTCAGAGTCGTTTGTGAGTCCTCCTAACGCGTTTGTGCCGAACCCACCGACTCACAGCCATCTGTGCTGTTGTGGGTCTGTTGTTGTTGTTGTTGCCGAGGTTTGTCCTGCAGAGGCTGCTGTTTCCGCCTTTTATTTCACGGTTGAGGAGGAAAAAAGGAGAGAGGATCTTAAATCTTTTTGTGCTGACCCGTAGGGATTGTGTCTTTATTGTTCTGTGAATGCACTTCGTTTAGGAAAAGAGGTATTTTCAGACACCAGCTGTTAACATTTAAACTATAAAACGAAGCGATTCATCACATTGATTGCATCTCCTTTAGTGGTGTTGCAATTTGGTTGGAAGCCTTTTGTTGTTGTTATATTTAACCCTTATATGCCTGTTTTGAAATTGAAAATCACTGATTGGGATTTTAGCTCAAACTCCAAGGCCTCATGAGGACTTTGGGATGCTTCTACATGGTTACAGTTAGAATAATTATGTTGTTAGACACAATTATTCCTCTTTTTATTCCTATTTTCATATATTAGTAATCACCTTTATACATTTAGTACATTTAATCTGAAAGGTATGAACTGTATTTTCATCCAAATCTGCTTGAAATAAGAACAACTATTTGGAGGTGGGTCTAAGTGATTTTGCTTTTAGAAATGAATAAGAACAAGAAAGAATGTCAAACTTTGGGCTTATTCCAAACATCTCAAAAGCAAACGAACAAAAGTCTGGCAGATTATCAGACAGTGAGCGAGGCATTCTTCCTGTTCACCTTCTCCTCCCCGCCGACCCAGAGGAACGGGATCAAACGCACCCTGCAATTACTCTCAACCCCCTAGGCTCCTCTTCAGGGGCTACTTCACAGCAGAACACACACGTTCAAAGACACACACGCACACACACACTTGTAAACACAGGAAGCATCAATGCTCTCAGCAGGAAGTTGTGATGTCTTGTGACTGCTGCTCATTACTACTGACCCACAGAGGCTCTTCTCCAGTTGTTTTCCCAAACCAGCTCCAAACGCTGTGCTTTTGGTTTTCCTGCTTCAGCCCCAAGAAGTGCGACTTTACTTTTGAACCGTGCCAGACGAATGCAAATTAATGTGTATCAGAGACGTTTCTGTAAAGTTTTGAATTAACAAAACCGCAAATGTCACTGTTCGATATCGACCCCCTCAGGTTTCTTTTGGTCTCCATTAAATCTTCTGATCAAAGCTGTGATACTTAAGAGCTTGAGAGGACCCCGTCGGCTTTGATTCAGGGAAAAGGCGACGCACCACTTTCAGGAGACATGCGATGCCCTTTTTCCCCCTAAAGGCGGCCTTCGATCCAAAAGCCTGATTAGATTTAGGTTGACGGTGTAAAACTCGGCTGCTCCAGGTCCGTCACATTTAGCTGCTTTAACACAGAATCTGTGCACCGCTGGCATCTTCTGTTCAGTGTAAATCAGAGTGCTGAACCAGGGAAACGGCTCAAATCTATCACATTACATCAACTAATCCTTCATTTCTTTTTTTTTTTCCCCCTGAAATGTAAGTTAATCAAAATTGCTCCTGTTAAGATCTATGCGTTTAATCATAGTACTCCACTAATTAAAAAGCTGAATTTCCTGCACTGTACTGGTAAATTATTAGCTCTTTCCTTAGTTAAATGACTATGAAATATGCAGGTTAAGCAAAACCCAAAAAGGTTTGGACACGGCCCTATTAAACATCAGAGTATTTTAGGTGGTTCATAGTAAGACGTCGGTGTGACTGGCTGAATGGACTTGAACTTAAGTGAGCAAAATCTTCTATATACAGTGGGGGAAATAAGTATTTGACCCCTTGCTGATTTTGCAGGTTTGCCCACTTACAAAGAATGCAACGATCTATACCTTTAATCATATGTACATTCTAACAGTGAAAGACAGAATCCCAAAGAAAATTCCAGAAATCACATCATATGAATTTATAAAAATTGATAACCATCTGATGAGGAAAAATAAGCATTCTTTGTAAGTGGGCAAACCTGCAAAATCAGCAAGGG
>CAJRST010022223.1:19317149-19347873 GCA_907169785.1 Menidia menidia
ATTTAACCAGTTCTCTGGGGGTTCACCAGGTCTTTGGGGATTTAACCGGTTCTCTGGGGGTTCTCCGGTTCTCTGTTCTCCAGGATCCGCCGCAGTCAGTCCGGCAGCCCCGTCCAGGTCAACGACCCCGAGCTGGGAGACTTCAAGCGGGGGGGCTTCAGGGCCACAGCCGGACCTCGACTGGCCCGTCCAGGGAAGACACGGTGCGCTGCTCCACCTCCCGGCGGCTTCACCCGCATTTTGGTCCGGCCGTCTCAGCTCCATCTCTCACGGGGCTTTTTCTTCTTTCTATTTAAATTTTTTTTTGTGTGTATCAGAGATCTGAAGTTGCCATTTTCGAAGTGGAATACGGAGCAGGTGTGCGACTGGCTGGAGGACATCGGCCTCGGTCAGTACGGCTTCCTGGCTCGTCAGTGGGTCATCAGCGGTCAGACGCTGCTCTCGGCCACCCCCCAAGACCTGGAGAAGGTGCGGTCCTCTCTCCCCGCTTCATCACGATTTATGCGGGGCATCTCCGCTCGATCCGTCACACCTGTGTCCGTTCTGCCTGTCGTTCTGCTCCGCGCTCACGTCCAGACTGACGTTTCCCCTCCGTCTGCAGGAGCTGTCCATGAAGAACCCGCTGCACCGGAAGAAGCTCCAGCTGTCCGTCAAGTCCTTCTCCAGCAAGCAGCCGGAGAAATCCGCCGACCTGGACTACGTCTGGGTCACCCGTACGCAGCAGCCCGCCACTAACTCATTGACTGGCAGCCATTTTCAGAACAGAGAGTCCCATACTGCCAGAGTTTTTTGAGCATTTTGACTGATTTTTCAAGAGCCACAGAATAGTTTGTGCTATGACTATGTAAACACCGAACACACCAAAAGAAAGAGTAGACTTTCTTCTTTCATCAGGAAAAAAAAATTGTTTCTACCTTATTCCGTACTTCCTCGACTTGCGTCTCACCGGCGCCATTTCTCGCATAGCGAACCATTGCGTTTTTCTTATTTGCCTACAATCTATGCTCATCTCCCATCAAAAGTGGCACAGCCACCTAGAGGGTCAATTTGTTAGTACATACTCTGTCTAGAAGCCGATATTTACGGAAAAACTTCAGCAGATCGTTCCCCAAGCCATTCTCGTTGAAAAACATAAAAGACGTCTATAGACGTCTTTGGCAGTCAACGGTTGTATTTGAATTGACGTCTATAGACATCTTTGGCAGCCAATGAGTTAAAGGCAGAAATTGATCCTGGAGGGTTTGTCGCTGAGCTCTGATCTGTGTCTCTTTCCCCTCCCTCAGGCTGGCTCGATGACATCGGCCTCCCTCAGTACAAGGACCAGTTCAACGAGGGGCGCGTGGACGGGCAGGTGCTGCAGTACCTCACTGTGGTGAGTCTGGGGTGTGAATGGTTTATAAACCGGTGTCGGCAGCGTCCAGGCCCCTCACGCCGCTTTGCTCTCCCCGCCTCAGAACGACCTGCTGTTCCTCAAAGTGTCCAGCCAGCTGCACCACCTCAGCATCAAGTGCGCCATCCACGTGCTGCACGTCAACAAGTTCGACGCCAACTGCCTCAAACGCAGGCCGGGAAACGAGGTGTCGAAACCCAGCCGGAAGGTTTACGGGGATGGGGGTTATTTAGGTTGGCTGGGTGTTAAGCGAGCAGCTTTTGATGTGCGTTTCAGTGTCAGTTCACGCCCAGCGAGGTGGTCCAGTGGTCCAACCACAGGGTCATGGAGTGGCTGCGGTCCGTGGACCTGGCGGAGTACGCGCCCAACCTGAGAGGCAGCGGCGTGCACGGAGGGCTGATAGTGAGCATTCAGAACACACTGCAAATGGCCAAAACCCTGGAAAGAGCCTCCAAACAGCATCTGATCTGCTCTTCAACAGATGCTGGAACCCCGGTTCAACTCCGACACCCTGGCGATGCTGCTGAACATATCTACGCAGAAAACGCTCCTCAGGCGCCATTTGGCCACCAACTTCAACAGCCTGGTGGGAGCGCAAGCTCAGCAGGAGAAGAGGGAGTACATGGAGGCCGCGGGCTACACCCCGCTCAGCATCACCGCCAAAGTAAAGGTAGGACAAGCCCAGAGGGGAGCCCTGGTGCACTATAGTGCTTTGTGCTAGCTTTCAAAGGCTGGGTTTCTGTCCTGGAAGAAAAGACGAGGTGAATCCTGGGCTGGCTCATTGTTTTCTACATAAAAACCATCCTGTTAGTGTCTGATGAGTGTCGGTTTGAACTAAGCTGATGCTGATTGAAGAACAGCCTGGTTAGATAAGCAGATTATATAAACATAATCTTTGATTTTTTTTTTTCTTTAAATATAGAAATATTTTTCATATATAAGAGACCTCAGATACAGAAGTGACCACGTTCGTGCGTCAGTGTTCAAATACTGTATACTAATGGCACTCTTGCTTAAATGTATTTGTAACAGTAGTTTAAGCTACAGAAGTTTTTAAAGAGATGTTTTGTACATTGGTAACCTAAGAAGTCTTGTACAGAATTCTGGAGTTCAAACGTGGATCTGTGTGGAGAAAAAAAACTACTCTTTCTTCTTTGAATTGCAGCCAAAGAAGTTGGGCTTCTCCAACCTGACTCACCTCAGGAGGAGGCGGACGGATGAGTCCACCGACTACGTCTGTCCCATCGAGTCCTCCCCGTCGGGGCCGCCCGCCGTCAACGGGGTGCAGATGCGGCCGTACGCCGGCTTCAGAGGCCTGAGCCCCATTCTGGACCGGGAGCCCGCCAGGGACCAGGTGGGGCTCGAGGAAACACCCCCGTGACGATGGCGTCTCGGAACGGCCACGTCGTGAACCAGTCCATCAGCCAATCAGCGGCCACTTAGCTTCCTCTGCTTGCAGCCCCGTAATACCTCAGTCCCTCCCTCCCCCCCCACCAGCCCGACCCTGTGCCTTACTCGTGCAGAGACTCGGAGGCGCCCGGATGAACCTGTCTGACTGGCTCACGATCAGCTGCTCATCATGCTGCAGGGGGCTCTGAGACCACGAATCGAGCACACTCGAAGCATTCCGGCTTCGCTTCCAGTCAGATGCCTAACTAACCCGACCTCAGCCACAAACCTGTGCCATGAAACTAACTCATCCCATCGCCAGAGAACAGACTCACTCTCCGGACTCCTGTGACATCACTTCCTGTAATCCACACACGGACACCTCCTGCTGTACAGTGTTAAGCCATTCGCACACCACCGGTTCGGTTTGGACGCAGTTCTGTGACACGGATGAGATGAGATGTGCAATATTTGCGCAAAGTTATGGATGGATTTTATTTAATATTTATCTCACTGCGGAGCAAATGAATAAGGAGCATGTTTTGTTCGATACCTGAGGTGGTGATTATTTTCTTTTTTTACTGTTATTTGACATATTTGACTGTAATAATATTTTTTATAGCAAAGAATATCTGCAGAAGTTCAGTTGTGGTCTTGTAAATGTCGAAAGATTTATCAAATCATTTAATAAACAAAATAACACGCGTGTACAGTCGTTTTTTCATTTTTTCCCGTCCTGAGTGAGTTAATCAGAGCTGTTTGGACTTATTCTGGCTCTGTTAGTTAGACGGCTCTCCTGTGGAACAGTCCAGTCTGTGGAGCCGTTAAACAGCATGTCTCAGTAACCCGCATCAACCACTAACCTGCTCTCATCACCACCACCTCACTACCACCATGGCTGCCTCCCTCCCCTCCTCCCTGCTTAAGGTAACAATGGAAGTGCATGTTTGGTTGAGTTTGCAGCATTAGGTATGAACATCAAACACTAGGTCAGCGGGGGGGGGGACATCTCATTGGCAGAGGAAGGCTTCGGGCTCGTTACTGCCTAACTGAGAACGCAGCGTGTGTGTAATTGTGACTTTTAATGGTGTGTGTTGCAGATGGCGAATGCGGCGAGCACCATTTTGCAAATAGAGGCTTTGTCTGAAAGCATCAACAACCTCACAGTAAGCCCCGGCACACACCAGCCGATGCCTCACATCTCACGCAGCTCTCTGCTTGTCTGTCTGGACAAAAATGTGTTCCTTGAAAAGGAAAATGCTGATTATATGACGGTAAAACAACAACCAAACGCGTGTGTTTGTGTGGCGCTGAGGGGGTAACACTTAATCTAATTTTGTCGCCATGCGGTTGTGCTTCTTCAGCTTCTGTTTGCTGAAGTCGTGAAAGTAACTGAGCCACGAGGCTTTGGGAAACAGTGATGTCATTCTGGGGCTTCATTGCTGCCTGAAGCGGCGTCTCCGATGAAGCCTTAAAATATGGCAGATAACTGGAGAGCACGTCACAAAACATTAGCTTTATGTTCTCATTACTGGGAGGGCCTCATTTTAAAGTGAAGTGAATCATTTTAAAGCTGAATGCATCACATGGTGCGTGCTCAGCTGACTTGGGATCAGTTTTGATCAAATCAGTTTCACTTGTTCTAATCAATATGTCATAAACCAGATGTTGCCGTTGAGGATTTTTATAGGAGATAAAAGTGATCAGTTGTGTCCTAAATGAATTCCAGTACATTGATAATCTGTCAGTGGATCCCAGCTCAGTTGCAGGCACCCTAGCTCTTTAACCCCTTCCGACATCCATGATGCTTTGCCTGCAGTACCTGCTCAGCCGGGAGGAGCTGCAGAGGGAGCTGAGGCCGTCCCAGACGGCGCTGGTCTGAGCCAGGGCGACTCGGCGCCGTTTGGTCACTAATGCCTTCCAGAAAAGCCCAAAAACACAGAGACCCGCAGGACCCCAACTCACAGGAGCTGCACCTCAGGCTCCACACTGCAGTCAAACCGGTTCCACTCGCACCCTGCAGCCTCCGATACCTCACGCTGACACTTCCAACCGAACTGTAGACAGAAGGGACTTTTAAACTAATGGATTTAAAGATTATGAAAAACAACTAAGAGCGACCACTACTCGGACACCATTAAGGGCCCCTAACGTTCATCAAAGGTATCTTATTTAAGATAATATGCGAAGTGGCACGCATAGAATATGAAGAAAAATATACTTAATAAGGACTTCAAGCACATTGCAGACAGATTAATCTGTTTCTTAGGAGACGCGACAAAGTTCTGTAAGTGGTTTGATGATGCGGCGTCTCGTGAACACTCGCCCCAAACACATTAAATGAGGGTTAAAATATTTAGCTGGTGATTGTACAGTCTTTCCACTCTACACTGTATATGCAGTGCTTTTCTAGAATCACAGATTATTAGGACAGCTTGAGGGAAATTATGAGCTGGAGCTTCTCAGAGGTGACACAATTTGAATAAAAACCAGCAGTTTAAACCTTATTACAGTGATTTTTATAATACTTAAAGGAGTTATTCATATTCAAATATGCTGATCAGACCAGTTTCACTGAATAACTATCAGTTAAAGTGGTCAAGTCCATTGATCTGTGTTGTCTCCATTGTTTAATTTCTTGGGGTAGCAACTGTTATTTTGGAAATAGCATATGGAGTTATTCGATTATCCTCAGGGGCCAATACACTCAAATAAAGCTACACTTAAAGATCACCACCTGAAAATCTGAGACAACAATCCTTTACATGCTCTTTTATCGAGCACATGTATGAATATGGGCTGTGAAATTTTAATAAAATAATAAAGAATTCAAACAACTGGGCGTCTGGTGGTTCTGAACGCTAAAGGTCCTGATTATCCAAACCGTACAGGTCAGAACTGACCCAGATTGACTCCAGCCTGCTGTCCCAGCCTGCACCTCTTCCCCGGCTCCCCCCCTCTAAAAGAGGACACTCTTAAGCATTTTGTTTACTAATCAAACCCCTCGGGCTTACCTTGCAACTGGCAGTTAACTCGCACCATCTCATCTTTTGTTGATTTACCTGGCTGAAAGTTGCAGCGCCACACCCTCAGCCTCATCCTGCAGGCACTCCGCTGGGACAGCTAAACTCTCCCCACCACCTCTGAAAGCCGAGTACATGTTAGGACTCCTGGCTCGGAGCCTCACACACACAGACAGACGCACACAGACAGACGCACACAGACAGACGGACGGACGTTGTGTATCTCAGCAGGGCAGCGGACACGACAGACCGACAGGTAGTGGAACTTCAGGAAAACACAGACCCATCCTGGTGAGTATCTGCACCAAAATGCTTATTTTTTTCTGTTTTATTGTAAGACACCCAACAGATGTTATTCCTGATCACCAAAAACTAGATTTTTTTTATGTTAAAACAGGTATGAAAGTAATCCGTTGAGTGTTTGATGGTAAAAGAGCTAACATATGGTCAAACTGTGTTTTTTTTGGTTTGACTCAGCTGTTACCAACCAAAGGAACGTTAGAGATTGTAATTACCGTTTCAGTGCATCAGGGAGACGACCCTCTGATCTCCTTCCCTCCGTCGTCTCTCCGCCATGGGCCAGAGCATCAGCATTCCCACTGCTAACCCCTTCCAGAGCTCCAGCTTCTTCTCCTCCTCTTCTTCTAAACGTGGCCCGGGCTTTTTCACCAAGCTGCAAATCCCAGTGGCCAAGCCCAAAGACTTCCCGGCTCTGATCGGCAGCTGCATGTCCGCGGCCTCCGCCAGAACGCAGGAGTTCCTCACCTTCAGCGACCCGGAGGGCAAGTTCTGCCCGAGTCCCCAGGTCCTGAACCAGGTCGCTACGCCGGTCGCAAAAACACCTCTGACCCGTGTCCGTCAAAGTCTCCTTTTCTGTGGCCCCTCACCTCACCGTCTCTTCCCTGCCGCAGGTCTTCCTGGCGACCTACATAGCCCGGAGCGTCGGCCTGGACATCACGGACACCTTCAACTGCACCACCATGACCCCCGAGCAGCGCATCCTGCTGGGCGCCGACTGGGTTTGGGCCCTGCTGGAGAAGCCCACCAAGAACCCCAGGGTCCAGATCGCCGTGCGGGTCCTGCACCTCCCCGAGATGGGGGCCGGCCCCCCGGAGTCGGGCAGCGAGTCCATCCAGATGGCCCAGATGGAGTCCAGCAGCAGGAGCGTGTGCGAGAGGATGGTGGAGTTCTGCACCTCCATCGGCAAGGACTGCTACGCCCTCTTCCTGTTCTTCGGGAAAAGGGACGACAGGGAGAACATCTACGGCGTCCTCAGCAACAACTTCGGGGCGGCCGTGGGGAAATGCAGCCAGATAGACAGAGCTCTGATCGAGAACTTCCTAAAAGGGGCCAAGACTTTCGAAACCCCGTCAGGAATGATGCAGGCAATTGTGGCCAAGAAAAAAGGCGACCCGCTAACTCTGGTAGTTAAATTTAGCTGACAAACGCACATAGTAGCAGAGGTTTAACCAGTCCAGACAAATCTGTACACAAAGGATGAATATACATTTATCATAACTGCTAAATCCCAAAATGTTGGGGCAGCAGAAATTTTTATACCATCGATTT
This sequence comes from Menidia menidia, assembly GCA_907169785.1. NCBI lineage: Eukaryota > Metazoa > Chordata > Actinopteri > Atheriniformes > Atherinopsidae > Menidia > Menidia menidia. The sequence goes on from CAJRST010022223.1 coordinate 19,324,521, forward strand.
ATACTTAAAAAAAGAAAATCAAATAAAACCTGAAATATGAATTGGTCACCAGATGCCTTAGACCCAGAGAACCTCCTCGTGGCTTTTCCCGTTTCTCTGTATGATGCTTTTACCAAAGCCACTTATATCTACATGTGCAGAGTTTAACAGTGTTCAGTTTAAAGCATCTAACAAGGTTTAAAATGAAAAGTTTAATTAAAAAAGACATATACATGGTAAGTTTGTCACAACTGACACAGTTAAAAAGGCACATGACTTTGTATTAAAACATACTGTAAAAATTCTTTGATTTCATTCTGAGAAATAAAAAAATATTCAATCTGTCCTACTCAGCTTGTTTTCCATGTGTTAAAAAGTGCAGAACGTGGTCTTTTAAGACTGGTCACAAAAAGTTGTGACCAGAGTTGTGAAGATATTTAAAGAAGAAAGAAACAGGAATAAAAAAAATAAACATTTCTGTTAAGTATCGTCTATAACATCTAATTAAAAAAAAAAAAATGTTTTAGTCATTTAATAAGAATTCCACTTTAAATGAACTTCCCTGTGATTTTTAATGGACTTTTGGAAGTTGGACATCAGGCAACTGGAAAGCCACTTTCACATGTAAAGACATAAAAAAAAGATTGTCCAGAAACTCCACAACTATTCAAACCTGGACGCAAACGTGGAGGCACATCTGGACACCTCTGTTTGGCTTCCTGTCCCGTCGGTCAGAACATTCCTAACCCGACATGTGTAAACATCCCATCTCGGATTCAGTCGGGGAACGTTTTCAGAAAAAACACTACCAACCGTTCATCATAGCTCCTCCCTGTCCTCGGGTTCTTTCGGGGGACGTTCCCGGCCGCAGGTGCAGGCGGCGGCCTGGTCATCGGGCTGGGGGACGGGCTCCATGTCGGGGTGCCGCGTGGGGCGCCCCGCCTGCCGCTGAGAGTAGGCCTGCAGCACCTGGAGGTAGTAGCAGTACAGCCGGGGGGGCTGGAGCTGCTCCCGGGCCGCCCGCTGCCCCGCCCGAGCCACCTCCCGCGCCTCAGCGTCGTGGTCTTTGGCCCATCGGATCTTCTCCAGCAGGTCGGACAGGTTCCTCCTCACGGGGACGTAGTGGGCTCCAGCCTTTAGGTGGACGTAGAAGTGCTCGTAGTACTGAGAGTCCTGCTTCAGAACCAGGCTGTTCCCCAGCATCAGGTAGGGAAAGCGATAGGCGGCGACCGTCCCGTCCACGTTCACCTGGTATTTGTACTGCGGGAGGGGGTAGGGTTGTCACGATAATAACATTTTCAACTCGATACCGATACTGAGGAAAATACTCGATACTCCATACCATTTTCGATACCACAAGGATAAAAACAAAGACCCCGAAATTTAACTGAATTTTGACAGGTTAGTGTCTTTCATTTCAAACTGACCTGTTACTGATGTTATTGTGACTGGTGGCCCGCAGTAATGACCCTAACCCTAACCCTACAGCCTTCATAATTGTGAGAAATAAATATTTTTTGGTTAAACTTGTTTGGACTTATTCTACAAACCTATTTAACATCCACTATTTTAACATAATATTATGGATGGAGTTTAATTAAGTGTTCGAAAGATTAATTTCACTATTTTTAAATTAATGTCTATATTGCCATGAGGCATTAGCATTTTCTTGCCTGGGATCTCCCTATCGGTGACTTGGATGTGGGCGGAGTCGGATATGTACTTGATTAATGGTAGCACGTTATTATTAGCCATTAGCCGAAGCTAGCAGTTCAAGGCTAACGTCTTGTTAATGACCATAAACAACGTAAAAAAATACATAAATAAATCTGATAGAAGGGGCGCAGCGACGGCAGGTGAGCGTCGCGCTCACCTTTTACTTTTGAAAATTAGTATTGTATCCGGATACAACATTTTAGTATTGATACTTTTTTGAGTATCGATACTTTTGACAACCCTAGGAGGGGGCAGAGGTCACTACAGGCCTCTCATGCATTCACGTCCCCATCCTACCAAATGCATGCTCATCAATAAGGAGGACGTCCTGGACTGGACCCCTACGCCTCACCTTGAAGAAGTCGAAGAACCCGACGAGCGGCGCCTTGCCCACGAGCTTCTCCCGGTCCCTGAAGAAGAACCAGCCGGTGATGCCGGCGTCCAGCAGCTCCGGGTGCTCCTTGGACAGATTCGCCAGCTGGAGGCGCTCCTCCCGGCTGTCCCGGCCGCGGAAAAACGCCCGATCGGTTTTATTAGCCCACGGAGGCCCTAACAGAGATAAACCAGCAGGAAAAAAAGGGCTGAACTTTCTGATTGCTGATGAAAACGCTGATTTTCAGCCTCGGTTTCCGTCGGACGGAAAGCAAGCAGCCATTAATGGTAATTAAACCTGTAATAAGATACACATTTTACACTGTTTAGACAAAGAGATGGATCGAGACAGAAGGGATTTGAACCCCCAAAGAAGAAGCTTGATTTTAGATTTACAGAGTCAGATTGTGGTTTGGCTAAAAACATAATTTAATATCTTATTGGATGGATGAAAAGGATGGATCTTATGGTGTGAAAAGTAAATCAAAGACTTATTGGATACAGGGAGATACATGTGATATAAAAAAAATAAAGAAAAATTTGCTTCTGTTATCCTCCCAAACTAAAATTGCTCCATCTTTTGTGAATGGCCCCTCTCATTCTCATATTTCACCACCCCCTCTCAGACAAATACACCATATGAATACACAGTGGGTTTTACAACATTTAAGCCTTTCTAGACTCCTCAAAGAGCGAGCTCCGTAAGGAGAAATACGAGGCGGTATGTGGCTCATTTAATGAAGTGTGACCTGAATGAAACATCTTAGTGGGTTACCTGTGTTCCCTTGTACGGACAGCAGGTCATTTGTGACGCCTCTCAAAGTCTCCAGGGTGGAGTGTGTGACCTCGTAGGTTGGGAGGACGATGTCCCTCGTGTCTGTGGATCCGCACCACGACAGGATCGGAACGGCGCCCTCCGTCCTCGTCTCCAGCGGCCAGTCGCCCACGTTGATGAAGAACTCCACGTCGGGAACCCTCACCTTCGGCGGCAGATCAGACACAGCAGATTTTTAGGTTGGTCTGGGGGCAGAAGCTTTTCCTGGACATCAGAGGGGGCGCCCACCTTCCTCGTCAGAGACAGCAGCATCTCGTCGGAGAACATTTTAAAGTCGGTGTACTTCCCCAGGGTGCGCCGGAACACCCGGTTGCCGATGATGGCGTAGTGTACGAGGCCTCCCCTGTTAGAAAACCTGCGGAGCACTTCCTGTCGGAGAAGCTGCAGGTCCACCACGGGGAAAGATTCAAAGTCAGCTTGGATTTGTGGCTCCTGCGGGGGACACTGCATGACGCTCCGCCAGCGGGAAGCATCGGGCTCCGGACAGTCGCAGTACTCGTGATAGACGGGCCCTGAGAAGTGAGGAATCATCGGGTCAGACAGCGGAAATCTCTGGTGAAGACGTGAGCATCCATCTCCCTTTCTCTGACATTTACTCTCATTGTCTATGTGCCAAAAAAAATTTAATCTAATGATGTAGATAAAGATAGAGATGTGTCAGTATGTCTGCAGTCTGGTCTTCAATCAGCCCAAAAAATCTCATGTCACCCCTCTGTTCATTGAATTCCACTGGTTACCTCTGGCTGCCCGTATCAAATTCACCGCACTTAAGACCATCCAGACTGTTTGCATGTGTCGTTCCAAGATGGCGGAACGACCTACCAAGCGCCACAAGAACAGCAGAGTTCCTGTCTGTCTTCAGAAACTCTTGAAGACCCACCTCTTCAAAGAGCATCTCCTATCCTTACCCTAACCCGTACCTCTACCCCCCCACAACTCCTTCTGTGGTCCCTCTACCTCTATCTCTATCTCACCACTGACTCTGATCAGTGTTTCTCCTCTATATAGCTTATTGTCATAGTGATGAGAAATGTAATATTGTGTCTATTCTGTAAGTCGCTTTGGATAAAAGCGTCTGCCAAATGCATAAACTTAAACATAAACGTCCGTTAGGCGTCTGCCTTGAGGATGAACCTTGGATGGTGTAGGGGGAACCGGCCACGGCTGCATCCCCGTGGAGGACCTGGACGCTGAGGCCCGCCTGAGAGGAGCCGTAGAGCCGGTACCGCATCAGGAAGGAGCCGTCGCCCCGGTCCAGAGGCGGAGGGACGTGGATGCGGACGTGCTCCTTCTTGTCCAGTGGACTTATTTTCACTTTAAACGTGTCTTTGCCTTTAAAAATAAAAGAACACACACACAGCACTTTACTTGACACAGCATTTCCTGAGGCTATTTAAATCACAAACAGACGTTAAATTGTCAATTTCGTGTGCTTGTCAGGGAAAAGGAGTTATTAAAAATATATAGAATTATCAAACTAGTCTCTGAATTGTCATACATTCATGTATATATCGTAGAAAATTAACATACATGTTTATAAACTAAAAATACTCCTTAATTAAGACTAGACTGCCAACGGTTAAACGGTAACAGTTAATTGTAGCTAGCTGTTGGCATCTTTTTTTAAAAAGATGAAGATTTATCTTCCAGTTCAGGCTTGGTTTGACAGGCGTAGTTAAATGAACAGTTAGTTCCTGCCTTTGTTACATTACCTGGAGACACAGTCAGGTTTTCTCCTTTAGAATTGACCGCCTGAATGTAGAAATAGCGAACCGGGACTACCGGGTCGCGGTCCAGTCCCGGACCCCAGACCACACATCTCTGCGGGCTGACTGCCTCTCCGACACAGGCCGGCAAACTGGCGCTGATAAATGCAACGAAAAGGACAAAGCGGCGAATTAAACTCCTCGTAGAAGTCTGGAGTAAGACTAAGCTCCGGATGCACGACATAGTTCACAAACTCCCCCTCGCTAAGGGCGCTAAGTTACCGAAAGAAGTGAGCAAAGTTTTGATAGAAACTCTTAAGCCGACATGTTGGCGGAGAGGCACGCCCACTAACCTCGTGATGCGTTCACTGACGTCGGAAATTTTGCTTCAATACCGTCACATTGTAAAGCAATCGATTACTCATTTATTTGACCAGAACTGACAACAAAAAAGAAATAATCCAAATCAATAAGTTACCTGTGACTTCAAGGAATAAAAAACAATGTTAATGCTGTGTTACCACAGAGAATATTCTGTTATCAATGACAGAAGTATCCTGAATTGGTCAGTATTGCTGCAGTTCAGCGAGCTGCATATGGAAAAAGCTATATAATTTTTATATTCTTAGCCAAATGTTTGTCTGAAAATATAATTCGATATCATGTTATTGGTCATATTGTGTCAAAAGTTAAAAAAGGACGTATTGGATATGAAGAGATTATTTGCACTCAAATGGATGTGATGGAAAAAAAAGATAAATAAATAAGCTTATGCTATCCTCATAAACTATAAGTAAAAAATTACTTTCTGCTATTTCAATAATTAGGTCCTTAACTGGTTGATTTGAGCTGTTTGGGCACGCACAGTTCATTTCTAATGTTGCTTTTAGCAAAGCATGCTGCATAACAATACATTTCTAACCTTTGTTAGGAGCATTTTGAATTTTCTAGCAACTTACGTAGATAAATTAACCAAACAATTTGTATGAATCTCTATATTTCTAATGACAGTTTATGTAGCTGGTAAAGTAGCAAAAAACAGATGCCATGTGGGAGTTCAATCACAACTTAATTTTATATTTTTATTCAACAAAATTGATATCATGGCTGACAATACTTGGTCATTTGGAATGTTTGCGACACTAAAGCTACATCATGTGTTCAATACATGAAAATGACAATAATGACAGACTGGCTGAACACTAGTAGGCAAAAATATTCTCATTTTTGTGCCCCAGTTTTTCCAGATTGGGCAGGCAGGCGTTGCGAATCATAGGCGCGGGTCCGCAGAGGACCACGAGGACGTCGGTGGACGGAGCTGGGAGGTGGGCTTTGATCATGTCGTGGGTCACGTATCCTGAGCTGTAGCTCCACTCTAAAGGGGGATACAAACAACACAAATAATTAGAGTAAAATCTCATCTGGCCTCAAAGCACAGTGACTTTTTACACACAGTTTAGGTTATTTGCATAAAGAAACATGTGAAAGAATTACTGTACAAAAAGCAGAAGTGAATATTACTTAAGAGTTTTTCCTTCCAGTTTTTCCTTCTGCTCTTGCACATTTGCTCTCTTTTACACTACGCCTGCTAGCTAAGTCTCAATGAACATCGGCCTTGTAGTATATTATGTAAGAAATGGTGACGATGACCTAAAGAGGACATTAGCAAAACCACAAAACACTCCAGATTTGAATGAAAATGTCTGTAAGATTAGGGTGATATGATCAGTTTTGATCTTTAGGGAAAGAGAAATGTTTCATTACGTAGCATCAAAGTTGCCTCTTGTCAAAAGAAACATGGAGATGTTTATCAGAACGTCATCTTTCCCTTCGAGGCGACTAAATAACGAGGCCACTGACTAAGCAGGCCCACCTCTTCAGATAAATAACCATCAGAGACTGATGTGTGCCTTGTCTGCCTGGAAGTAATGAAGTCAAAATACAAGCAGTGTTCGGAGACCTTCAGAGCACATTATGCAATATCATTCTGCTCATTAACTTTCTCTCACTTTAAAGATTTTGCAGGGGAAGACGGGAACCTTTCACTAAGCAACTGCAGCACCATGCTGAGAGCGTCTCCGTCCTCGGTCTGCAGGGATTTTCCTTCAGCTGACGAGTCTTTGTTTGGTTATTCTGAATATTCAGGAAGAGCTCATTCCACCTGAGTTTAAAAGATTTGCTCAGCTTTATGCCGCCTGCTAGTCCGCTAATGCTCTTACGTGTGCATCCTGTACGATAAAATTAGACACGGAGAGTCTCACCGGAAAAAAATACACATAAAATTCAGCAGCCTAGGATATTTTGAATGTAAAGCCACAGTGAAAGTACACCTTTTTACCACAATATGATGCAAAAAGTGGGAAATACAGCAATAAATTGGTGTTATGACGCTTTTTGATCCGTCTGTCCCTTACTGCAAATGACACTCTTGGACTGTTTGTAGTCACTGTAACATCCTTTTAAAGTTTAACTTAAAGCTAAAGATCAATCTGTCAAGTTAATGTTATGTTAGAAAGTTTGACTCATAAAAATCAGCCAACCTCGAAATTAGGCTAAAGCCACTCACTGTAGGTCTTTTTGTTGGAGAAATTAGGTTTAGAGGAACTACTTTACATGTACTTGTGCTTAATAACATCCGAAAAATGAGTTGTGACTCCAATACTGTTTGTTTTTTCTTATTTATTGGTTTTGAACACACACGTTTACTTAAGCTTCTTCTTTTGTTGTCACTTTATACTCACCTTGCATATTCAAATTTTTTTATTTTTCAGAACTGCGAATATAATTATGCCGTTTTTACACGTTTGTGGACTTGAGTTAAAACTCTATTGGCTGTTTCAACACTACTTATTGGGTCTTTGTAGACATGTAAATGTGCATCCTGCAGCAGTTTTTCATACTTCAACGTCTAATTTCAAATAGGAAACACGCCTGCTTTACTAAAGAAAACCCTCTCAGAATAGGCAGCTTTGGTTCAGTGTTTGTAGGCGTGCTCTCTCACCCTGTGGAGGTTTGTCCAGAGTGTACCAGACCTTAACCTGGTCAGGGTGGCTCTTCTGGACCTCCTCCAGCTCCTCCCTCAGTAAGATGTCTTTCTCAGTCTGGAACAGGGACGAGAAAAAACAAGGGATTCCATTTATGTCCCGTTTTTGTTCTAATTTTGTGGTGGGGAAAAAATACCCACAAATAGCTGCACACACAGCTGACCTGGTTGGCGAATATGAGAGAGCACTTTGTGTTGTCGGAGGGATCTGATGTGATCCTGCGGATCAACTGCAGCATTGGAGTGATCCCTGAAAAGGTTAAAGACACACTATTAGAATTCCAGGTGAAAGGACAACTCAAATGTAAAGTGAAGCATTTTTCCAGGCAGTTTGGAAGTGAAAGTATTAGCATCAACACTGATGAAACACTGAATGTTCCTATAAAAGCTTTTCTGAGGTTTCATTCACATCTAAATTAAACTTCAGTAGCTATTACATTGTTGTTTAGTTTACTATGAATGTATACTGACCTGTTCCACCAGCGATCATTCCAACGTGCCTACATTTCTGAATGTTTGGCTCCGACTTCTTGTTGAGTCTGATGGAAAACTGACCTGCTCAGATCAGGGGACAAAAAAAAAGACAAAAGATGTCAAGATTTGAATTGTACCACAGTGCCATCTGCTGGTGAGAGCAACGAAGTATAATTTTCCTCTTAAAACCACTCAAATAAAACCCTCTCACCTTTGCCCTTATACACCAGAAGCCCGCTGGGTCCTCGGAAGTCTATGGTGTCTCCGATACGCATCTCGTCCAAGTACTGAGACATCTGTCCCCCGTCTGGGTAGGTGGGGTGGGTGTTTTTGTAGTAGACCTGCAGAGGTTTAGTTTTGATTCTCCCATATTGCTACCACAATGCAATTTAATCAGCTAGCGCCGCATATCTATTTGTAGTGTTTTAACAATAATTACATAACACCCAGTTGAGTAGAGAAGGGAAACCAGCTACCACCAGTAATCACTGCTCTGCAAACCGAATGGACTTTCTGACTGGACAGCTGCGTGAAGCAAGTTTTATCTCTGCCGTGTTGATTAGAGAAGCTTCCTACACAGCAAAACTGCTCCTAATGAATCAAATAATAGTCACATATAGAATAAAACATGCAAACGCATATCCAGTGTTGAACTAATATCTAATAAATCCTGTTTGCTTGGTGTTTTGTCTGGTAACCTCCATGAAAATGTCTCGAAATGACAGAAAAAGGACCAAAACTTAATCCCTGTTGAGAAAGGAAAGGCCCCAGGTAACAGTTTTGAATTTCCTTGAATAATTTAAACGCTTCATCAACCTTAAATTTGAGCTATAATCAGAGAAAAATACTCATCTGACAGATATATTGTTGAGAAGCTTATCGAGTCAGTTCTTAAATCACTGGTACAGGTTGACTATGAAAGTTGTCTGTTGTGTTTTAGAGAAAATACCTTAACTACGAGGTCGACAAATCCCTGGTCCTCGTCGCTGGACACCGGTGTGTAGGGCCTGACCACCAGGCAGCCGCTGACCTTGGCCGACAGATACACATGCTGACCTGGAGCGGATGGAAAAAATTTGTGAGACGGACACAAGCTTTCAATGATTATAACGAATTTAGCCGAGTATGACGTGACTCTAATGGAATAAAACTCCTGCTCAGCGCTGAGCGAGCGCGTGCTTTTCCTTAACGTGACACTTTGTGAGGAATTCTTTTTATTTTATTTTCATAAAAGAGCTGCTTCATTACCCACTGGCAGTCCAAGGACGTGAGCTGCAGAGGGAAGGCCGAACCGAAGCTTCTTTGTGTCGTGACTGATTTCCTGCACAAGGATACAGAAGTTTCAAAAAGGTTCAAACACATAAGCTGCCCCGACTCTGTGTTTTGGGGGGGTTCTTCATTTCAATAGGCACGAGTGTTTTATTACTCACAGACACAAGTAAAGTCTACATGTGAGCTTCAGGGCCGCTTTTCATATCAGTTTGCAAAGTAATGACTTGAAAAGAGCAGCCCGATACATTTTTCTTGCTTTTTTTTTTCATTTAAAACAACTTTGTGAGTCCAACCTTCACGTCTAACATATTTTAAGCACAAGATCTCTCGTTTCTCTGCTTATTCTTCATTTTAAACTAATCTCTCCAGTCTTGACTGCCAAGTTGAGGAATAAGTGTCAATTTAAAACCACAAGCCTGAATTGTTTTTAGTCTGACTTGTGTTTGTTAGTGTCTTTTAAGCACACTTTTACATGCAAACACACAAGAGTGTCCCTTTAACTATGGCAAACACTACTGCAGGGAAATCTGAAATGACATTATTTTATATTAATGCTTTTTTGTTTAAGCTCTTCCAGCTAAAGCTGAGATGAAAACAGTCCATCAGAGGCTCCATGCTTCCTTCCTGCATGTAATTTAGAGATGGCACAGGACTAAAACATGGTTTTATAAAAATTCAAACCTGCTAGTTTATATGGTTCACAGATATTTGGTTCACAGGTTGTGTTTGTGTGCGGCCCACCTCCTTCTTTACGAGGGGCAGGGGGTATTTGGTCATGGGGTCTTGGAGAGTGACGGGCCCTTTCTTTCTGCCTTCATCAGATCCTCCCAGGAGGAAATACAACACTGTCACCACCACCACCGACACGGCCAACAGCAGCGGGATAACCTGCGGGGCAAAGATCACAGCAAACCTACTCCTGGGATTCTCCACCATTTGCTGACCGGTCAGAAAACGGAGAAAAAATGAAGAAACCAAATGAAATCTCACCAGGTTTTGGTCCATGGTTGAATGAGTGTCGTCCTCCTCTCACCGCAGCAGAACAGAGTCCACGCTCAGCTCACACACACACACACACACACACACACTCTGAGGGGTGTGGCCTACCGCTGGGGGAAAGGTGACGGGTCCCGAGGACCAATGGGAGGGCAGATATTGTCGTGATACATTGGACAGAGGTGGTGCTCAGGCAGTGAGAAGAGCCTTGGAATCGCACCACTGACAGATATGAGAAAAGGGAGGAGAAAGAGCCCCAGAGAGGCAAAAAAGTCCACATATGAAAAGGGACATATATCACCTTTCTGTTCGCACCAATTCCAGGAAATGGATGGGATGTGGTTTACAAATATGAAGAAATTATTTTCATTGGATGGTGGCAACACGTCCAAAAAGAGGTTGGATGGGGGCAACAATCAGCCGGAAAATTGAGAAATACTGACAAGAAATACCTCATTGGAAACTGAAAATAGCACATTTGATGAGTAGTATCTTGCAAGTAAAGATGGGCAGAAAAGCAGCAGTTTAAATAAAGACTGGAATGTTCTTAAGTGTGAAACTGTGAAGACTGAGGACAGTAAGTACCATATGATAAGAACAAAGGCAGCAAAGGCACACACACAAATCAAAAAAGCAACCAAATAGAATAAAAAATACCAAATACGTAAAAATATTTATTCATATAGTGGGTTACAAACATGAGTTTATTCAGGGAATCTTTAACTACAGCTAAAGCAATAATTAAGGCAAGTTTTCTCTTTTAGATGTATTAAACGTCATCAACGGAGAAATAGCTGTGAGGCTGCTAAATCAGAGATATAAGACTGGAATTTCCACCATGTGACTTCACAGGACAGTTGACAGAATACGAATTGAAAGTTAAAGTCCTTTTCCGGAGGATTCCCCACTGTGGTCTTCGTCGTCCGGGCCCCCGGCGGTGTGCAGTCGGGGCCCCTGTGAGGCCCGGTGGTCCCCACCAAGCCGCTGACGCAGAACTCTGCTGTTTAAGCGCTGCACAGCAGGATCTGAAACACGTTGGTCAACTAAAACACAGAAAGTTGGTAATTATGCCACCTTGGACCAGTCACAGTCTGGGTTCCACTTTAAACCAAGTGTCCAACAAACTGCGTCACTTTGATCTTAAGCATGCATTTCCTAACTTATTTTTCTTAGTTTAATGGTCAGGTTTTCTTACTATTTCTTTCCCCGTTATTTCTTAAGGCCTTTCAACTGCATATGTTGGAAAAACACATTTTTTCTTTATTCCGAACGTAAAACTCTTTTACAATGCACATTTTGATGGCTTTTTATTGATCATGCCAACAACAACATTAAAAGAAAAACTGATGAGATAACAAGTTATTTAAACATACATTTAAGTATGCTACATTGCAGTTTGCTAAATTTGTGTCCAATAGAAGCATAATCCCTACAAAAAGTTTGATTTCTGGACAGGACTTTTTGCCCCAGGACCTCATCTGAGAGAAGCTTGAATGTGAGGAAAACTGTACAAGAAAAGCAACTATTTCTGATCATTCATAACAGATTAGCAGTTTATCTATCTAATCTGTAGCTCTTTATGTTAAACTGACTCATGTTATATATAGAACGGAATAAAAATATGTATATATAACCCTAAAAAACTTGAATACATTTAAAAAAAATCAATACCTCTATTAGTAATTCAAAAACAGCTTTTAATCTGTCTTTAACAGAACAGCAACACGTGGATTATTCAAGTAAATCAAGTTTTCAACCCGTTTCACGTTTAGGTTCCTGAAACCGCCACCAGAGGGCGTACTGGCACCACAAACATCTGCAGCTGCAGCTGTGCACAGGTCAGGTCCAAAAGCTGAGCATGTGGGAGGGTAGAAGGCCGCTTAAAGTGAGATCAAACTCAGGTTATGTTGTGTTTAAGGTCTGATAAGGACACTGGGGATGGAGGTGGATGTTGGTATTTACATACCTTTCCAACAATACGCCAAAAAATGCAACCTTTGTATTTTAGAAAACGGATCAACCGGCAGTAAAACTTATGAAATCTGCAGCTCAGGCGATCTGACTTCTGTTGTGTTAAATAATATGGTTTTTGTAGTTTCAACACAAATTATGTGTTTGGGGAAAATGCACAGGTCTGAGGGCCAAAACACTGATTATGTGTTGCATTCAGTGGCATTTCAGCAGGGTAGGAGAAGAGAAAACCGGCTTTTGAGATTTTTGACACAGGGACAAGTGGTTACTTTTTAAGTCACCATCAAACGTAATGTCAGATTTGCTCCATTTCATGCAAAAAACAGATTTTTTCTGGGATTCAAGCACAATAGAAAAAGAATTCCTGAGAGGATTTAATTGACTCCAGAACAGAACCCGAACAGCAGAGGACAATCTAACTCAAAATCAGCTTTTATCTACTTTTTTCCTAAACTTGGGAGCTCCGGTTGCTACTAGCAACCAGAGTCTCTGTGAAGACCACACCCGCTCAGATCACCTCACACCTGAGTGGGTGGAGCTCCCAGTTTAGCAGAAGGGAAGAGGTGGGACACGAGGTCAAAAACAGGAAAGCAGCTTCGTGGTCTCCAAGGCGCTGGGTGTGGTGAGAATCAACCCTGGAGACACAACAGACACGTCCGCCACACAAAAAAAGCAACACAAGGCAGAAGAAGACGAGTTCTGTTTGCTAAGGGCAGAGAGAAAGCGACAGGCGACCGGGTTTTTAGAAAGAAAACCGTCAGAGCACTAAAGCAGATGCGTGACAAACCGAACCTGTTTGTACGGGAGAAAACAGAAATGAGGTCACACACACACGGCCTTTCTAAGAAAACACGCAGCTGCACCTTCCTGTTTCTCGGGTCCTTTCGTAATTAGAGCTAACCCTCTGAGGAATTTCCCTCCAGGGCACCGTGATGAGAAAAAAACACTCGATAACAAAATAGTAATAAAGTGCATCTGTGCTGAGCGTGTGCACGTGTGGTGGACTCACACCGTGCAGGGTTGAAGGGGTTTGTCACATTTTACAATGTTTTCCCGAACATCCTGCACACTTATTTAGTTTTATGGGACGATTTGGGCCAGAAACAGTTCATAAAAGGAGTAAACCTCATTTTTAAAAAGTCTGTTAAAAAAAAACAAGTCTAAATCAGGATAAAACAATACGCTTGAGTCTTTTTGAGCCTGTTTTACTCCATATGTCTCATGTGTTCGGTTGTAACTTGAGTGTTAAATGTCCCATCGCCTTTCTAAATGTCCCTGACACGGCCATGTTTGGCCCACTGGTGAAATGCCATTGGTTCGTTCCGCTGCCGAGCACCCCCTCTGCAGAGGATCTGATGCCTTGCCAAAAGCCTCCCCACCAGTGGAGGCAGAACAGACGACAGATGGAAAAACAAAAAACTGGAGATGAGACAAACCGTGAGACGCTGTTTGTGGCTGGTCGACTGTGGAAACAGGCGGCCTCCCCCCCTCAGCTGCTCCTCCCTGATCATCGAGGTCTGTTGGAAATTAAAGAAAATGGACATTTTTCCTGATGTTTGACCCATTTAAAAAACCCTTGATTGAAGAAATTCCCACAAAAGCTGATAAAGACGCAGCAATGATATTTGTATTTAGCATTTTGAGCCTAATGAGAAAAATGCTATGAAAAGAGTATTTTGTGTAATGGAAAAACTGGAAAAAAAACAAGAGAAATGTGAAATAAAGGATAATGGAGCCACATTTTTCTATTCCCAGCAACGTTAATTGAACAAGAAAAGGAAAAGGAAGATTGGAACGCTTACTATTTTGCATTTTACAGCAATTCCATGTAAATTAAATGAATAACATGAATTTGTATAACTTTCCATTTGGGTTCAGCCAAAGTGATTTGGGTTTTGTAATAATACTAACACGATGTTTAAAGTATAACCAGTTTCAGCTTCCTGTACGAAGCCTCAGCTCATTTCTATTCCTCAAAGTGAACCTATTTAGTAAACCTGTGGCAGATGCGGGCTGGTAAAGCGAGCTCAGGCCCTGGTTGTTCTAGGAGACCTAGAAATCCCCCACAGAAGAACAACCTCTGGACAAACCGTTCTATCAGTCAGAGGGGGTCACATCTGGAACAGCCTCCCAACAAACATCAGGGAAGGTCCCACTTTTTACACATTTAAAAAGCACCTTAAACTGTTTCTCAAAAGTTCCCAGTCATGCGATCACTAATTTTAATTTTGTGATGTCATTGTCTGAACGTGTGTCTCTCTGTTTTAACTGATATTGTATTCTGTGATTTTGTGTTGTTTTGTCTTCCTGCGAATTAGCAACTATGCTAGAATCTGGCTCATTTACAATCTGCATGAGATTTGTTCATTAATGTGCACTGTCCTGATTAAATAAATAAAAATATTCAAATATATTCAAAACGGGAGAAAAAAAACGGGAGAAAACGGACGTACCGGCGACTGCTACGAAAGTGAGCGCCGCCCTGAAGCCCCTGTGGGCCACGCTGCCGTCTGAGGAGAACCGGAGCACCATGAGGCTGCCGTAGGACAGGACGGGGGGGGGAACGCCTCCACCGCACAGCAGCGCTGGACAGGAGACAAACCGGGAGAGGAGGGAGACGTCATTTGGGATAAGAGGGTGGGGTCCTGCTCTTAAGGCGGATCCGGCCTACCGATCTCTTCTGTCCCTGCTACGTCTCCAAAGACAGCCAGGGAATCGTACACGCACTCCTCCGAGCCCTCCAGGTCGAAGTCAGCAAAGTCCAGCTGAAATGAAAAGTCACGGGACGTGATGGCCCCCCTGGTGAATGTGAATGTGAAATTACAGCCACTTTTCATAGTCTTATTGCTATCAATACTGCTATCATTATCGTTAGTATCAATATCATTGCCATTTTCGATGGGTCCAGTCTGTGTGTTACTGTGTTGGCTGCCTCTCTCTTCTCCCTCTGTCCTTCTCTCTCTCTCTCTCTCTCCCTTCCCCTCTCTGCCCCCCCACCCTGAGCCGTGGTTCTGCTTGAGATTTCTGCCTGTTATAAGGAGGTTTTTCCTTCCCTGTGTCGCCTAGTGCTTGCTCGTGGTGGGAACTGTTGTTCTTCTGTAACTAACTCCAGAGTCCGGTCTGACCTGCTCTGTGTGGAAAACGCTGTGAGATAAGTGTTGTTGGGATGTGGCGCGATATAAATAACATTGAATTGAACTGAGGGGGCCGAGTCAGGCGCGTTACCTTGACGACGTGGCCCTGAGGGGCGTGGACCACCCAGCGGAGGACGCAGTCGGGGGCGTAGGGCCGCGGGTGGTCCGGGCTGCGGAGCTCCGCCTGCTCCTCGACCAGGACAACGGCCCCGCAGCCTGATGGCACACACACACACACACACACACACACACACACACACCGCACAATCTGCTGTAACACAACCCCACTCGCACGGAAAACAGAACTCTGATTGTGAGCAGTCTGAACACAACGGGCTGCCGTCACATCTGCAACCCACAGGCAGAACGCACAGGGCCAGGCTGTGTGTGTGTGTGTGTGTGTGTGTGTGTGTGTGTGTGTGTGTGTGTGTGTGTGTGTGTGTGTGTGTGTATCTCCGTGTGTGTCTGTGTGTCCGCCTCTGTCTGTCTCTGTGTGTGTCTCTGTGTGTCTGTGTGTGTCTGCGTGTGTCTGTTTGTGTCCATGTGTGTCTGTGTGTGTGTCCTTGTGTCTGTGTGTCTGTGTGTTTGTGTCTCTGTGTGTGTCTGCGTGTGTGTCTGTGTGTGTCTGTGTGTATGTCTGTCTGTGTGTGTGTGTCTCTGTGTGTGTCTGTGTGTCTGCGTGTGTGTCTCTGTGTGTCTGTGTGTGTCTGTGTGTGTGTCTGTGTGTGTCTCTGTGTCTGTGTGTCTCTGTGTGTGTCTGTGTGTGTCTGTGTGTGTGTCTGTGCCTCCCACCAGGATGAGAGTGTCCCCTGACAGCACGGTGCCTGACTACAAAGCCGCTTCCTGCTCCGTTAATGTCAGAGGAGAAGCGAAGAGTTGCATTCTGGGAATTCTGGAGAAGCACTGGACCCGGCGGAGCACGCCCACAGAATATTCCTGCAAGTCACACAGCCGTTTGTCCGGAAAACGTACTTCCACTTGGCTTTTTAAGGATTCCAATGAACCCTTTTAAAGCCCAATCCAAGAAAAAATCAAATAAAAAGTGTTTTTCACATAAAAAAAAATATCCCTAAAAAACAAGAAACATGAATCAAGGGAGGATGGGGCTGACTGCCAACAAATATGAATTGTTATTGACTTATCCTGAGTTTGTGACCTTTGCAGGTTACTTTATTAGGATTTTTTGTAAATAACAAGGGAAAGAAAATCTTTTAAAGGTTGAATAATGTGCAAAAGTCTATTCCTACAAACCCACCTGTCCTAAAATGTCCACAGAAGTCACAAATAACTGATAAAATATTTTTTTTTCAAGAATCAAATGATGTAATGTCTCTCATAAAGGAGCTGTCAAAAATATTCCTTCAAACTAAAACTGTATTCACAGAGCTTGAATTGCTTGAATGCTTCTACTAACCTTCTGTGCTTGTTTCTTTTTACATTTAGTATCAAGAAATAAATGGGAGGACTTCCAAAACTTCACAAAGTGCTTAAGTTTCAAATACAACAATTCAACTCCAATAAATAAGTAAATGAATATAAAGATGGCAAAATAACCCAATAACAAATAACAGAAAATATATGAAAAAATGAGCATAAATACAGAATTAGTGCTGAAGAGCAGAGTAAAAAAATGAGATTCAGATGTATGACTAGTAGTGTTTTCTGTTAAAGATGAGATGTTATTATGAAAGATGCCTGGAGTCGGAGGTCAGATCAAGTCATGACTCAGCGTTTTGACGTTGAAAGGGCTCACCGACTGTCCTGTGAGTCCGGGCTGAAACCGTGAGGCGGTCGTACTGACAGCAGGAGTCGTTCTCCAGGTCGAACCGGTCAAACTCCAGCAGGATGCCGTGACCAGGAGGAGCGGCGATGCTCCACACACACATCCTGTTCGGGGACACAACAAAAAAAGAACCGGCCTTTAGAGTCTTTAGAGGCCTTTAAAGCCAGCCGACACTTCGGTCTGGTTCTCCTCGGCAACACGTGTCACTCACTGGTTGTTGTCATAGCGATCAGAAGAGAGGCGGGGGTTTCTGATCACCCCCTCGCCAGCGGAGAGATGCCCATCGCTCACACTGCAGAGTCCTGACACACACACACACACACACACACACACACACACACACACACACAGACACACACAAACATCAAAGAGGCATAGAATGGGAGATAAACACCCCCCACACACACACACCAAACCAAGTTTGGAGAAATCCAAACTGTAAAGTAGTTCAGAAATTAGAATATCATAAATATTTCATATCAGAGCAAATCAATTGATGAAATTGACTTTAGGAAATCAATATTGAGAGAAGAGCTGTTAGAAAAGGCCCTACTGAATCTCTGTTGATAGTATAAGAATAAAAAAAAAACTCACTTGATGAAGTTGTTCCTGGCTGCTGCTCAGCTGCAGCCAAAACAGAGAAATATTAGCACGCAAATTAAATCTGAAAACATAACAAACATGGAATACAAAGACACGTCAAATACAATTTTCTCATGACTCAAGCATCTCAAAATGTCTCATTGTCTCTTCCTATTCGGATAAAATGGGAGAGTTTTGGATCAAAATCAGGGATCTGGGTTCTCAGAGGGCCATAGTCTAGCAGGTTTTAGATGTTTCCCTGCTTTAACACGGCTGGTTTAAAAGGAATAAATCTTAAATTTCATTGTCGATTTCCTCAAAAGTCAGCGAACAGTCCAACGATCTGAAGCAGAAGAATGCAATAAAACGCAATTTTTTGTGTTTTCTGTAAAGTTTTTCATTTAATTTCTTGTGAGTTTCCTATTTAAGACAACTTCTGGGACCTAAAGCTGCTCACTGGCTGAGGCTGTGGTACCTAAACAAAGGGGAGTCAGTGTGGACGGTCCAGGTCAGACCACAGCTCTGGTCAGACAGCAGCCGGACCTACCCTCCCTCAGCTTCTGCTTGATCCAGGGCAGCAGCAGCCTGACGTCGGTAAAAATCCCCGGAGAGCCCCTGCCGGAGGGGGGGCGGCTGCTGTTGTCTGCCCAGCTCCGGCCGCAGCCTTTACCCCAGGAAGTGATGCCCGCGGCCACCCAGTGACCGCTTCCTGACCCCGCCGGACACACCAGAGGGCCTCCTGAGTCTCCCTGGGGGGGGCACAGCAAACAACCAGCGCCTGAGATGACGGATACGCCCATTCCCGTTTTTATTGGTCTCATTCCGGATGGTTCTAAACTGGTTTGGGGATAAAACGGGAGGAATATGTGGCCACCTGGCAGGCATCTTTTCCTCCGCGCTCCTGCCCGGCGCACAGCACCGTCATGGCTGCCTTCTGGTTCAGAAACGAGCTTTTGAGGGTCTGGAGGACCCGTTTACACCGGTCAGGCTCCAGCAAATCCAACTGGACCTCCCGGAGCACCGCGGAGAGACGGCCCCCTGAAAAACACGGGATTGGATACAAAGTCTAATGACTAACAGGAACGTTTTGGACCGGTGTTCAATTCACAAAAGAACCAACGATATGTCAAATTTTCAGCAGTACACAAAAGTAGTAAATGGACAAATGGTCAGCAAGAGGACCTTCGAGGGAACCACTCCAGTCTTTGGACCCCTAATGGAGAAATCATGGAAGTTCTGTTCCTTTACCTTTTAATACTTGAGTTTTTCGGCTAAGTCTTCCTTATTTTTTTCCTCTTTTATTGACCCTGAGAGTAATTTCTCTCCTTAGTGATGAGGTAATATTTTTCATGAAGTGGAAAAATGTCTTTCTGTTGACATCTGAGATCTTTTCTGTGTTTTATCTTGAATATGGTGCTGGTTTTGAGTTTTCATTCAATTCACGTTCAACAGTCACATTTTTTTAAGAAAGATTTCACATTTAAACAAACACAGTGAATTAACTCATTGGCTGCCAAAGACGTCTATAGACGTCTTTTATGTTTTTCCACGAGAGTGGCTTGGGGGACGATCTGCTAAAGCTTTTCCGTAAATATCAGGCTTCTAGACAGAGTGTGTAGTAACAAATTGACCCTCTAGGTGGCAGTGCCACTTTTGATGGGAGATGAGCATAGACTGTAGGCAAATAAGAAAAAGGTATCGGTTCGCTATGAGAGAACATGTCGCCGGTGAGACGCAAGTCGAGGAAGAACGGAATAAGGTAGAAACAATTTTTTTTTCCTGATGGAAGAAGAGAGTCTACTCTTTCTTTTGGTGTGTTCGGCGTTTACATAGTCATAGCACAAACTATTCTTTGGCTCTTGAAAAATCTGTCAAAATGCTAAAAAAAACTCTGGCAGTATGGGACTCTGTTCTGAAAATGGCTGGCAGTCAATGAGTTAAAGACATTCTGCTTACTTTCCTTTGTCCTGCCCCACCCAGCCACCAGGCAGGGGGTTTGCGGAAGGCTGCTCTCCTCAGCCAACGGCAGACACAGAGGCTGAACGCGAGTTCCTGTCAGAAGCAGAAACACGTCAGCGAGCACAAACGTATCCATGACCGCCACTTAAATCAGCAGGAGGGAAACCTACCCATTCGGATGTGCTGGTCCAGCTCCACCAGCGCGATGTCGTAGTCCATGGGCAAAACGCGGCGGTACTTCTCGTGGGCCGTGACGGACTTGACGAGGAAGACTTGCTCCTCTTTGTCGCGCGCCCTCAGGTCGAACTCCCCGGCCAGGACTCGGACCTCGCCCAGAGACTCTCTGCGACAGGGTCACAACCGTCCCGTTAAGAGGGCTTCAAAGCTGACCGGCGTCGGGAGGGGAAGGTTTTTTTGTACTTTGACATGGATGCGACGCAGTGGGCCGCAGTCAGGATCCAGCGCTCGGTCAGGATGGCGCCCGCACAAAAGTGAGAACCTCTTTTCTGCAGGGAAACCTGAAGACGGACGAATGCATGAAACCCATCTGCTCAATGTGTTAAAACACCTCCCTCACACACACACAAGTCTAATATCCCAATTAATTATGTTGCATTGCAGTATGTACTGCAAAAAAAAGTTTTTTTAGAAATGCTGAGTAAAAAGAAAATGGCCGCCATCCAGGGGCTGCCATTTTGGATCATGGCAGGATTTATTTTTTTGTGCAAAAGTGTCATGTAACATATCAAAGAAGAGCAGAGTTTTCCCAGAAATCGATCGTCACAATGGGATTTGCAACAATTTCTCGTGCTTCAGAGGCCATCGACATTTTTCACGCACTTCCTGCTGCAGGCTGAGATTGACCTCAACAATTCAACCTGCAAACAAAAGGCGAGTCAAGACGAGAGGCTCGCTAAAGCCGACGAAGGTTCACACGGGAACTACCTCCATTCAGGCAGGTTTGAACAAACAGGGCTCAACCTGGCCCAAATCTCCCAAACATCCCCAACAGGGACAGTAGCGGCTGAACTGGTGGAGCTGGTTCTGCCCCGACTGCAGGGCTCACACCTCCGTCCCTGAGCTGACCAGTTAGCGCTGACCGGTTAACACTGACTGACCTATTGTCATTTACGCATTTAAAAATACATGCAACCACACAGATGAAATCCCTGTGTAAGCATGTAACTGCAATCTGAGCTTTACACAATATTCTCATCAGTAGATGGTGAAGTTTGATTCCTATGTTCAAATAGGTGTTGCATTATTATCTACTTTGGCTTTTCACACTACTGACTGAGTGGGTGCTTTGTTAAAACCGTCACAGTCACACTGCAAATGCGCACAAACCAAATTCAGAGCACATTCGTGCTGAAAAGAAGAAGCAGTGAGCCCGCAGGGGGAAGTGATAATGATCAGAGCCGAGTGTGTAAACAGCCTCTCAGTTCACTCCCACAATTGAGCAAAACCTCACAGACTAAAAAAGCTTAAAAAGAAAAAGAGGAATTTGCTTTACTGACCAGCCACGGGTGCGAGCCATAAGCAGCTTTGGTCCCTCCCACGATCCTCAGAGAGGACGCCGATGTGCTCCACACCTGAGGGGCGCCGCATTTTGAACCTGTTGGAGAAAAAAGGCAGTTTTTAGAGCCCTAACGATAAGAACCACCTCCGATCCTGTGACTGACCTGTTTGGGCAGCGTGGAGGCCGGCGTGGGTCCAGAACCAGAACCAGAACCAGAGAGGCAGCAGGAGAGAGTTCAGGGTCCTCATGGCCCCCCCCACACCGAAAAAACGGGACTGGACGGGCCCGGAGCCAACCTCAGGACTGCCTGAGATGTGGTCAAGCTCCAAAAAAGAAAACGGAGCGGGTCGGGCTTTATTCCCGCCGGGCTGACGCAAACGGAGGAGCTCCAATAAAAGAGTCAAAGGCGAGAGGGGGTCGTAAACAGAAAGACTAAAAAGGCCGAGACGGTTTTTGTGTGTGTGTGAGCTGCATAGTATAAGATAAAGAGAAGAAGAGAAAAGAAACAGGCTGATATGTGGATCACCTCTAGATCAGCTCTAACATCTGAGATTATTTCTTATATCTAAGTCTGCTCTGCTGGGGCCAGACCTTTAGAGGAAGTTTTGGGGGATAGTGTGTTGAAAGGCATTGGCTAATCGGTTCACAAAGCAAAAGAAACTCCACTTACCCGGCAGCAACTGCGTTGGAGAACTCGGTTTGTTCTTCTTAACCTTTGGAAACACGGAGTCTTAATCTGTGCGCGGCCTTATTCTGAGAAGTGTCAGGGACTTTTCTGTCCTCCCCATACTGGAAACTGGATAAGTTTCTGCAACTTTGTCTCTGTTTTGGGGTTTGTTTGCAGCCTCTGGGTGTTCTCTCTCTCCCTTATGATGGATGCATTTGAACCTTTCAGAAGTTTATTTACAAAGCATTTCCACATAGGGTGTTTCATTCGTTGCTGTTCGATGTTGCACCAAAAATCACCCGTTTCAAAACCTTTGGTTGTTGAAAGCGTGCCGTTTTGTTTCTTCCAAGCTGCTGCGAGAAATTAAGGATATTTTACACATGTATTTCCATTTTATAAACCCAGAGTAAAAAAAAAAAAAGTCAACTCACTACTTTAATCCATTGATTCCAGTCCTCAGATTCTGGTAAAAAATTGTAATAACTTTATTACCAATAATAAATTTGTAAATAACACAATTATTTATTATTATATCATTAATATAAGTATAAAGTAATATTATTTACTACAATTAATACATTTGTGGTAAATTGTCACAGCAATTCGTGATATAAATATGTTTTGACGGTTTATTTACATCGAATAGGCATCAAAATCTGGATGTTGACGCTGGAGAGGTTGGAGGACTGTAAAAAGAACTTCAAATATCAAAGAATTTAATACAAATAAGTGAGACCTCTATGACCTTTAGTGGACAGAGAAACGAAGCATAGTGTGGTCACTGTGGGGGGCTCTGATGATGGCACCAAAGTGTCCATCAGCCTTAACCACAATCTGTCCACTCAGCTCCCACTGAGGGACGTTAGTGGCTGAAACCGGCCATAAAGTAACAAAGCTCGCAAATACGGTGGTTAAAACTGACCCCCCTGCTTCCTTTTTGGCTCTTTTAAAGGAAAACACTCACACAGAAGGGCTTACATGAGTCACATTTGCCTCCCGAGGCTCCTCGGGTAGAACCACGTCTGTTGGATGGACCACTGACCGGAGGATGTGACCAATGGGAAGCCTGGAGTTGCTACAGCGTAGGGAGAGATTTATTAGATTATTTGTGTGTGTGTGTGTGTGTGTGTGTACGTTGTTCTTTACGTCACCGTGATGGGGAGGGGGTGTTCATCCAGTTAAAACTCGAATGAACAGAGGTCCTTAGGCCCTTTTAAACATCTTTATGCTGCTGGCAATAAAGCCCCACAGTGGACAGTAAAGAGTAAAGAGTTGTAAAGCTCCAGGTTAGGGCTTTCTGGCTTTGTGGGTTCTCGGCGGGTGTGTGTGTGTGTGTGTGTGTGTG
>CAJRST010022223.1:19349518-19373318 GCA_907169785.1 Menidia menidia
CCCCCCCCCCAACATCCACCTCCTCATCTCACACAGCTGCAAAATGAAGCCTCTGGACCAGGAGGAGGGTTCAACTGTTTATTCTCTCTTTTTGGTTTACAAAAAAACGAAAGGCACCCTTTGATTGGTTCTGCTGGAGCTTCGCCCTGAGAGGCTCCTTTTTTTCCAGGCCGGGGGGGGGGGGTCAGCTGGAGAACGGCGTTAGAGGTCCTCCAGGAGCAGCTTCAGCCCGGATGGTGGCGAGCGTTTGAAAATAAAAGCCAGTTTAATCTGCCAGGAGCTAAGAACGGGAACCAACGCACCGCTTCGGTGACAAAAAAATGACAAAAAATGATGTCAAACAAACAAGAAGAACAACACAAATGGATAAAAGGGGAAAAGAAATCCACCTGTAGGACAGGAACTTTGAAACTGGGACCAGAGGCCCACTGGGAGCAGAAGGCAGGCAGGAGGTCGTGGCTTCAGAAACTAAACGAAAGACACATTTCGACCCATTTCTTGGATTTCGGGTTTTCAAAGTGCGACTTTAAATGAAGATCTTGACATTTTGAAAGCAAAACTTTCATTGTGTGCTATATTTTGCAGCAACGAGAACCAGAACTTTTATTGCAGTTGAGTCGGTGAGCAGTTTGAGCCCAGCTGTGGATCCAGATGTGGATTTGGGGAGGGGATGGAGCAAAGAAATCCTACTTGAAGGAGGTGAAAGTTGGCCGATCTGCTGGTGCAGGATTCTTTTTTTCAGCTGAATTAAAGTTGAAATGCGTCACGCGTTTATACAAAACTCAGCTAACCAGGATTAATTTCTTGACCGATCACATGTCAAATAAATAACTTCTTGATGAACCCAGCCGTGTCTTCGCGCCATCTCGGGGGTTTAAGCCCCCCCCCCTCCACATCTGTACCACAGCTGCCTTTCACATTCACAAAACAACTGCCAGAGGACCTAAAAGACGCAGCAGACATTAAACCCATAAAAGTAGTTTGGGCTAAGAAGCTTTAACTAAACTGGGCAAAGCTGGTATTCTTTAGCATTCAGGGATGAATAAAAAAAAAAAAAGCATCCATAAATTAATCAAGCTTAAAATATAATATTAGATCTTTTTTAGTTCTTATAGCAGCTAAAGCTGGTTAAGTAAACTCCTTTTCTGTGGATTAGACACCTGTATAAACTCTTGTTTTTTTGTTTTTTATTTGCTCATTTTCTGGTTTTCTTGTTGGTCGTTATTCACTTCCTGTTTCATTTAGTTCGTGTCCCCCCTCATTTCAATCTCTGAACGCTTCCAAGCTTTTAGCTGGTGTCTGTTGGTTCATTTTTCTTTCTTTTTGGTCCCCGAGTTCTCCCCCCCTCCCCTTTTCTCAGGTTCTAGTTCATTAGCAAATCTACCGGGAGCGTCTCCCAGGCGGTCAACAATCCACAGCCACTCCAGAAAATTTTGCAGAAAAATATGTCGGATATATTTCGTGGTCTACCTTAATAGAGCTGTACACAAGACGATAAGAAAACATACATCTGATTGCTCTTCTTCACATTGGAATATTCAGAAAAGTTCAGGCACAATTCAGGGTTAATGCACACGACGGGATGCGCTCCAACCATGAGAGCAGAACACGGACACACACCTCCACAAACAGCAGACTCAATATGGCCTTTAGGGTTCAGAGTCCTTCCAAATGAAGCACGAAAACGAGACGGGAGCATTCAGGAGCCAATCGGGCCACAGACTACATCCTGTAAGAGTTACAAACGTGAACACGGGCGACGGGAACATTGAAAACTCACAAAGACGGGAGGCCCGTTCCGAGCTTCTTTCGAAAGAAGCGTTAGAAAAAGAAGAAATATTCCTATAAGTCTGAAGCGGAGCCGCTTCTCTGCTGATCTGCAGGTCAGCCGAGAGGGATTTTGGCAAAAAGAAAGACGAGCAGAGCTTAGACTAAAGGGGTGAACGGGGACTCTCAGAAGCAAAGCGAGACCTGACAAGAGGAAGTTCTGCTGACGGAGGAACAGTCAGTTTGTAGGCACCGAGTAAAGCCGTCGCCATCCGGGTTGTGCTTGGTGGTCAAAGGGGGGGGTCCCAGGACACACGCAGGCCATTTCTGTGGAAAGTTCATTATTGTCCAGCAGCAACTGGGGGGGGGGGTAAAGGTCAACCAGGGGCTCCCACTGGGGCAGGACCTGGAGCATCTCGCTTTATTTTTAAAAAAAAAGTCAAAAATGGTGAGTGGTTGAAATGGCTTCGGTCTCTGTGAGGGTGTGGGGAAGTGGGGTGAAATCCGAGGTCCGGTGGGAGTATTTAGGGGGACGTGGTCCCGTGTTAATGATGCTCTCAGATGTAAGCCCTGCTTAGTAACCACGGATTAAGCAAAGGAAAAAAAAAAAAAAAAAAAAAAAAAAAAAGCACAGAAAAGCCTAAAGGAGCAAAGCCTGGAGTGACTCAGCATCATCCAATGCATAGGTGTGCCGGATGGGGGCGGAAGCTGCCACCGGGGGGCGGGACCTACCGGTAACAACCTGAACGATGGGCTTTCTTACGATTGGCTCCTGAATTCAGAGCCAGAACTCCAGGCTCGGCTGGTTTCTTTTTTTTTCTTTTTTTGTGTGTATTGATGGCGTTTCACTTCATTCCTCGAGTAGAAAAAACCAGCACTGAGCACAGGCAGCCCCTCGTCATCCACGGCCGGCGTTTTCTTCATCTTCCACCACCCCACCACCACACTCACGCCACCGTGTCCCCGGCCTCATTATCTCATGGTGGAAGACGCTCTGAAGTAGGACAGGAACTTGAAGCAGAGGCTCACCACGAAGTACCAGATGTTCCGGGCCATCTGGGACCGGGCGATGAAGACGCGCCAGATGAGCACCACCAGGATGGTGTTGAAGGTGTAGCGGATGTTCCTCAGCCTGCAGAGACAAGAGACGGGGTTATTTTAATCCACACATCTGATAATCATGTCCTTTTGACTCCTTTAGATTCCCCTCTAGTCTGTTTTTAAATGGTTTTAGTACTCAATGCTGTTTTTTTAAAGTTCTGGAAGTCCAACCAGGGACAGGGGGAGCAAATAAGCCTTAGCTTGAAACTTTTATACATGGCTTTTATGCTCTATTGTTTTAAACAGCAATGTTTTATGCAGTTTTTCCTCAGGAAAAGGAAATAAGGAAGCACTGGAATGATTCAGACAGGAACTTATATGATATGTGCGCAATTAGTGGAACATCCATGTATCTGACAAGTGCCGACCCAGACTGGGAAAAATCTGTGAAAATATTGCTGGCTACAGAACGTTGACGCCGTAAAAATGACTGATAACAGACGGAAAGACAGAGGATGAGTGATTACGAGAATGACGGCTTCCGTCAACATTTTCCAGGTTTGAGTGGCGACAGAGCGTCTTTTCAATTATTATTTTCAATTTCAATTTTCAACAACACTGAGATGAGAAGACCTTAGCTGTCGGGTTGTCAGAGATTAAATCCGCCCTGTTTAGAGTCACAGGTAATGGTTTAAATCAGCCACTGGTTTAACCTCTGAGCCCGGTTCTTAAGATGGGAGCTTTTCGGAGCGGATTCCCTCTGCACCGGCACCCGGAGGCCGGATTCCTGAGGACTTCTTACTTGTTGAGGTGTTTGCGTGCAGCAGGCAGGCCCGACAGCTCTTCGTTGAGGACGTATTTCTTGGTGCCCATGCAGTAGTTTTCCATGTACTCTGCCCAGTGCAGCTGACGCACGTCGAAGTTAAACACCGGGGGGGGGGGGGGAAACAAACACAGCGGCCCCCGTCAACACCGGCTGCCGGCACCCGTTTTCCTCGGTTTGGATTTAACGGCCGCCGACTTTCTGGGAAGTGAAGGACTGACTCGGGCTGACGAGCGTGTCTCCGAGAAATGCTAATTCCTCCAGACAGATACCCGGAACAATGACTGTGTTCACCACAAGCCAACCCAGAGGTGAACACAGACACCAGCCAACCATCAGACATGAACACACTGAGGGGAAATGGTCCGACGTCTCTGGAGAAAAAAGGAGGGGGGTGGGGTTGGGTCAGTGTAACCGAAGCACAGACCTTCTTATCCTCCGGGCTCATCTGGGCCATCAGCATGGTCATGTTGTCCGTCTTCCACATCCAGGAGTGGCTGGTGAAATATTCCAGCACCATCATGGCCTTGTGCAAGCGGGAGATGTTCTTCATCATCCTGAAACACACAACGCGTGAGCACCGGGAGGGGGGGAGGGGTGGGAAATGAGGTGACGAGACAGAGGGGTGAGGTGAGAGAAAGAGTGGGGCGTTGTGTCAGGGTGTTGGGAACAGGAGCAGAGCTGGACTGTTGAAAAAATACGGGGATCTCTGAACTCTGGACCTCTGTCCTGAGTTCAGGCTTTAGAGGTTTCCCCGCTTCAGCTTCAGCTGAAGCAGGATCCAATGGCTTCGTTTCAGACGGTGCCAAGGACATGACTTGAGAAGAGCACCCGTTTAAGAGGTTATTTCAGGGGACAGTTTGAGGAGCACAGTGCTACGAGTTTGTTGCAAACAGCTTCTTAAAACCTCTCCCGCGTTTCTGGAGAACGTTTAAAAACTATTAGGAAAGGCTTGCCTGATTTAGATAGTTTAGTTTAAGGTGAGCTAAACGTCTCCTAACTGGAGCAGAAAAAAAAAAAGCTATTTTCCAAAACCATTTGTATTGAATACTATTCAATAGACCTTTTTATAGTATGAATTAACTTTAAAAACCTGCCCGCTGTGCTAGCAGAGAGTCAGAGTGCGTTTATACTGGGAAATTGAAAAAACAGCCCTTTTCAGGCTATGATTGTACAGCATTTGTGTTTTGATCACACAAGTACAAAAGAAAACTCAATCAAAGGAAATTGCACACAGCTGGCCCCGTCCCAGCTCCCTTTCCCCAACATTTTTCACCATAAAACTAACTCTCTTCCCAAAAAATGTTACTGATCTCTCAACAAGCTCGTCAATCGCTGCCAAAGGAGGCTTCAAATTAAACGGATTATTCCGGACTTCCTCTACAACGCCTTGTTGAAAACATGCCGCCGTTTCACAGCTGCGGACCCTTCGGCCCTGCTGCACGCTGGGAAAAAAAAAAAAGCCTCATCTGAGAGGACGCAGGCGGAAAATGGGACGACTCACACCTGAGCCCACTTTGTTGATTAACTGAAGCCGTTTTTAGTCATCACTCCAGCCGAAATGAGACCAAACCGGGAAAAATGACAAGCCTGAACAACACTGAAATGGCTGAGGAGGAATTACTGATGTTCAGGCTTCATCTGTGGCCCGCTTTTAATTCCTGGGATAAGAAAATCTACAAGCAATCCAAATGAACAAACCGTCGTAGCACTGTGCCGAGTCGAGAATGAGATTTTCCCCTGGAGGCAGTTATTGGTACAAATAGGAAAAGACTAACTGGTTTTATTTGAGCACATTCCAGGAGGACAGACGCACATTAAACTGTCCGTTTGGGATTTTGCAGACAAGTTTAATAAGATCAGCTTCAGTCCGATTTTAGATTAATGGAGATTAGAGCCGTCGTCCTCCTGGTGACTCCAATAAATCCAGTTTACATCCTTCATTTTTCTTGGGTTAGGCCTCAAATTCCCAACAGTGTTTGGTTAAGATGTAGGAGAGGTTTGGGTGAGTATGTAGGAAACAGACAGGGTCGATACGGTGAGGCTTAAAGAATTTGAGCCTGTTATTCCAGCAGCTTCTGCACCTCGTATGAATAAATGGCTTACAGTTTGGACGTTTCTGGCACTAATGAAGGCGGATCGAGAGGCTCAGATTCTTTAAGAGATGGGAATGAGTCAAAATATGACACAAGCATGCTTAGTTGATCAGCTCAGGAGAGGGAGGGGAAGCGAAAAGAAGCAAACTGGATTCAAATCCCACCGCTCCAGCGTCAGCGAGCTACAGCCGGGAGCCGAGCCACTCTCAAACAGAAAAACAGTGAGGCTCCTTTGGCGGAAGAATTGGAAATCAGAAGGATTTTGGCCTTAAATTTAGTAAAACACCAGCTGCCTGAAATCCCGTTGGCTTAATAGGGCTCGAGCATGCAGTGGTTTTACTCTCAGAGATGCAAAGCGTCTCCAACTGAGCAAAGTTTTCCGGATGGAGCCCACAGATATCCCCTGACTTGGAGAGAGAGAGGTGAGGTATCAGGTTCATCATGTCCACAGCAGTCTTCTTTGAACAAAAAAACAAAAAAAACAAAAAAAAACATGCTTGTGGATGTGGAGAAAACTAAATGTCATCACACAAAGTCCAGCTGATGCCATGAGGTCAAGCCAAGACACAGCAAACATGGCCTCTTCTGCCCTGGACCCATCCTCGTTTCCACAATCCCAGAGAAAAGCACACAGGGTGGGAGGGTTGGGTTTCGGGGGGACAACGTGGGAGAGGTGGGAGAGGGGGCTGACTGGCAGGAGGAAAAAGGGGGCAGTTGTAAGCTTACCGGGGCTTGTGGCCCGTCAGCATGAGACAGCCGTCATAGAGCAGGGCGGGCAGCGTGTGGCTGACAGTGGTCCAGTACTGATTAGTAAAGGGGTTGGAGCGCAGATTGACATTGGGCCTTCTGAAGGCCTGCTCTAAGGGATTGGTCTTGAAGGTCATGTTTATACAGTACTCTGTGGGGGGAAGAGATATACACAAGTGACGGCACACGGAGGACAGAGAGGGTGAGGTGAGGAGGAAGGCCTTTTTCCCTCCTCGTACGGGCGAACAAAGCAAAGCCTCCGTCTTTGCTACGTCGCCACCTGAGGCCCCGTTGGGCCGGCGGCAGCTGAAAACAACAAACTGAGGTGGCAGCCAAACGGAAAGAGTGCAGAACCCTGCATGCCCCCCCCCCCACACCTCCCCCCGGTTTGGGCGGGAGCGCGCCGGGTTATGCATTCTTCAAACTCAAAACAAAAACCGCTGCGAAGTTAGCCGGCTACGCTACAAGAGAAGTGAAAGGAGGAAGCAGCAGAGGTGTTCAGGTGTGCGGGGGGGGGGGGGGGGGGGGGGGGCTTTTGCTGTTAGGACAGCACAGGTATGCGGCGTCCGAGGCGACGAAGGGGCGGTTACCTGGGCTCTCGTCCAATCAGCCTGAGGTACAGATCATAGAGGAAGGCCGGAGCCTTGTGGCTCACAGCGATCCAGTACTGATTGATTAGGTGATTGGATGTGAGATTAACATTGGGCCGGCGGAAGGCCTGCTCAAGGGGGTTCCTCTTGAATGTGGATATTACATGGTACTCTAAGAAAAAGAGGTGGTTTAACACAGGGGGATCAATGAGTTCTCAGACATTCTGGAGTTACACTTCATAGTTACACTGGTTTTCAGCTTCTTTCGTGCTGAAGCCCACAGTAAGAAAGCTTTATTTTTACGCTCACACAGCCCACATTCTGGCCCCTTCGAATCCAAATTTCAATTTCAAATTTCAAAACACTCAAAGTAAGCTTTGCATCCTTTGGCTATAATTTTGTTGACTTTGGTATTGTATTTTTTAACAAGAATTATTGCTCCGTGTGACACAACTAGGTCATGATTAAAGAAGTGGGCTGCTCTAATGGGATTCCCACTTCCCCCATCAGGACTTCGAGGACAAAAAAGCAACCGGGAAACACTGCAGCTCATTGGTTGAAACCCCGGTTGAGTCAAAAGTCACCGTTTTATAACAGAAACAAAAAGGGAAAATGACATATCTGAATCCCCAAGCATTACTGGGGGCAACAGGGTCCAGGAACATGGCTGCCATCTTGAAGGCTGCCATATTGGCTCAAGGGGCAAGTTCATTTCAATTGAAAGGCGGCTAAGTACCAAGTCAAACAGGAGTGGAATTGTCTCAGAAATCAATAGCAGCAATCAGATTTGAACAGCTCTTATGGCTCAGATGTTATCAGCACAGAAACAGGTGGCGTTACCAGCCATGTCGGGCTGTTCGATGCATTTGATGTTCAGTCCCTGAACCACATTCCCAGTTGTGCTGCAGCTTTCAGTGTTGATAACGTTTGAACCACAAGAAATTTTGCACATCTGGTTGCAGAAATTCCCTTCTTGGTTAATTCTGCCCTTTTCTGATATGTTACAGGACCTCCTTCCCATTGGAAAAAGCTGCCATTGTTCCAACATGGCGGCCATGTTCAGCCTTCACCAGCTTTCATATTCAGACACGTCCTTTTGTGTCTGGAATAAAAGGGTGCCCTGTGAGTTTTGGCTCACTGTGTGCAGCGGGCAGG
This sequence comes from Menidia menidia, assembly GCA_907169785.1. Lineage (NCBI taxonomy): Eukaryota > Metazoa > Chordata > Actinopteri > Atheriniformes > Atherinopsidae > Menidia > Menidia menidia. Next base: position 19,357,738 of record CAJRST010022223.1, read on the forward strand.
CTACAACCGGCCTGATTAATGGAGGGGAACTCGTGGGTTCCACCCGTCTGCTGCCACAGCTGGAGGGGCGAAGAGCTGCTCTCCTCACAGAGAAAAACCTTCACTGCGGAAAATCTGAACTGTAAACCTCCAGTTGATCAGGAGGCATCACATCCCCGTAAGATGGATAATCTTAAAACCTCGTAAACAGCTGGCTCACAACATGAAACTGCAACTCTGATAGCATTTGATGGAGATTTGGATATGAAGATTTACTTTTTTTTTCTCCATTAAACCAATCCTGCCACACTCCACTGAACCTTTCGCTCTCAATTCAGACTTAAAAAAATTAAATAAAAACTCTACATCTTTTATTCTACATATTCATAAACGAAAATAAATAAATAAATAAAATAAGACTTTATGTTAGTCTCTTTATCGGTTGTACCAGATAAAAACGAGTTGAGTCTGATTGAGATCATATTCTGGATACATTTACAAAAATACTTGTTCAGACCCTGTTTACAGTGTCTGGTCTATGATTACACGGGCAGAACTCTGTCTCATTTTCTCCTTCTCAGCCAGTAAAATCCTTCTGTATGAGCACTCCTATTGTTTTTACCAGGTTTCTCAACAGGTGGATCAGAGCTAATCTTTTATTTGTTAAATGCTTTGAGCTTTGAAAAAGATCTGATGTTGGGAACACTTAGAACGTAACAGATTTTAGTTTGGTTTAAGAGCAAATCGATGCTCCCAAATCTGAACCTCTACCTAGTAATTAAAACCTTTTCTACTGATCTGAAGCAGTAAGGGAACAAAAGCGGGAGCAGGTGTGGCAGAGAGGGGATCAGATTCCAAATCAGAGCAGGTCACTAAAGCTGAAGGCTTTCAGTGTCGGGGGCGTTTACACGGTCTGTGTTCAGGCAGGATGAAAAGAAGATGCCATACCGACTTCTCCCCAGCGGAACGGGTTGATTCCTCCGGTCGTGCAGTTGTAAACCAGGATGTTCTTCAGCCTGGAAGGACAAACGGGACGTTTCAGAGCTTTTAGAGACAACGTCTCGACAAAAACCTGGCGGTGGTCCTCCTCCTCTGACCTGTTCCCGGCCTGGGACCCGGAGTACCAGCCCGCGGCCAGCGTGGCGTTGATGACTACGTCCACGGGCACCAGATCGGCCACGGCGTCGTTAGAGGCCCTCATGGTGCGCAGGATCCCCTTTCCAGCCTGTACGGGGGGGAAGGGGGGGGTTAATCTATGTGTTAAAAAGAAATTCACGCAAAAAACATGAAAGCAGGCCGTTGAAAACTGAAAACTGACACAAAGGGGCACATCTTGGTGTGAGAAACCAAACCAAAAGTGTTGTCAAGTGGAGCTTTGACAGCTCACACAAAGTGCTCGGGGGAGTCTGTCAAACGGGGGGGGGGGGGGGTTCGGGATCCAGATGTGGCTACTTCATTTATTGGTGCCCAGACATCAAACCCTTTATCCAATCTTTTAGAACGTGTACATAACACAAAAATAAAATAAAAAAGGTCTTAGGCTTCGATACTCACTGCGATGAATATTCCACTGGGTCCATTGAAGTTGTCGATCCAGCCCTGAAACGGTATTAAAAAAGCCATATGAGTAAATCTGAACCAATTAACTGATTAGCTAAACCTAAATCCTCAAACAATGACCAATTAAGCATTAACTAAACCACATAAACTAGCCAGCCTGAGGCTAAGAGAGGAGGCACCTGCTCCACAGAATCAGGCCTGAGTCACGGCTAAAGTCAGACTTCCCTGACTGGCTCTGTGCAAAGCCGAGCGGCATTTCTTCCCTCCGCATTCCTCAGATTCCAGCAGCGGCGGCGGCTGCTCGGCCTGGTCGGGTGTGGGGGTGCTGAGGAACACTGGGACGCTTGTTGGCCTTGCCCTAACCCTCTGAGCCTGGCAGCATAGCCGCACTGCAGACGGGCGTCAAAGGAGGAAGGATATCCACCAAACTGCTCTTCCAAAGTAGGGATGGGACGGTTTCTGAAAACCGTCCGAACCGTTGGGTTGGACTGTCTCAGTTCGATTCGCGTGTGTTGCGTTCGGTTCAGGGAAGCGTTTACACTCCAGACCAGAAGGTGGCGCTACTGCGCCCAAAGCCAACCACCAGTAGTAAACAAGAAGAAGAAGTGAAGCAGCGTAGCCGATAAAAATCAGACGCGCCAACAGCAGTTTATAGGTCTGCTGTATGGACCACTTTGCATTTAGAGGGAAGAACATGTTGGAATTAGCACCGTTTCCTCAATTGCAATGCTAGAATCTCACCTACTTTTAACCTAAGACTGTCACAATGTTGTATCAAATGTCAGACTGCTTTTTTCTTTCAGTTTTAACCTGACTATACAAGACATAATAGATTTTCCTAACAATCAACATATACCGAACCGAACCGAAAACCGTGACCACGAAACCGTGAATCTTGCCGAACCGTGGATTTTGTGAACCGTCCCACCCCTATTCCAAAGCAGCATTTCCCCCGACTCTCTCCGGTTTTACCGAAATCTGAACGCCCCTATTTGCTCATTCTGCACCGAAACGATGCCGACTAAGCGCTCACTCACAGGGAACGGCTCCTTCCAGCTGGCTCCCACTATGGAGGGTCTGACGATGGCCACGTTGAGGTCTCCGGCCTCCTGCAGCACCAGGTACTCGGCCAGGGCTTTGGTGTAGGTGTAGGTGTTGGGCCGCTCCCCGATAAGCTTGGGAGTGAGCGCAGACACCAGGTCGTCGTCCATCCAGCTGGAAGGCAAAAAAATAAAAAATACAGTCCGCCATCTTTAAACCAGAGCGGTGAACCGGCGCCACGGCGGGCCAAAGTCAAGGCGACAAGGAGTCGTTCGGAAAAGATCTCACATCCAACAGGACTTTATTCAGCAGAATTCCCCTTTAAAAAGCGATTCAATCTTTTGGAAGGCGGCTAATGCTAGCAGAGAGACCTCTAAATGGCTGCGTTTTCATGTCACCTGATGAGGAAATAACACATATGTGTGGAGCAGCCCGACAACAATGCTCACAAAGCTGTTCCCCATTGTCATCACTTCTGTTCCTGTCACCTGTTCGGGCTCAGAAACGCTGCTTTTCCTGATCTTGGCGTCGGTAAAAGCCGGTTAACAAGAACACGTGATTGGAGTCCTCAATTCATACACCAAACTGCATCTTTCAAGCCCATTTCTTCCATTTATATAGCATGCATGCTCTTCTTTTACTCCCCAAAGAGTCTCCTCCTCCAATCCTAAGATTATGGGTGAGGAATACTTTAAGTTACTCCTCTTAAAAACAACCTTGTAAGGATGTAAACCAGGTCGTGTGTAGCAGCACGGTCAGTGTTTATGCGCTCAGCTCACATGTAATCTCACCATCTGTGGTTTAAAGTCTGCATACGGTCCGCTAAAGTACTATACATATACAAAAATCCCTTTTCCTTTCTCGTATTTGGAAAAAACATTGCAAAAAAAATGAAGAAATGGTCGGGATGTTAAAATTAAACGCATTTGAACCAAAGTTTATGCTCTCCTTAGCAGACCCTTTATGTGTTAAAGGGGTGGTTCCATGCATGACTCACAGTTGGTTGAAAGCACCATCCTGCTGTCATAAAAGCCATTCCTCAGAATCGCGGCACTAATCTGCCAACCACAGATTCCTAATGCTTCACTAATCTGCCTCAAAACCAGAGACATTAGAGGTTCTGGGCAGCTGCTTCTGATGCGTTAATCTGCACATCTTCCTCCCGACCTGAGTAAATCCTAAATCCGTTCGGAGCTCCCCCGGTCCCGGTCCGACTTACTCCAGAGTATCGATGAGTCTGCGGTAGTCCACGGGCGGGGGGTAGACCACCTCCTCGATGATCTCCCGGTCGCAGTGGGCGTAGGCCGTGGAGATGTGAACGAAGGCCTCCAGGTGCTTCATCCTGTGGGCCAGGGCCAGCATCTTCTGGGTGGCCTGGACGTTCAGCTGCATGGCGTCTCTGGGAGGGCGAGAGCGGATCAGGCGGTGGACCAAAGAAAAGGATTATGGGGGGAGGGGGGGGGGCACTCACTTGAGGGGCTCGTTGAAGCGGATGGTGGCGGCGCAGTGGAAGACGATGTGGACCTTCTCCGCCAGGACGCTCTGGTCCCCTTTGCTCAGATTGAGCTCCGACTGCGTCAGGTCGCTGTTCACCGCGATGATCTTCTCCGCAAAGCCCGGCTGCTCAGCCTGCAGTCTTTCAAACAACTGAGGGGGGGAAGTATACAGAGAAAAAACGGTTGGAGCAGGTGGGAATCCCATATGAGTCCCCATCTTGAGCCGATTTAAGCTAATTCGGGAGATCAAGGCCAAGAAAAGACATCTTAGTCTAAAAACAAAATACAAACAGATTGTTGCTCTCTTCTTTGGGGATGGACAGCATGGGAAATTCACAAAAACAGAGGTCAGATGCCTTTACTGAAGCCATCTTCACCAAACAGAGAACGTTCCCACCGGCCTCAGGGAGAGGAGGCCGTCCTGTATTGGGGCTGCGGTCTTAAACTTTAAATAAATAATGAATAAAGCCCTGACTTTCCCTCTCTTCATTTAAAGCATAATGCCAAAACAAAGTCCATGTGGGACTCAGGAGATTCAGAGACTGGTCACACAGAAGTTTAAACCCAGAGAAAGTCTGAGGGAACAGCTGGAAACTCTGTGGGACTCGAGAGAATAACGAGAGAAAAATCAGCCGGAGGGAGAATGGAAGCTGGTATCAGGACCAAAGAGTTTAAGCTTATTCTGAGGGGAAATTTTTTTTTTTTTTATGTCTTTCTGATCAATTTGGTAAGTAGTCTGCACGTCCCTTCTGAGAGGAAAAGGGTGGTTTACTTGTCTTTCTGTTAAATTTGGTAGATAGTCCCAGCTCTGGGGGGGTGGGGGGGGTGCACATTCAAAGCTGCAGAGCAGAACCAGTTTCTTTTGTTTGCCCGACTACATCCAGGTGTGTTCACGCAGCTTTCTGTCCGGGACCACGCCCCTGGGGCCCCAACATCCATCCACCCCACCCTCTCACCTTGCAGTTCACCATGTCGGCTACGCGGGCCTTGGGGCTCTGCCCGGCTTTGGAGCGGACCAGCACGTAGACGGCCCCCACCTCCGGGCAGGACCTCAGCAGCTTCTCCAGCAGCACCTGCACCAGAAGATACACGACGGCCTCAGGAAAAAGTACCGAGACAGGAAACAGGAAAGAGTCGAAACCGGGGAACCAGCGTTAAAACGGAGGCGTGACTCTACCTTTCCCATGAAGCCCGTGGCTCCGGAGATCAGCACGCTTTTCCCTGCGTAGTACTCCGGGATGGTGACCATGATGCCGGTGGTCTGTCAGCTCCACAAAGACACTCCGCCTGCACACACGATCGCAAAAGGTAAGGCCGGACATAGTCCCACAGCTTTCCTGTTTGGTCGGAAAACCTCAAAAACCACGACGGCGAGGCGGCAGATTGGAGCTTCAGGATGTCAAACCAGCTTCACCACTTTGATCGACTCATTCAGGGAACTGAAACAATCCAAGTTTGAGGGAAATAGAAGGTTTTTTTTAGCAGTTTCTGCAGGACTTTAGTCTAAAATCGCCTCTTTAAATGTTTCTTTCAGCTGACAGGAAAATAGAAACAAGCCATATTGGTAAAAGTAAACTTTATACTTTATATCAAGTCAAGCTAGAGGCTCAAAAGACTAAAAGTTAAAAAAAGGAAAAAGAAACAATACCCATGTTATTGGTTTAAGAATTCCAAAAGTCACAGCGTTGCCAAAATAAATGAAAGTGTGAATATTTCAGCCCTGGTGGACCGGGGCCGGGCTCAGACAGGTTCTGCTGGTTGTTTAAGCAGCTCAGACCCGTTCAGGCGATAACCTTCATATTAAGAAGATAGCTGCCGCCTCAGAGCCTGTTGTGTCAATGCAACACTTGTCCAAACAAGCCCAAAACTCCTGGTCTAATGATGTTATGGAGGCAGGGCCACCGGCCTCGCGAAAAGGCAGACAATATGTTGGAAGAGAGAATAAACAGACAACCACAATTAGTTTCCATTCATTTAAACAGGACCTTCAAAACTGATTTGAATCCATTACTCTTCTTTCCTTTCTTCATGAAATATATATAAAATATACATTTTTAATGATAATAATATTTTTAGAACTGCTTGGATACAAAAAGTCATTAAAATATTAAATCTCTTTTTATTTTGATCTCTTAAGTGTAAAAAGTGGCAGAAACAAACAGGTTTCTCCATTTACTGGGACTATCCAAGTCAGAAAATGGCTGACTCTGCACTTTGCCGCTTCAAAATAGGACTAAAAACCCAAAGAGAGCATCAGTGCTGCACGTTACTGGGTAAAATAAACAATTTATCAGATGCAAAAGACTAATTCAGATAATAGGAAAGATAAAAAACTCCATAATACAAACATCATCTGCATTCTTTCTGCAGTAACAGGATAAAAAGAGCTGGAAAACTCCACATTTAAACTCTAATTTGTTAAATTCAGCCCTTTCCTCCGGTGGGAGAAAGGGGGGAAAGTTTGAGCCCAGCTCTCTCGATCAGTTTTTAAAAGCACGCCTCCACGTGCACGTCCCCACACACACTGTGCACGGCAGGGTGCAGGAACTCGGAGCCAAATCGACAAGAAAGGAGAGCCGAGGCGACGTCGGCCGTGTGTGCGTGTTGCCGAGCAGCGTGTGCGCACGCCAGCGAAAACAGGACAGCTTTTGTTGCCTTTGGTGGTGCCCATAACGACAAAATGAAAATGAGTCTTGTGATCCGAGGTCAGCTGTAATCACATGGCTTTTAAGGCCTACACCCCACCAAAAAAGCACAAAAATCCATAAATATTTGAATCCATAAAAAAGGATAAAAATGAGACCTTTTATTAGTTTAATTAAACAAATTAAGACGTGCAGATGTACTGAAGACAGTTTTCCACCCTTATGAGATCACTCATCCTTCATTTTCTGTAAAAACAGGCCGTGATCTGGAGGATTTATCCCAGCTCCAGTCAGAAAACATTCATTTCCACAGGCCTCATTAACACCGGGGGGGCACCGGGAGCTAATCGGCCTCCTCTGGCTGAGAGCGCTGCATGACCTTAGGCTGGAATACTTCACTCATTCAGTGCCTCCCACCCCGGAGAGGCCTCGTTTGACTCCGGGATCAAAAACCAGACGAGGTCGAGCTGCTTTTGGTCAAAACGGGCTTTCATCACCTGCTTAAAAATAATCGCAGTTTGAATGCAAAATCTTTCCTATCTGAAATAAGGAAATATAGAAATAAAGAGGCGCTCGCAGAAAAACTCGACAGACCGAATCCCAGATAAAAAACGGAACCAATCAGCTCTCCTGTGAGCTGGCGAGGCCACAAAAGGGTACTGAACAGAGATATGTAGATTAGCCACGCTTCCTGCTCATTTAGAGAGCATAAAGCGGCCTCCAGGTGTGCTAACCGTGTGCGTGTGCATGCTAACCGTGTGCGTTTGTGTTAACCGTGTGTGTGTGCATGCTAACCGTGTGTGTGTGTGCGTCAGGGCTCGGATAAACCGGTTACTCTGCTTTGCACAGCCGGACCAGGAGGTGCTCCACCTGCACCTGAACTAGCGTCCCTGTTCTGGTGATTTCTGAACGGAGGAGCTCTGAATAAAAGCCCTAAAGCAAAAGTAAATAAATAAATACATTTTAAAAAAGGGTGAAACTTCAACCTCAATGCTGCCTCTGCATTCTGCACTCCGTGTGCTGCTATCCCGAATGATGAAGATTCAAGTTTCCAAATAGATAAATACACATAAAAAATCCTTGATCCATAGCAGGAAAAGGGGGCACCTAGAGTGTCTGGCGCTGCCATGGCAACAGCTCCACGATGGCTGCGTGGGCTGAGTGACTCCTGGATGGAGGCGGGGAGCCGCTCTGTGGATCCCCCTCAGTCGCTGGACACGTCCACTCATCCTGAGCCAACTCCGACTCCTGCAGAGGCCCGGGCTGAACTCCGAGAGGCTGTCCGGCCCTCGTTTAAAGAGGAGGGGTCAGGAAAACATATTCTAAATGATCTTACGGCACAATTATCAAAGCACCGGCAGCAGCTGAGCCCTGAGTCAGGCTCATGGAGCTCATCTGGAGCTCAACGCAGGACCCCTAGACTCAATCGGGACCGGTTCACTCCAGGTCAGGCGGGAAAAATGGCGACTCGGCCTCAGAAAAATCAGTCAACCAACACGGGCAGCCGCTCAAATATTACAAATCACGCTGATCTGTCCGGAAATTGACCTCCTGCAGGATTTTCATGCAACAAAATGAACATCTGGTGAATTCTTCAGGGAATACCAGAAGTCGAGCGGTGATGCCTTCTTTGAAAAAAAAAAAAAAAAGAATATAAATGTTTGGTTACTGGCTAAGCAGGACGTCTGTGACAACAGGTGGAGCTCCTGGAGTGGGAGGAACTATTTACATCGGGATTTTTTGGGCCAAAGCGTCTTTATAAGTCAAACTCAGCTTTTTTTCTTCGTTTTAATGCTGAAAAAGCGACGCGAGTTGCATCCGAGTGTCCGAACAGGAGCAAATGTGCGTTACCCTTGTTTGCCGAGAAAAAAAGACAGATTTTTATGCATCTCTGGGATCAGGTTTGTAAGTGCAGGCTTCCTCACATGCAAATGCTGCAACCAATTAATCGACTTCTTCCAGCTGGATCTGGTCACAGCCAGTCTGATCTAACCAAACACCAAAAACACCGACTATTCCATCAAAAATTCATTTTAAAAAAGTTGGAATCACGAAGAGGAAACATAAACTCATCCTCCTTTATGATTAGCACTTCATGGTGCTGTAAATGAGCCACAGGAGCTCAGAGCAGCTGCTGAATATCCCACAGGCCCTGAACCCACCGTGCTTTTCCTTATTCATCACGGTAACCTATTAAAAACAACAAGCCTTTTTCCACGAACAAAACCAACAAAGGTCACAATAACGGCCATAGTCACTGAGACAACGTTTTTTAGAAAGTTACAAACACTGGAGCCAGTCTCAGTTGCCGGGGGGGGGGGGGGGGAGACAATCAGCCTCCTGTGAGAAACTCTAGTCTGCATCACAATGAAAGCGGCTGTGTGGTCATGGGCCAGAAAGCAGCCAGTAAGCAGCCTGAGCACAGCTGGAACGCAGCCGGAAAGCAGCCAGTATGCAGTCCGATCGCAGCTGGAAAAGCAGCCGGAAAGCAGCCGGAAAACAACCAGAACGCAGTCGGAAAAGCAGCCTAAAAGCAGCCGGAACGCATCTAGTACATAGTCAGAACGCAGCCGGAAAGCGGAAAGCAGCCAGAAAACGACCAGAACGCAGCCGGAAAAGCAGCCAGTATGCAGTCAGAAAAGCAGCCGGGAAGCAGCCGGTATGCAGTCAGAACGCAGCTGGAAAAGCAGCCAGAAAGAAGCCTGAAAGCAGCCGGAAAGCAGCCAGTATGCAGTCAGAACGCAGCCAGTATGCAGTTGGAAAAGCAGCCAGAAAAGCAGCTGGAAAACAGCCAGAAGGCAGCAGGAAAAGCAGCCGGAAAGCAGCCAGAAAAACAGCTGGAAAAGCAGCCAGAAAAGCAGGCGGAGAGCAGCCGGAGTTGTCTGCTCCAGAGCTACGGGGCTTCCAGTCGGACAGCCAGTGGATGGCTGCTGAATAATTGAAGGGCTGCTTAAAGCCTGAACCGGCACCTGTGGCCGGAGCTTTAACTTAAACAAACCTAAAGCTCAGACAGTAGCTAGAAAATCCCGGCTAAAACAGGCAGAAAGCCATCGCCCCGGCAACAACGTGCTCCTTCCAGTCAGTGGAGGCCACTTCCTGCCCAGCTCTGGTCTGACCGCCCCCCCCCCCCCCCAGTTCAAACCAGCCTCTTTAGGGAGGTCAGGAGGTCACGGTAACATCCAGCCAGTTTTAATTAATTTAATCTGAGGAGGCTTTTTACAAACCAGGTCCAGGTCTTCAGCCAGCCCCAACATCAGTTTTAAGAGGCTAAAATCAGACCAGGGTCCACCAAAAACCACCTAAATGAATTCCTTTAGTCCAAGAGTTGTACAGGTTTGCTAAAGTGGTCCATTTACTAAATGGCGATACCAAGTAAGATCCAAAGTAACTAAAGACTCATCTGCAAAGACACTTGTCAAACTCGGATTTGACGAGTCTTAAACTCAAAGTTCTGGACCCGGATCCGGTCCCAGATGGTCTACATGCTGTTTTAACCCGCTTTTAAACCATCGCCAGCATAGTTCAGAACAGAAACTCCTCTGGAATTACAGTTAGATCAAGATTGACCATCACCAGGATCAGGTTCTTAAACCTAAAACCTAAAACCTGTCCTGGTTTCACCCCCAACCATCCAAACAGGACAGCTGAAGTTGTTTTAAGAGAGGAGAAGGAATAAAAAAAAAACTGTCTGGAGGCAAAAAACGAGGGCAGCGGATCTCGTGATGTTCATTACAGACAGCCCCCCAACATCCCCCCCCCCCCCCCCCTCCTCTTCCTCACCCCCCCTCAGCAGCCACGCGCACACCCACACCCAATAATATTAGGCTGTAATGGGATTAGCGCAAAGCCTGGGAAATGGGGGGGAAATTAAAAGTGATGCACCTCTGCTAAAATCCAAAAGAGCCTCCTGCGTGTCAGGAGCTGCTCATCTTCCTGGTTCAAGTTGGGGGGGGGGGGGGGGGGGGGGGGACTGGCAACGGAAGGGTGGGAAAAGAGACACCCCAAAGAACCGGAACCGTCGCTTAAAACCAAAGAAAGTCCAACTTGTCCAACGTTACGTCTCCATATTTCCAAAGTGAGCGGACCGTTTCAGCCCCCCCTCATTCCCTCTCTTCCTCCCCCCCTCCCACACCTCCCTCCCTTCCTCTCTTCCTCCGGGCGCATCTCGGTGAGCAGCCTGTGGCTCCGGGTGCGAAAAAAAAAAGCGGCTACGTACCCGAAACGTCGACGTCTCTGGCCGGAGGCAGGAGTCCGGAGGCTGGAGTCTAATGTCTGGAGTCTGGAGGCTCGCGAGTGTCTCTCGCGCGAGGAAAGGCGGAGTGGCCGCGTGCACCGCGACGACACGACGTGAGTTGAGTGTCGGAGGCTCAGCAGGAAGCCACAGGGGCGGCGACCAGCCGCGGTGACGTCACCGGGGCTCCGCCACAGATAGGAGAAAAAAGCGAAGAGGCGTCACTCCCGAGAGGGTTTAGTTTTTTTTAGTTTTTTTTTTTACAGAGATTCAACTAAAACCCAAAAGGCAGCTTTCTGACCCCAGGTCACCCCCCCTTTCTGTTACTTTGGATGTGGAGTTTAAAGGGCAAAGGTCACAGGGTTGTCATTTGTGGCACAACAAAAGTGGCTTCACGCCTTTAAAGACTTTCCAATGCAATTTCACCAGATTTCCGACTTGTTTCAGAATCAGAATCAGAATCAGAATCAGAACTTCTTTAATAATCCCAGAGGGAAATTATTTTGTTAATGGCTCCATAAATAAAACAGCGGCATATACATATATATATATATACAAAATTCCTCATATAATATAGATATGTACATAAAAACTATATGTATATACATAGGTCAAAATAAGTGGTGAATAATGTCACTGATTTCCCCCATAACTGAGGTGTTTAATTTTGATTAAAAATGGCCGCTGCTTCTGGATTTTTTAAATGTGAAATGATGGTATTTTCTGGTCTGATAGAGTTCAATTTGTTGGCTCAGTCGCTTCTAAAAATCGACAGGACAGATGTTTAAAATGGCTTTCTCATCACAGCTGAAACGTTCCAGATGTTCTTGATATGAAGATTGAAAATCAGTCTATTCCAGATATGAATATCATCCAGATTATTAAAACTCTTTAATGCAAGGGTTAGCAATCATTTATTGTATTTTTAACCACAGAAAGTAGATCATTTTTGCACGCTTTATTTGCTGTTTTCGACTGGATAGTGACCAAAGTGGTCTGCCACCATAACAAAGTGAGCTTTAAATCATAAACTTCTGAGACCTGTTGCATCATCATACAGGATAATCAGATTAAAAAACGGTTTTGTAGAATATTTTCCCTTTTTTAGCACTTAAGGTTGATGGCAAAAAGAGTTGTTAAAGAGCCAAACAAAGATTTAAAAACACAACTTAAGTTTAATCTATTTTCTCCTGGGTCCGGCTTTCCAGGGTTAAAATCTATCCTCTGTGAAATTACTTAATTCAACTTCAAACCAGAATCAAATTCAAGGGATATTTTCCCCCACTGAACCTGGTCTGAGATAGCCCATGTGCTGACATATTTTTCTTAAACATAAAAAGATTTTTCATCAAATAGTTACCACAATAGTTACCATAGGTCCAAATTGCAGACTTGTCGCATCTAAATTTGTTTGACTCTGAATCTGGTCTTGGTTTATGTAAAGACCTTTTTTCCCCCACATATAAATAAATCACCATCAGGGTTTGAGCTGCAGTTTGTTGCAGTTATAACCAAAGCCAGAAACCACTTCCTGTTTCTGAATAAATTAATTAAAAATATATATATATGTATATATATATTCAAACTTTATTCACAAATAAATGCTTCTCTGTGGCCTTTAAGTGAAATGTCCCCCCAAAACACAAATCTGTCAGTCACAAAAGCTCATTTTACTCTTGACCAGCAAAATAAAGTGTTAGTTTTACCTAAATTTGACCTTTATCCTTTCCGTAAACCCTTTTTTGTGGCTTTTCGCACAAGAGATCTCCACCATTCCACACAGGGTCTTGAGAATGTCAGCCTCATGCAAATTTTTGTGGATCTCTGTCACTTCCAGACAAAACGCATAAAAGTTTGCCCTCTTGTGTTCATTTGCTTTGTTACTAGAGCAGAAATAAAGCCCGTCTGCAGGAAGATGCGAAGCAGACCTTCATAGGCTCTCGGCGGAAAACTGAATCCAGTCTCTTTATTACTCAGACGTTATGTAATACACACAGTAAGGCAGTAAGGCATAAATAATACACTGAGTGGATGTGGTTTCCTGCTGAGCAGCATGTGGATTGTTCTTTTGGTGAGCCAACACCTTCAGTTTAAGACGACCTCCTCCCGTTCTGGTCCGGTACTACTCTCCACACACCGACCCGCGGCTGGAGGGGAGGGAAAATAAATAAATAAAGCGTAAAAACAAGCAGATTTTAGCCAAAAGGTGCAGCTTTCTGCCGGTTCTCACCCGTGAGGCCGGCACTGGAGGCCGTCGGCACACGGGCAGTGATCCCGGGGGCCCTCCTGGTCCCAGGCCAGCAGGTCCATCAGCAGGTTGGGGTGGCTCAGACAGGACTCCCCCTGCCCCGGTCTGGGGTTGCAAACTGGAAACAAAAGCTCTGGGGAAAGCAGAGAGGGAAAAGGCGAGAAAAAAAAAAACGTGTAAATCGACAGTCAAATGAGCCAAAGACTTCTCCCAAACACTAAAACCATCAAAGCACCAGCAGTTTTCAGTTCGAGTCCTCGCTTTGATTCTTGCAGGCTGGTTTTACGCATTTAAAAACAGACCAAATGATGGACACTGTCAAGTTATGTCTGGTCATCACCAAAAGGGACGCTAGGCACAACTTAAGTCCTTTTCCATTGTGTTTTTTATTTGTTGAACTTGATGATCAGATTTTTCTTTTTTTTAGGACTGGAATTAGGATTATGTTGAAAACTTTTCAAAAGTAAATTGACCAACAGAAGTTGAATTAATTCAAACAAACATTTTTAAATCAAACATTTTTAGTGTGGCTCAACCATGAGCACAATATAAACTGAACATTACCACAAACCATATTACAATATCTTCCAACTCAACTTCTACCTTTTAATATACAATATCTTATTAACTAAATCAATTCCTTCCTTACTAGTTGTGTATCTGGTGATTGGACCAGGATCTGAACCTGATTGGCTGAGAGCTGGTCTCCTCCCTTGTCTGCCACACAGGTGTGCGCAGGTGTTTAAACCACAAGAAGGCCCACACAGGAAGTTCCAGCCCCCAACACAAATTCACTCCTCTTTTTTCCTACCTTTTCCTCTTTTTTTTTTTTTACATTTTTCACATGACAGACACCTAGCATCTTTGTGATCAAATCAATAGTCAGTCTGCACAGAGGTATGAGTTGATGGCGGCCTGGATTAAGGGGGCGGAGCCTCAAATGGGCATTGTAACCAGTTGGACCCCTCCCATGGCCCCCCCCCCAGGAGGAGGCTCACCTCTCTGGAAGGCGCAGCAGAGGCCCGGGCGGCAGTCGCTCTGACCCTGGCAGATGCTCCCCTCCGCCCCTCTGGTGGCGTTGACCGTGCACTGGCCCCACACACACAGCTGGTCCGAGCAGCACTCCTCGTCCTTCGTGCAGGGCTGTGTGGACACACACACACACACACACACAAACATACACACGGAAGAGGTTTTTGCTTTGCAGCGTCTTATGTCACTTATTAAAAACGACCGCATCAAAAGCTGGTTTGTCTTCGGGGCAGTTTGACCCATTTCAGTCAGTTCCTGTCATAACTTTTAGTTTTCTTTCATATAAATGCCTTAAAATGACTTGGAACGGTCCATATAATAATAGAAATTCCCGAACTAACATCCACAAATAAATGTGTCTGTAATAATACACCAACATGTATGCCTCTGACGCTTTGTATAGTAAAAATGATTCAGAATACCTTCTAATTTGACTGAAAATTAGCTCTATTAGACCATCTGATGATACAGATCAGAGATATTTTTGTGAGGTTCAGGCAACACGATCAAATTCGATCAGAATTCTGTTTTCATCCCCCGATTGTTGCAAAGCCAACATGATGCAGCCACAGAAATCATTTGAACAAACGAAAATACAGCTAATAAAAACCAGGAAACTGACAGATAGTTTACAATTGGGCCAGTTTGAGACACTTTCATGCATGCCGTCTTCTTATTGAGGAATGACTCTAAATATCTGACATCTGTCTTCTTTCTCTCAGAATATAAATAAGGGCCTCATGTTCACACATATGGATTTGGGTAAATATGTGGGTTTGTCGCCTAACTTTTTAAACTTAATCATTTACATTATCCACCACTTATTTTGACCTATATATACACATATAGTTTTTTTATGTATATATCTAGCTATATTATATGAGGAATTTTGTATATATATATATGTACAGACATGTATATATGTATATGCCTTTGTTTTACTTATGGAGCCTGTAACAAAAATAATTTCCCTCTGGGATTATTAAAGTATTTCCGATTCTGATAACAGCAGCAGGAATGGAGATCCGGGGAGCAGACTGAGCGCTCACCATGTCTGTTGGTATGCAGGGGAGGCACTTGGAGTTCTCGATCTCATACAGGCAGTATTTCAGGTCCCCGCAGTCCTCGTCCACCATGCAGTCCTGCGGAGGCACAAAACCAGCCTGAAACATTCGGAGTTCATACCCAGACAGATAATGGGGGGGTACTGCGTCACGGTAACAGCTGCCCGCAGCTCCACTGCGATTTCTGGAGGTGCGTTTCTGCCAGCTGGTCCGTCTCCATGGAAACAGCGTGATGGGATGACATCACTGACGTCTGAATAAAAACACAGGGCCCTGGCCCTTTTT
>CAJRST010022223.1:19373328-19425535 GCA_907169785.1 Menidia menidia
TTTCTTTTTTGGTTACTAAAACCGCAACATTTAGAAGAGACTCACACAATACAATAAATGAAATCAAGCAAAGAACCACCTACCCACGCCAAGTTAAGAATTCAAGAAAGTTATGAACACAAAATAACCCAGAGCTGTGGAGTCTAGATCTGTGGTTGGGAGTTTCCTGCTGCCCCCGTGTTCCTGCTCTGTTGCCGTCATAACTTCTACCATCATCATTAGTATTAATATCATTGCCATTTTTCATCTAGTCTACGTGTTGCTGTGTAGGCTGCCTCTCTCTGCTCCCTCTGTCCTTCTCTCGCCCTCTCTCTCTCTCTCTTGCCCTCTCTCTCTCTCACCCCCAACCGGCCGAGGCAGATGGCTGCCCACCCTGAGCCATGGTTCTGCTCAAGGTTTCTGCCTGTTAAAAGGAAGTTTTTCCTTGCCTGTGTCGCCTAGTGCTTGCTCATGGTGGGAATTGTTGGGTTTCTGTAATCAACTTCAGAGTAGGGTCTGACCTGCTCTGTTTGGAAAGCGCTGTTGTTGTGATGTGGCGCTGTATAAATAAAATTGAATTGAATTGAATTCATTTTAATTTTGTAATGTCATTGTCTGAACGTGTGTTTGGACTGATTTTGTATTTTGTGATTTTGTGTTGTTTGGTCTATAATCTGGCTCATTTACAATCTGTATGATTATAATCTATTGTGCACTGTCCTGATTAAATAAATAAACATAATATAACCTTGACCCCTACATTACCCTCCCACCGAACGCTTATCCCCCTCCAGGATTATGAAGCCATAGTTAATGTCACAATTATGATCATTAATTGTGCTTTGAGTGGAGTTTATAGTCCTGGAATTATAAAAACAGGAGTACTGTCTTATACTTTGTTTTCTTAAAAATTGCACTTTTAGTGGAGTTTATAGTCCTGGAATTATGAAGCCACTGGTGATGTCACAGTTCTTAGTATTCTAAAAAATTTTGCATTGAGTGGAGTTCTTATTCCTGGAAGTATGAAGCCGCTGGTATTGTCATAATACTTATAATTCTTAAAAATTGCGCTTCGAGTGGTGATCTTTGACTCATCAACTGAAAGAACCCACTCTTTCTCCTTTTTTCACTTTAACCATTTAGAGTCAGGACATTTTTTCCAAAGTGTTTTTTCTCAGTGATTTAAAAAAAAATCCACATTCAAGGGTTTTTCCAGGTCCTCACTTTGTGGAAAACCTACGTAACAATGTGAAAGTATTCTGACATTTTTTTAACCAAATGCATAACGAGAAAACTTTGCATGCAACTCTCATACTATACATTACTGTCTTTGAATTACCCACTCGTTTGTCCACTGTCCAGAAACACCTGGATATTCATTTGAAGAAGCCTGAGAAAAGATTTCCTTTTCCCAAGAAATATTCAAATAAAAGCATGAATAAAAATAGTGATGCAGAACAGCATGTTGTGAAGTTGTGGTAGATGTTTTTCCATTTTCCGTGTGATATTGTCTTTTTGTGATATTTTCTTCATATTGATTCACAAGTAAATTTAGTGTAATGCTTCACTTGGGGTGATGCTGAAGCTGTATTTACTTACAAAATGGCTTTTAAATATAACAAAACTAAACAAGAAATTAAGCAATTAATACAATTTTGGAGCTTTTTTAATACTTCAAGTTGATTTTTCCTGTATAAACAAAATAAAGAGACACACAGTGACTCGCGGGTTTATTGAACGTTGCTGTGAGTTGATTTTTCTGTAATTTTATTAGAGGTTTTCTTTCTGTTAATGAAATGCTGTAGCATTTTTGGACCACTTGAGGGCAGAACCTGACCAAACATCTCAGTGAGGACGAGCTCATTCAGAAAGTCAAATGTGCGATTTTTTTCTACCATGATTTTCCTTCTTTGTTTGTAAAAGAAAAGGAAATATTTAATATTTCATGGCTTTAGTCAAGTTCAAATTCACCATCAATTGTGTAAAACCGATCAGAAACAACATGAAATTCTCAGTTACAGTAGAAATATTTATTTATATTCTCAGACATCTTGCCATAAAAAATGTCAAATTACAGAAAGGAATCATAATTTCATTACAGTCATTGAAGCCCTTGAATGAGCTCCGACAAACCCTATCTAGTTAATATGGTAATATGGAGTTATTTTACTTCTATCTCTCAGTGCATAGTCTTACCTTCAAAGATTTGTTTACAAATTGTGCAACTATTTGTCTCGATATTCCCAAATACATACATTTTCTTACCAAATTTGCCAGTGAATGCAGTATTTTATCTCCCCAGGGTGATCTTGAAGCTGTATTTACTGAAAAAACATTTCAAATAAGGAGTAAAATAGACAGTCTAGATAGTATTTACGTTTATTTTGGGGCCTAGAAAACACATTGTGTTCTGCTGAAAGTTTGTTGAAGATTCCTTTACATACAGTTTTACACTCTTAGGTGACAGATTTAAAGTATTTTTTATCTGTTTGGTACGTAAACTTTCCAAAATGATGAAGGACAGATTAACGGTCAGTTTCAAAATGCCTCCTGTAAAGGTTTCAATGCTGTTAGACTGATCTGATCAGCCCAAATCAGAATGAGCCTTTGATCAGGTGGGATGGCGCAGACCAACTGATAAACGGATATCTAACTGTTTCTCTGTGGATTGAATGAAATGTGAAAAGGTTTCCTGAGAGGAAAACCTTTTGCCATGGTGGCAGGAACATTCTAGAATTACTTTGTGTTTGTCACAAAGTTTGTGACTTTAGAAGAACTTAAGAACGACTGAACATATTTCTTGAATATATTTGCAACATAATATCCTTTGGGAAATCCTCCCGCCAGGTCCTGACTGAACCGAGCTGAAAAAGCCCTTTATGGAAAAGCCTAGAAGAAGGCCTGTGTGTTTCCTACTAAAGTAAAATAAATAAATGAATAAATAAAATAAAACGTCCACATTAATATTTTGGTCCATGTTCTGATTTAAAAAAAAAAGTTATTTCAGAAGAGTTACAAGTTGAATATACTACGAATTGTATTCATTTCTGTGTTTTTTGTCTTATATTTGTATTATAAAAAATAATGTTGATCAAACTCCAATGTTGTATTCAAACAATATATATGAGTAAACATTCTGATCAATAAAGAGTTAGACTCTGATTATACTACGAATTGTATTTATTTCAGTGTTATTTGTCGTATAGCCTATTTGTCTAATTAATTTCTGGTGTAATCAAACAAGTTATTATATAGGAGTAAACGTACTGAGCAATAAAGCAGTTTCTACATCAGAAATATTTACCCTGGTAAACATAGGCTGGCTATTACATTTCTATTTGGCCATTTTAAATAGGGTTTGACTTTATCCGTGGTATAAAAAACGTCTACTCAGATAAAAGCCACCTCCAAAGCAGGCGGCAGCAGGACTATTATTGTGGAAACGGATAACCGGAAGTGGAGGGCTTTTATTTATTTATTTATTTATTTATTTATTTAAATAAATTTTATTTATTTATTTATTTATTTATTTATTTATTTATTTATTTATTTATGTATTTAAATAAATTTAAATTATTTATTTAAACAAATAAATAAAATACAATAAAACGTCCACATTAATATTTTGGTCCATGTTTTGATAAAGAAAAAAAAGTTATTTCAGAAGAGTTACAAGTAGAATATACTATACTATTATTATGGAAACGGATAACCGGAAGTGGAGGGCTCGCGCAACTTGACGGCAGCCTTCAACTCTGGCTGCGCGCGCCCGGCTGTCCGGAGGAGAGCAGGTCGCTGACACGGTGCTCACCGGACACGGACACGAAGCAGAGTTGGCGGCTTTTTCCTGACCGGAGCGAGCAGCGGAGAGCCGCGTGAGTCCCCCTGAAACGCCTCCCGCCTGTACACCGTATTTCTCGGGTCTTTTGACGGTCGGACTCGGAGGTTTTTTCGTTATTTACTGCTGTGACTTATTGTCCAGGTGCAACAGGTGGCGGCTCCAGCTCCTGATTAGGCAGATTTAGATACCTTATTCATGTCGTAGCGTCTTTAACTTGCAATTAGTTGAACAATATTAAGCTTTAACCATTAGATAGTCATACATATATTTGTTTAATAAATGTAAAAACATTCCAATAGATGCTCTTTTTTTGTAGTTTTCTAGACCGTTTAAACCTGCATTGACAGATACTTTAAAATGTAGCAGAAATTGAAAATCAAAGGGTTTAAAGCTACGTTTTGGCCTCATGATACAAATGCGTTGGAAAAAGAAACAAATAAATTAAAATGTTGCTTTGAATGAAACCTTTGGTGCAGTCCAAAGCTTTTCTGAAACATAGTTGAACCTGTATTTAAATGCAATAAGCAAAAAGCAGAGTGTGAACCATTTTAATGAGGTATACAGTCAAAACCTGCTCTGAGCTCCTTTATTCTCCATATCTAAACCCTCTCCAACCAGCTGTGTGTGCTTTCTGTGAGGAGTCTTCAGGAATAGCTTTCCAGGCTTTTTGGAGGACGCCCCAAAGTTGGAGATAGTTATTATAGAGATATTTTTTAGGCCCATGACGTCTTCTTCTGTTCTTCACGTGTTCGGTTTCCTCAAATGTGTCGTTTTTTTCCTCCATTTTTCAGCTTGTCTGTTGGGATTAGACACAACAGTGTCTCATCCCTGTCTGGTTCCTTTGTTTGTATGACTTTTGGACTCTTTTCAAGAAGGTCAAGTACAAGAAATTGACCAAAAATGAATGAAAAGGCAGCTAATGTCCCATTCTTTCTGGTGCCAAAAAACAAAACAAACAATAATAAACACACTGTTTGTGCTGTAATTGCATTATCTTTTTAATTTCTAATTATGTGTTTAAAAATAAGCAGCTGAATAATACAGGGTTTACTTCTTGGACTGTCTGGCTCCAAGCTTTCATCCTTATTTATATATCTTTGAGTGCTTATTTCTTGTTGTGTAGGCTGTTCAGAGGCGTGTTCATTATCAGCTCTCTGCTGGTTTTATCACCAGCGCTTGTAACTTTTACCATGGCGACCATTTATTGAGAAAGGAAACATCTCGGCAGCTCAGTTTAATTTGATAGCTATTCATAGAGCTGCGATTAGCTCATTAAATTAAATAAATTCATCTCAGCTTGTCCCGTTTGTCCAGGATGGCAGGATTTTCTCATCGTGTGATCATCTGATACTTGGAATTCAAACTATTTCGACAGTCGATTTAAGAATTTAAAGCATTCGCTTTTCTTTCTTTTGTTATTTTTTTGCACCGTTAATTGAAAAATATCTTTTGAACACACTAATTTGCTGTATTTCTGTTGGATTATGACCCAATTGGAGCCAAAAGGAGCTGTTTGAGGCATAGGAGCATAGCTTTAGAAGCATGTGACCGACGGTATAGCTGCTCATGGTGTCCCAGCTTGTTATGGCTGCTGTCCGTGCTGTTATCTGCTTTTGTTGACGTCTGAGCGGCGCCACCACTTTCCAGGTCTGTGTGTCACAGACGTATTTGTGTTCGGGATCCGCGGCCAAGCTGAATTACAGGGCTTCTGCCGGTGGAACGCCTTCATCTCGGCTTCCTCCTGCTCCGCCGCCGACCCCTGAGATGTTAATCTGGGGCCGTTTTCATGCTGGAGGTTCAGGCGTATCTGCAGCACGATGCCTGCGGGGGCAACGAAAAAAAGCTGTTGCACAAGCTGCCACTTTCTGGAATGAGGGTTTGACTTATAAGGGGGTGTCGCTGCCTATATCAGCACAGAGGGGCAGGACGAAAATACACCAGGGAGCCGAGTGTCAGATGAGAAAGGCCAAGTTGAGCCGCAGTGTGTCAGAGGGTGTGACGGAAGCTCGGAACAAACTTTTCTGGTTTTTGTTGTACAGGGACGAGGAAAAGATGACCACTCTGCCACACTAATGTGAACTCTTTCACGCTAAGCTGCGATGAATGTCTGTGGTGGTATTTTAATTGTATGAAAAGCATTTATAGATACTTTATCTCTGCTTATCATGGCTGGTATTTCAAACAAAAATTCAGAAAATCCACAAATTTTGAAAGATATTTTTAGAAGCAGTCGTCTTCTTCTATACATTATTGCTCTTGTTAAGGATAATGTTGTTCGTAATGGTTTGTAAAGTGTAAAAACTTTTCTGAAATTGGGCTCAGACCAGCTCAGATGAGCCTTTTTTCTGTTAGCGTTGAGTGAAATAACTAGAAGATGTGCGTTCAGTCTGCGGCATGCATCCGTTATTGGTCATATTTGAGTTGTTTTCAGGTTTTAAAACCACATTTATGTGACTTAATTTGTCATATTTCACCACAAAAAGCTGATTTAGGGGTTCTGTTCCACTTTTATGCTCTTTAATTTCATGGATTCTGTGATTGTACCTTAGTTTTAAGGTCCTAAATCTGCTCTTGGTTGATACTTATTTTAGACTCTGAGTGCTCTAGATGTGCCATTTGCTGAGGTAAAGCAGCATATACTGAAAAAGTGCCATCCCAGGGGTCTAACTCTTATTATCCTACAAAATCCTATATCTGTCCAGGACACAAGGCTCCAAATCCTGCTCTATAAATTGGCATCCTCAATTTAATCTAAACCAACAAAGTCTAGACAGTCATTCGCCTGGTAGGTGGCATGGGCACCATCGTGTTGATGTCTCCCTCGGTCTGTGGGATTTGTCTCGTATCTGCGAGACAAGTGGTTGGTTGCCTCATTCCAGAGCTCCTTAAAGTCAGCCTGCACACACCCCGTGGCATTTCATGTCACAACTGCTGGCAAGTTGTAGGCCTAATCCCAGCCGAACCCCGGCAGTGTGCGGCCTTAGAGCTGTGGGGATTAAGGGTTTGATTTCAGGGCTCACATGAAGCAACGAAACCCTCTCTCAGCACAACCAAACATATGGCCGTCAGGTCAGGGAGCAGTAAGCTGGGGAAGAGGGGGACCTGTTGGGTTTATGGATTAAGACGGGGGCACAAATGAGGGCAGAGGACAGGAATACTGGTGATTAAAAGTCATCATACAGACTGAATATTATCAAGTATATTTAGCCTAGCTTGTGCTTAACATTAAGGCTTAATGGTTTGAAGCTCAACAGGTTCTCTCCTAATTGGGTGGTAAAATGAGGAAGTGTGGAAAAAGCTGACCTCGTGGTTCATCGGCTTCTGAAAACATCCTTTCTGCTGCTGTTTGGATCTTTGTCCTGCTGAGGAGCCGCTTTCAGCTTTAGTTGGGATCCAGAAGAGTTGATGGTGGACTCCTGGGTCCTGATGCTGCAGAGCCAGCCCAGATCATCATCCCTCCTCTGCCGTGCTGACAGCTGCCCTGAGCTGCAGCCAGACCTGTTCAGTCTGTTTCTAACTGTACTGCCCTGACCTTTGACCTTTACCCTGCCTCCCGAGGCCTGTAGAGTCTGAGATGTACCTGTTGGATTTCTGCTCCTGGAAAGATGAATATTTTCCTATTCCTGTGAGGAAATGAAAGCACTCACCTCTCAGCTGCTCTTAAAACTTGTGTGCATCCTTATTGACCCAGAAGGTCTTTATTTAGCAGATCTAAAGGAAAAAGGACTCTCTGGAGCTCATTGATTAGTAGAGTACAAGTAATCTGTAAAACTAATCACAGAGCCCCGGCCCTCTTCCGTTCTTTGGATATTAGTCTTTACAAAGCATTTAGTGATACTGCACTGAGGGCTTTGTTGATAAACCTTTTACAGGCATGCTGTTCTTTAGGACACGACCTCTGAACTGTAGACAAGGAACTGCTGTTTGCCTTCATTAGTTAAATGTTTCCAAAGGAAAAGTCCCTGTGTGATTTTTATATTTTAATTAAATGAGAAATCTTGAGATTCTGATTGAGTTTTGATTCAATTCTGGCTCAACAGATGGTTTTGAGTAGCAGCGTTCAGCTCAGAGGAGAGATGGAAGCAGTTATCAGTTTTCTGGTCTTTTGACTGTTTTATGTTTGATTAACTGTTGGCAGGGAGGGATAAGCCCATCTCCATTAAGTAAAGCGTTTTAAACGGTTTAATGTCTTTAGTGGTTCGAGCCCCTACGTGTGTCTTTGTAACACTTCCTGTTTGCAGCTTCAGATTTTTGAACGCGCGTATTCTCCAGGAATCCAGAGGGGGTTGATGCAATAGTATTTTGGCTGGCAGGACCTTTTTTACACCATTTAGTGTTTATATCGCATCAATCTGGATGCAAATTCCTTCTTCTGCTTTGACTGTTGGAGACCAGCAGATAAACCCCAATCAGACTCGTACTCGTGAAGAAAAGCTGACACCTGAGCAGCTTAGCCCGTCTTTATGTTGTTTTCTGTGAAATTAGAAGCGTTCTACGCATAGAAAGTTTTTATTCCCATTTTTAATTTAAGGTCTAAATATTTTAACCTAATTGGGCAGAATACTGAATGGCTTAATGTTTTAAGTACAAATGAAGAACATGTCTTATTGGCTTTTATTTAAAGGTGATTTTCTTTTATATTGATCTTCATTTTAAAAACATTCTTGATATTATATTTTTTATTGGATATCTTATTTATCCAACAATTTTTTTGTAATCAATTGGTTTTACTTTTCAAATATTTTAGAATGTATTTATTCAATCTCTAGTTATTTCCTGAGTAATGGTGTTTCCTCTGGTGTCAGTTTTTTACTGTGTGCTGAATATTAAGATCTTTGTTTCTGCATATTTGTGCTAAAGAGAGGGAGATTTGTTTGTCCTTTATAGAGGACTATATGAAAAGAACTGAATAAATGAAGGATGAGAGATTGCACCTTGAACCTTGCTGATTAAATCCATCTGATACCAGAAGTGCTGTGCACATTATTTTCTAAAATAAAGAATAATATCCAACACAAAGGTTTCAGTCACTAGATGGTTGGTATTCTGTGGATTTACTTAATGTATTCAGGAGAAGGGTATATTTAATGGATAAAAACATTTTTCGGCCCTTATTTGTAACACTTCTAACGTTACCATGCCGTACAGATGAATTGGGTTTGTAGCCAGGGAGCTGATCATAAAGGACCATTTTCAGGCCCTTTATGGACCTTTAGTTTGGCTCCTGGCCGACATATGGTCACTCTTGTGTCTGTTATTGCTGCTTTTACGAGAACTCGTCTGGCTTCAGATAGCTGTGAACTGGAACACGGACATCACAAATGAGCTTTAACATCAGGAAAGTTTTGCCATTAAACTCAGCTGCTTCTTTGCGGCCTTCGTGCTCATGATTGTTTTCATTGGTTTTATGAGCCGGTGGAGCTTTGATTCCTCAGTTAAGCTGAACAACTGTGCAGCGGTAGAAGAGAGCCTGTTGTTTTGCTCTCTGCCTCAAAGTTGTGCAATTTGATGTGAAATCATGCCGTCAAGGCCCAGAGTTTCATAAATGAATGACCTTGTTTTGGAAAAAATGAGACTTTTTCTTCCACAAATGGGTCTTTAAAGTAGATAAATGGTGTAACATTCATTGAATTTATTTTTTTTATGTGCACATACAAGTACAGCAGCAAACTTTATTATCTTTCTTGAACAAAAGCAATAAAACCCAGCAGGTTTCTCTCAGTCAGAAAAACTCAGACCTCCTCTACAGCTACGACAGACGAAGTGTGCTCCAGAATACCAGAGTTAAACAAAAAAAGTCCCTTTGGAAATACTTTTGAAATGATCTGCTGTCTGGCTGTGGGTGTCATGCACTCCAATTCACTTCAAGTTCAGAGCTGCATGAGAGATTAAATGGTGTTTTTCTTACATTTGTTTCCCCTCAGTGTGCATACGTTCAAGCACTCTGTGTTCTGTAACGCGCCGTCTCAAAGGAAGAGGGTTATATCCAGGAGGTTTTGACCTCGGATCAGCTCGATTTCATGTGGGTCAACGTGACGAAGCCCTGCTGTTTGAGACGAGTTAAAGCCAGTTTTAGTCAAAGCTTCTGTTGTGTCGCTTTATGGTGATTTTCTTTGCGTCTGAGTGACCAAATGAGTGTTTCTAATTGGGGTGAAATGAATGAGAGAAGGAATTCCATCACTTTTTAGCTGAGACGTCCACCTGCTATTAAGTATGAGCTCGTTTAGCTGATCTTTTCAGAGGTCAGAGTTAATTAAAACGTAACGGTTAAAACTAGTGTGTGGTCACCAAGGGGCAAATGGCCGTTTGGCCCTTTAGTTCAACAGGGACTTTTTCACAGAGTTCCTCCACCGAGGGAATAACAAATATGCAGAAGATGGGAGTGTGGACCCTCTGCGAGCCCCTTATCTGAGAGTGGGTGTGTCTCTTTTTACTGTGGGCCAGGCTGATGTGGTTTAAAGATATTCGCTCCAAAGTTTCCACTCCGGAAAGCCTTTTAGCATTGAGCCTAACGTTCACTATGCTCGATCAGTTTTTTTCCTCCTTCTTTAAAGATGATATATTGAGAATAATAGAAAGGCTGTGTTGTAGAAGGGTACCATTACTGGTGTCAAACCTGAAAAAAACAGTTAGTCTAAGAAAAAAAGGCATTAAAAAGGAAGGATAATGTAGACAAGAGGAACGCTGTGTTGAAGTTGCCATAGTATGTGTCTTTGTGGCGTTATCGACTAAGAAAACAGCCAGTTGTCAAAGCTGACGTTTTTCCAAAGAGATGCTAATATCTGCAAACTTTTGCAGCCTTTTAGGGGGTCAAAGTGTCGGCTGATGGATGCCGTTGAGCTGTTCTTGCTTAATGTCCCTCGTTTTGCTTCTAAATCGGTAATTCAGTGGATGTCTCTGTTCTCTTTGCCGCGGTGGCTCAAGGCTGCTGTCACAGCCCTAATCCAAGCAATGCTGTGAAAATACCCAAAGCTGAGAGTGATTTGTGGTTTGGAAAGGAAGAAAGTTTCTCTCCCTGTGAAGAGTTCAGAGCCATGAAATGTGAGCTCTTCTGTAGGTTTGAATTTTCTGTTTCTTCAACCATGTTTTTTTTGTTTCGTTATTGTTGTTTTTTATTATTTTTTTACCGCAACATAACTGGGGACTGCTGCAGAGAAATTCCTCGGCTCTGCAATAAGCAGCGGTTTTTATGGCCATTCTGAGACAGTTTTTCTGGAGGCGGCGGCCTGTTCTGGCCTCAGGGGTTTGTCTGACCACATCCCATTCAGCTTCTTGATATTTCCTGATTTCAGAGGCGAATCCACCTCTCACTCGTTCTCTCCGGTGTCGTTTGAATTCCCTGAATTTCTGTCCAACACTCCTGTCTGACCTCTTCCTCGTCTCACTGTGTATTTCCTGCCTTCACACTGAGCCGTCTGGGCCGGAACCTGTTGACGCAGCTTTGATCCCTCTTAGACATTAACTCGCTCTCATCCTGAGTGGATCAGCCGTGCTGCAAGTGTCTGACTCGTAGAACAATAAACTGAACCTCTGTCAGAGGGAGTGAGGCTCAGCTGTGCATATGAAACTTAAACAGCAGAGATAATAAAAAAAAAAAGCTTTATTGTTGATAAAAAATAAATGCTTCTAATCACAGTTTAGCTCGCTTAATTCCTTATAAAGCTGATTTTTTTTTTCTTCACATTTTCGATTGTTTTGTAACCAAGCAGCAAAACGAGTGGATAAATGTGTTGTAGATGCTGCCGATTAGGAGTGAATTATAACCAGTGGCTCAGTTTAAAGGCTAAAATGAACCTGAGGAAGCCAAGTAGGAGAACTCCTTTAGGGTGGAGATGATCAGAGATCCAACAAGCTCTTCTGGGAGCGAAAGGAAGAAATTCCAAATCAGAAACGTTTTTTTCTTCAGCTCGAAATCCGACTCGATAGGTGTTGGATCTCTGGTGGATGAAGCACGGCTTTAACAGATTAGGGTTTCATTTTCTGGGTCAGGAAGTGGCCTGGTGCCCTAAACTGCTGTCTGGTAACTGTGTGTGATGCTTACAGACGGCCGTCTCATCGTGACGCTGAATCTGACGCACTGTGGGGTGAAGAGTGGGAGCCGCTGCATATCTCAGCTCCACCTCAGCTGTCAAAGTGGAGTCATTTTGTGATTCTTCTTGGAAAGAAGTGTCTGGTTGTTTGTGGTCCTGCTCCGTTTGTCACCTGCACGCTCCAGTACTTTTGTTGCTCTCCTCTAACAGTGTGGCGCTGGGATTTCTGACTTCCCGCATAGCTTAGATGTTTCTGTATGATTAGCCGTTAGTTCCTTTTGGGGCTTTTTTTAGAGGTGGAAATGTTGGCAGGCCAACTTTGGCCCCAGCTTGTTTCTCCATCTGGCAATAATGATGTTACAAAACAAGCTTTTCTTGAAAGATGAATCATTGGAGATGATTTAAGAATGGGCACTTCCTCATGTCAGAGGAAATAATCAGCTGCCTGTGACTCCTTTTTCATAAACGGCCTTCTGCACAGTTGTAGTTGTAGGAACAAAGTTGTTTATTTCTAACTGAAGTGGCTGTGAACTTATTGTCGGGATGATGCAAATGGCCGCTTCAGATGATGGATTTGTTTGAGGAGGAGGTGCTAATTGCATCATTACTGCGAGAAGCTGAGAAAATGAGTTCCTTATGTGACAAAGATCGGTGGACTCTTTTCGCTCTAAAATAATGAGATGGTGCTTTTCAGAGCTTTTCTTGTATATAAACCGTCATGCATGTTTGTGCCTTTTTAACCTGCTGTTTCCCGGGGGTGTTTATTGGCTTCCTGTCCAAGCTGAGTGAAGCATTTATTTGCAAACTCTGTGTAAACCACTTGGTGCCTAAACAAAGCCGTCACTGGTGAGGATTCGTCAGAGGAGGAAGCATCACAGTCGCTGCCACAGTGTCAAAGTGAAAGAAGCACCATAAAGGTTATTTTTGGTTTGACCAAACGGGTAAAGATCTGTACCGTCTCTGAGGGTTTATCTTTCCGCCCTACAGAGAAAAGATCCCAGAGGCATAACGGACAACGGTGACCTCATCTTTACTCTTTCACCAAGAAAAATAGTCAGCCTAATAACTGTTGTGAATATTTAACGTCTCTTTTATGTTGTCCTCCATCAGTTTTAGCTGTAAAAGGCTAATTTTTAAAGATCCAGATTGCACTTTGAAGGACCTGTTTTTCATGCAGTTTTGATCTGACTGATCTCAGATTGAAGAGGCGATATTGTGACCACATGAAGAAATGTGGCGAGAGATTACCACTTTAACCACTTCCGGTATCCAAGCTCCCAGCATGCACCCTGCCAGAAGACTTTATATAAATAGAACAGTTCCCGAGGCTGTGCTCTTTCCCATAACCTCCCTCTGTCTCTTAATGCACACATCACAGTATTTCCCTCATCGTTTTACAGTTTATTGAAGCTCTTAACAGGATGCCGTTTCTAAACACTGGACATTGATTCGTATGGTTTCCTGTTAGAGGAGGGGGGGGCGGGGCAGAAAAGGGGTGTCAGACAGCTAAACGAACTGATTCCACAATGCAACTTTTTGTCGGGACAACGAGGTGTTTTGGAGAGTTTAAGCTGAATTGCGAAAGGCTTGAAAAGCATGTTTGTGGAGAGGCTGATAGTAACCGAGAGGCTGCTGTGTGCTGCCAACCTGTGAGGAAGGAGACACCTGAGAGCCCCCCCCCCCCGGGGCCAATCGAGGGGTTTTCAAGGGAAAGTGTGTGCAGGTGGGTTGGGCTGATGCGTGGCCGGCTCCATGGAGGCCCAGCCTGTGGGACAGGCTGTCCCTCACCATGACGCAGACCTGCATAGACAGCATGACCACAAGTTGTCAGCTGATTTAGTTTCAGGGTTGTGTAACACTGTGTGTGTTTGTGTGTGTAAATGGACATGCGATGGCCTTATCTCTGAATGCATGTGGAGGAGAAACGCGATCCCCCTCACAGTGGTGCTAGCAGCTGTCCTGTAGGAGCTGTAACCGTGAGATTAATGCAGAGAGGCTTCCAGACATCGGAATCTGATACTCGACTCAGATGGAGAATTCATCTCGGAAATTCTTGGCTTCGATTTGAGGCTTCTGTCCGTTTTTGCAGTGAAGATTGTGAAATTAATTAAATACTTCACGTAAATGTAGTTGATAAAATGACTTGAAATAGTTATCCATAGATGAGTCTAATTCAATCGTATATTGAAGACTCTCATCCACACTGAGCGTCATGACTCCACCAGGACGGTTCTGGTCGTTTGCATTGCATCTGGGGGCAACAAACAGGGTATCATAAACACCATGAACTTTGAAATGAGCTTTAGCATCCGGCAGGAGGTCCTGGGACAGACTGTAGGTGTTAAATACTCCTTCAAACTTGGGAACGGGGAGATGGGGATGCCTGGATTTCCCTGCTGTACCTGTTGCGTCCATAGATGGATGGACCCTGGATAAGTGAAAGGACATTAAAATAATCTTGTAATTTTGTGTGGATGAAAAGTGGTATTTACTTAAGGTTTTTTCTTTTCCTTTATTCATTTTTTGTATTTTTCAAGAAACCTCTTTGACAGACGTTCTGTCAAAGACGCGGATAATCTGAACAGCACAGTTAAACTCTGAACCGGCTTTTCCCAGCCTTTCCTTTCATGAAACTGTGACGTACCGACTGGGTCCGTTTTCCTGTTCTTTTGAGTGTTCTGCTTTTTTGGGGGTGATTTCATGAATCTCAACGTAAGGGTTGCTGGTTTGAATCATTGCTGGGTCTTTCTGTGTGGAGTTCTCTTTCGATATCCATGCTCGGTTAAACGGATGTGTTCAATGCCAGGAAATGGAAAAAAATTGAGGAAAACATAGAAAATGGTTGGAGAAAAGACTGCAGAAACTAGATGAAGCATAAGTGGATGTGAGTTCATAAGAACTGAACTCTTTTAAGGAGATAAGATGCATCAGGGAGGCAGAAATGAGGAAAATGCTCATGGCGGAACGAGGAACTGATGTCCTGCTGATAGTGGGCCAACCGCCTCATGAATAGTTCTAAATCTGGAGCCGTTTGTTCATTTTAGCAACTAAGCACGCAGTTCTGTGTAATTGGGTTGTTTCTCCCAGTGTTTTGTGCTGCGTCCTGGTGCTGTGAGGGTGTTTTTGGCCGTGTTTTACAATTTTGGTCAGCTGAGCCCCTTCACTGGCTCCTAATCCCGTTAGGCATTCGGCAGAGCTGCAGGAGCCGCGGAGCCGTGCGCGAGGAAAACATGTGCAGATTAAAGCTGGAGCTGCTGGCCTTTCTACGGGCTCCTCAGAAGCCACATGTTGACCTCAGCAGGCCACGGCAGCCTGAGCCACCAGCATTACCAATGACAAAGTTTTAGTGGGCTAACTGAGTCCCCATGCTTTAAGTCGCAATCGTGACTTCAAACACGCAAATGTTCCTGGATGCTGTTCCAAAACTAAGATGTAGCAAGGTTTAGAAATTCATTAGTTAAAAAAAAAACCAAAATGATGATATTCTCCTTTAATTGACTCTTACAGGTATAATCTAAACAGATTCAAGGTGAAGATTTATGATTAAACCTCTGTTTAGTGAGAGAAAAACATATATATTTTTTTCTTCGAGCCTCAAATAAAATAGTTTTGCCAATAACAAACAAACAAGTAAAGTAATTGATTTCTCCTCCTTTTTGTTTCCATCTATATTAGTGGAAATATGAAAAGAGTGCAATTCAATTAGAAAAGAACTAGTGATTTTGTTGATGCATCCTATCGTTAAAATGAGTCTCCCTGGAGGTGGTGCATTCGAGAGCAGCTTTGTATCGTAACCATGGTAATGCACATCTTCTGTGCACCTTTGGGGGGGAAAAAAAACAAACCCACAAGACTTTTAACGTCCGTGGACAAAATCTAAAGCATCTTCTAAGTAATCTGACAATGGTTATTCTTGCTTTGTGTTGTAAACGCCACAGACTGAGTGAAAGCAGAGGGTAAGGAGGCAAAAGTGGAAGAAGAGAGCCGGCTTCTAAGGAGAGGAGAGGGGACCGTCGGAGCCGATGGGTGAGACGGAGGACGAGCGCACGGCTCAGGCCAGCCAGCTCTTTGAGAACTTCGTCCAGGCCTCCACTTGCAAAGGGACCCTGCAGGCCTTCAGCATCCTCTGCAGGCAGCTGGACCTGGACCCGCTGGACTACAGCAACTTCTACAGCTCTCTGAAAGCCGCAGTGAGCTCCTGGAAGGTCAAAGTGCTGTGGACCAAACTGGACAAAAGGGCGCAGCAGAAGGTCTACAAGCAGAATCAAATCTGCCAAGGCACAAGGGTGAGAGCGGCCCACTAGACGAATAACTAGACACGCTTAACATGTTAGCAGTTTGTGTGTGCTTTTTGTAGAGGTTTATATTCAGGTTGTTGTGGTTACGAAGCTTATAGACTTATAGACACCAAGCTCCTGCAAGGCTCTGATATTTTTATTGCTTCCTGTCAACTTTTTCTGTATTTTTTTCTGTCTTGTTATCAAAGGGGAAAAAGCTCAACAAATAATTCAACAAGCTGCCTAAGTCGGCTACAAGAGTCACAAAAAGTTCAGTTTATTCAAACAAGTCTTCCACGTACATGTAACTTTATCTCAGTAACTCATATTTCCTTTCTGAGCATTTCCTTTTAAAACGATCCACCAGCAGAAATAACCTTGATGCTAACAAAGCTCTGCCAGTTCTGTGACTAATACAATGACAACTTGAAAAAATAAGTTGCTATTGTGAATAAATGAGTCTGGTCCATAAAAACAGAGCTGCAGTTTTTATGGACACAAGTTTCTTGTGACCAACACGACTAAATTTGAACATGTGAAATGACTAGAGAAGCACAAAGTAGCTAAAAACAGCACGGGCCACCGGAGGGATCCACAGAAAGGGGTTAAACTGTGCGGCATAAATGTGTATATTTACAATGAATTTGATCTGTCTCAGAAAGGAACAAATCTACTAAATCTTATAAAACAAAAATTCGTTCCATTTTTAACTCCTGTAATCTGTATTGCATAACACTATTTTATTAGATTAAATTAATCTGAATTTAGCCGCATAGATAGCTGCATTTAGTTGCTGCAAATTGAGGGTTTAGCTGGTTTAATGTACGGATCAGCTTCTGTAAGTCGCCGTAGCGGAAACTCTGGAGAAGGGCCTGGCTGTAAGTTGAACTGTGGCTTAAACGCAGTGTGAAGGCTCAGATATGCATTTCATGTGACACATGAGGCGTGCCATGTTAGGCATGGCATGCCCTGCGCTGTCTGGCTGTGCACGTTGCACATTTTAAGCAGCACTTTGGGCATGGGGACAGAAAGCCTTCGTATCTTAAGGGAAAGATAAGACATCCTGGAGGGGGAAAGAGGCCGGAGACTTGCAGAGGGAGATTAATGCTGCTGGGTGGGCCAAAAATAACAGCTTGGCTATTATTCCACACATTTTTTCTGAGAGAAACTGCTATTCAGAAAGAGTTAGAGGAGCTGAAACTGGGCGTGTGCTTTGTTTTCCACAACTGTAACGACTATCTGTATCTGAATGTTTGAGAATCTTTGTCTTTACTTCTATTACTAGGAAAGTGGCTCAGATTATAGTTCCCAAAGATTTAAATTCCAATTTTTGTCATCTCTTTTT
The DNA here is from genome assembly GCA_907169785.1 of Menidia menidia. NCBI lineage: Eukaryota > Metazoa > Chordata > Actinopteri > Atheriniformes > Atherinopsidae > Menidia > Menidia menidia. The sequence goes on from CAJRST010022223.1 coordinate 19,390,801, forward strand.
CACATCTGACGACAAACTTTATTGTTAATTTTACTCTAGTTTTCCCCGCTTTAGCTTTAGTTCACCATTTTCTTAAAAAAAAATAATAATATGAAAATGACACACATAAAACCAACTCTGAATCCTTAATCCTGAAGATTCTTGTGCCAGAATTTCAAACTCTTGAAAACGTTTTTCTGTACGAACCCAATTCGCTCCAGTTTTCCAGAAAGTGTTCCTCCATTTTTTTTGTCCACAGGTGAGTCATTCCATATCTTGGATTTCCTCACCCGTAGCCAGCCGCTGGCTTCTTTTAGCCAGTTTTTAATAGTTTTCTTTCCTCTAATACACCCGATCTTTAAAGTGACCCAGGTACAAACATGACAATGGTGCCAAACATTCAAAAATGTTGACCAAGAGCTAAACGAACCCCCAGGAGGGTTTAACTTTTTCTACATGACCAGAAAATAAGGTGCAATTTTGACCATTTCCTTTCTGTATACTCTCATGGGGGGGGTCATTAAATATCTCATCTGGTTCGGGGACACCCTCGCACAGCTCCAGTTCCCCCTCATTCTTGACATTCAGAGTGGAATGTCCTTTTTACAGTTTAATGAACAGCGGAGACTTTTTTTTTTTTTTTTTCAGGAAAAATCTTTAATTGGAACTTTTCTTTTCAGTGTCTGATCATCGGCGGGGGGCCGTGTGGACTGCGGACGGCCATAGAGTTGGCCCTGCTGGGCTGCAAGGTGGTGGTGATCGAAAAGAGAGACACGTTCTCCAGGAACAACGTGCTCCACCTCTGGCCCTTCACCATCCATGACCTCAGGGGTCTCGGGGCCAAGAAGTTCTACGGCAAGTTCTGCGCCGGCGCCATCGACCACATAAGTGAGTGGAAATTTAGGGCAGAATCCCAAGTTTTTTTAAATTACATCCTTCACACATTTAGTTTGAAAAAGGAACCATTTTGAAATGGTAGAAAATTAGTAACAAATTGTCCTCTTGTTTCCTCTTTTACCTGCTGATTCAGTAGATGACATGCAAAGTACCAGAGCCCAGCTGCATGTAAAACAAGGCCCGCTTTGCATGCGTGTGTGTCAAATCACAACTGTGTAGATAAACATGTCACTGTTTGCTGTCATAACCAAAGCTGTTCTGATAAAAGAGTGTCTTTCATGAGTTTTATGTGGGAGGAGTGTTGGCATAGACCCAGTTTGTTTCCTCTGTATCGGCCGGTGGGACGTTTCCTGTCCTTATGTAAAGCGGTGGTGTATTTATAACCCGCATCATAATGACTTCTCTCCATGTGTATCCGTGTCTTCTTCCCTGAAAATAGGACCCGCTGAGCCACAATTATTCATGAAACTGATTAGGGTTGTCACGATACTAAAATTTTCAACTCGATATCGATACTCAGGAAAAAACTCGATACTCGATACCATTTTCGATACCACAAGGATTAAAAAAAGACCCCAAAATTTAAATGAATTTTGACAGGTTAGTGTCTTTCATTTCAAACTGACCTGTTACTGATGATATCGTGACTGGTGGCCTGCATTAATAACCCTAACCCTAACCCTGACCCTAACCCTGACCCAAACCTGACCCTAACCCTCCACCCTTCATAATTGTGAGAAATAAATATTTTTGGGTTAAACTTGTTTGGACTTATTGTACAAACCTATTTAATATACACTATGTTAACATAATAATATGTGTAGAGTTTAAGTGTTTGAAAGATTAATTTTACAATTTTTAAATGAATCTCTATATTGCCATGAGGAAATTAGGATTTTCTTCCCTGGAATCTTCCTATTGTTAATGTAACTATAATGGCCGACTTCGATGTGGGCGGAGTCGGATATGTACTTGATTAATGGTAGCACGTTATTATTAGCTATTAGCCGAAGCTAGCAGTTCAAGGCTAACAACTTGTTAATGACCATAAACAACGTAAAAAAATACATAAATAAATCTGAGAGAAGGGGCGCAGCGACGGCAGGTCAGCGTCGCGCGCGCGCACGCGCGCTCGCGCGGTAGTATCGATACTTTTGAAAATGAGTATCGTATCCGGATACAACATTTTAGTATCGATACTTTTTTGAGTATCGATACTTTTGACAACCCTAAAACTGATACAGTGTGAAACTTGATCTGCAGATTGTTGATTCTTGGACATGAATGGGACACCCAGGACGTCCTTTCATTTAGGAGGCTCAGTTCCCCCCATTGTACTCCTTAGACATGATTTCAGCCTATTAGGATTAGGGTTAGGGTTAGCTAGCCAGCAGGATTAGCTAGTTTGCTATGCTTAACCCATATTTGGGGCATCCAAACTTTGTTTCGTCGAGAAACATGTAGAAAGAATAGATGTGAAAGACTCAGACAATTCTACCTTATCAAGTTCAGAACTTGTTCCCACTTCATCGGTGACCAACTCCAAAGATACGCCAGCAGACTGATTCATCTGTGTCTTTGTTTCCATGGTGACCTTTTTGTCCATCCATCCTCTGTCTGTCAGTGTTTTCCTGCTCCAGCACACCTGGTTCAAATTAGTGGGTGTTCATCAGCCTTCTGCAGAGCTTAAAGAGCTGAAGACCTTAAAGAGCTGAAGACCTGTCCTGTTTATGGGAATCAGGTGTGCTGGAGCTGGAAACTTGGACAGCATGCAGGTTTGCACGCCTCAAGGACCAGGCTCTGAAATGCAACACCCCAGGTGTCTATAAGAACTTGACAAATGAGTAGAATTGAGTTCATCATACCTGGATGAGCTTCAACTTTCTGACAAGTTACAGAAATGAGGAGGGATGTTTTGTTTCTCACGAGCTTAAACCAGATGTTGGTGATGCATTAATTTCTCTGCTTGCAGACAGTCAGAATGATATTAAAATGTTTATTTTTCCTTTGAAAATGCCCCCCATCCTTGCTTTTAGTGTGTTATTTATGTTGGATTTCACAGCATGTGTGTTTGTGTTTGTGTGTAGGTATCCGGCAGCTGCAGCTGATGCTGCTGAAAGTGAGCCTGATCCTGGGAGTGGAGATCCACGTCAATGTGGAGTTTTCAAAGCTCCTGGAGCCGCCGGAGGAGCAGAGTGATGACAGTAAGTCCGCCAATGTGAGGAGCCACTTCATTTCTATGTGCTGTACACTATCTGGAATCCGTTTTTAGGGGAGGAGTTTCTTTTTAGGGGTTACTTTGGGCTCTTGCCTGCATATCTAAGCTATAAACACAAATCTTAACATCCATCCATCCATCCATCCATTATCAATACCGCTTATTCCCTCATGGGGTCGCGGGGGGAACTGGAGCCTATCCCAGTGGTCAACGGGCGAGAGGCAGGGTACACCCTGGACAGTCCGCCAGTCCATCGCAGGGCCAAATCTTAACATGTAACACCCATTTGAATGATCAGAAATAACCCTGGAGACAGAAGAGGGACAGAAGCTAATGAAAGCCATTATTCAATTTTGATGTTTGGTTGTTGTCTGGAGGTTTCTGCCTGTTAAAAGGAAGTTTTACCTTGCCTGTGTCGCCTAGTGCTTGCTCATGGTGGGAATTGTTGGGTTTCTGTAATTAACTTCAGAGTAGGGTCTGACCTGCTCTGTTTGGAAAGCGCTGTGAGACAACTGTTGTTGTGATGTGGTGCTATATAAATAAAATTGAATTGAATTGTTCACATCAACACTTTAACATGAGAGGCAGCGCAGGGCGGCATGCCACCCATAAATCCGCCTTTTCTCTGCCCTCACACCCTCCTGACGGGATCCGTTTGTTTGGTGACGTTCCTCAGGCCCTGGGTGGCGAGCAGAGATCCGGCCAGCCGGCCACCCCGTCTCCGACTTCGACTTTGACGTAATCATCGGAGCCGACGGGCGCAGGAGCACTCTGGACGGTGAGTTCTGAGGCAGATGCCGACAGCTGGATCAAAGTGAGACCTGAGGAAGGTTTTCCACTGACCCACATTTATGGGCCGTCCATCCAAAGCTGCCCCCCCCCCCACACTAAAGCATTTCCTGCTCACATAGTTGGAGCTTAAACGTGTGGTTACTCCGGTTTTCTCTGATGCTTACTGACGTGTTTAAGGGATCAAACGAAGATTAATGTTGAATGTTTGCTCTGGTGTCTTTGTGTTTGCATGATTTGCTGTTTGGCTGTCACATATTTTACCTTCATATATTGACTTATAATTGCTTTGATAAGCATGAACCGATCTCCTGAAGGGGTTTGTTTTAATCCATGTGGCCCTACTGTGCAGTTCATTAGTTTCTCTTTGAGTTATCACCTTTTTGTTGCTCTAAAATCAAGCACCAGGGGTCTATTTCTTTATTTTCTTTTAGATTTCCTTTGCCAGGATAACTCGGATTTATTTTCCCGTCTGTGCAGGTTTCTATCGCAAGGAGTTTCGGGGGAAGCTGGCCATCGCCATCACAGCTAACTTTGTTAACAGGAACACAACAGCAGAGGCCAAAGTGGAAGAAATCAGTGGCGTGGCCTTCATCTTTAACCAGAAGTTCTTCCTGGAACTGAAGGAGGAGACAGGTGAGAATGTACATGGACATGTTTAGAGCTCAACTCTTTGGCTTGTAGTGAAAAAACTAATCAAATATTTGGACATGCTCAGTTTTAGTGAATTTATTTATTTCCCTACTGTTTTACAATAAGGTCTTTTTCTTTGTCTTGTAGACGTTTCACCTAAAACTTTAAAATCCTCTCAAGCTTTGCGATATAAATAAAGTCGGAAGCTTATTTATATCGCACAACATCAAAACAATTATCACAACACAGAGGAAACAGTCTCTAATACAGTCATAATCTGATAAAAACATAATGGGTCCCAAATTAGTCCAACTCACACTCAGTCTCCATTAATCCAATCCTGATGAGAGGGCGACGTATTCAGGAGCTAAGAAAAAGAAGTCCTGGTGTGCCTATTCAAGCTCCTCAGAGTAACATGACCTCAATCAAAGGAGTCCAAAATAACACAAATAAATTGAATTTAGATGCATTCTCTGGGTGAAAATTTTGCCTTTGAAAAGTTTGAATGTAAGAACTAATGTGCTTTTTTGTCTTTATTTCTAACATCTTTGCTTATTTACACTCTTTTTAGGAATTGACTTGGAGAACATTGTTTACTATAAAGACAACACCCACTACTTTGTGATGACCGCAAAAAAGCAGAGCCTGCTGGACAAAGGAGTCATCATAAACGCAAGTCCAAATATGTTACTTTCTTTGTGGTTTAATCAGAGTTTAGTCTTTGCATAACATCAAACGCTGTCCAGAGTTTCACACCGTTTGCTGGTTTGGTTGATTATTCTAACAGCTCCCACAGCTGTATGTGTAAATACACAACTAACACACATGCAGTTTATTGTGTTCTAAAGGGTTTTTTTTATTTAGACGGGGAGAGGGAAAGTTGCCTTCCTATTGGTCTCCGTGACAAAATTAGGCCAGAAATGCCCACCCAGCATTTAGATCTGAAGCCTAACGGGATCAGAGAGGCCACAGAGTGCGTCACAGTGGAGGATCATGATGAACGGGGCTCTAATTAAAGGCTTGCTCTCTCACACCTTTCTTGTATATCTCACATGCCCCCACAGAAAGGCACACGTTGGACAGAGATTGCACCGTAGACATTAGACTGAAGGTGGTTTTTTATCTTGACACACTTAGAGGAGTTACAGACGCACAATAATGACCATCACTGGCCTAAAAGCTCACAAACATTAATCCAGCCATATATTCTATTTTCTAACTTGGTATTGAGGGGAAGGAGAAAATCAAAGGATGTCTTTGTTTCTCAGGTTTACAACTTTTAACTGCATAAACGCATGTTTGTGTGTGTGAGCGCGCGCACAGGTGCTGAAACCCGGCCCGGCCCTCAGTGGGCTCCTTCTCAGATTACATTGGCCGTTGGTGCTGAGTGATTTCTTCCCGCGTCAGCTGGATGGCGCCTGCACACGTGGCCTCATGGCTCACTCACCACGCCGGTTTCATTACCAAAGCTCATCAAAACACCAGCTAAACCAAAGTCCTGCACAGTGCAAGATAAACAAAAGTCATAAAAGCAAATGATTCAGATGATATTCATGATAATAAAACACAATCGAGAGGTCAAACTCCTCTTGAATTGAAAGCTAATAAGATTATTTATAGTTTTAGGTTGTTCCATAAAGACATATCTCATCTTAGCTGGATCTTAAATCGCTACAAGAGATTTGAACACGAGCAATAAAGGCTTAAAAATCAACCCTGAGACAAAAATGAGGCCAAATCTTTTTAAACAAAGACCTGATTCGTTACACATTTATGACCTTCTTTCCCCAAAATCTGACAGAAAGATGCCAAAAGCCTCTGACTTCATGTATGAAATGACAGAGATTTTCTTTGTTCTGTCATCGTCCAGACAAAATCATCTCTGTTTTGCTGTTATCACACAGGTTTAAATTATTACATTTTGCCTGATCGAAAGACTCCAGCTCAGTTTTTTGTCAATGAAGTTACTTCTCAAATAAAGTTTAAAAAGTATGAAATTTGCTTCTGTATGAGGAAATTTGTTTCCAGAATTCAGAGATTGTGTGAAAATGTGAGGATGGGCATATTTTCCAGAAGAAAATTAAGCTACATTAGGTTTTTATGCTTTCTTCTTATACAAGCTGAATTTATTTGATGAAACTTGCTTTTGTAACGTGTGTATTTCTCGGTGTCTCCTCCGGATGCAGGACTACATAGAGACGGAGAGGCTTCTGGGTCCGGACAACGTGGACCAGGAGGCGCTGCGCTCTTACGCCCGCGAGGCCGCCGACTTCGGCACGAACTACGAGCTGCCGTCCCTGGACTACGCCATCAACCACTACGGGCAGCCCGACGTGGCCATGTTCGACTTCACCAGCATGTACGCCTCGGAGAACGCCGCCCTGATACGGGAGAAGCACGGGCGCCAGCTGCTGGTGGCCCTGGTTGGAGACAGTCTGCTGGAGGTAATGCGGCTCTGGGGGGGGGGGGCCCTCTTCATCCTCCTTTGGGCGTGTTCACCGACGGGACATTTTCTGCCCCCAGCCCTTCTGGCCGATGGGAACTGGCTGCGCTCGGGGTTTCCTGGCCGCCTTCGACGCCGCCTGGATGGTGAGGAGCTGGGCACAGGGGAAGAACCCCCTGGAGATACTGGCAGAGAGGTGAGCTGCTTCCACTTTCTGTAAACTAAGATGGGAGCCGCCCGGTAAATGTTTTGCAATTAACTCATTGGCTGCCTAAGACGTCTACAGACGTCTTTTATGTTTTTCAACGAGAGTGGCTTGGGGGAGTGGCTTAGGGGACTTGGGGGACTGCTAAAGCTTGCCCATAGATATCAGGCTTCTAGACAGAGTATGTAGTAACAAATTGACCCTCTAGGGGGCAGTGCCACTTTTGATGGGAGATGAGCATAGACTGTAGGCAAATAAGAAAAAGGGAACGGTTCTATGAGAGAACATGTCGCCGGTGAGACGCAAGTCCAGGAAGAACGGAATAAGGTAGAAACACATTTTTTTTCCTGATGAAAGAAGAGAGTCTACTCTTTCTTTTGGTGTGTTCGGTGTTTACATAGTCATAGCACAAACTATTCTGTGGCTCTTGAAAAATCAGTCAAAATGTTCAAAACACTCTCTGTTCTGAAAATGGCTGGCAGTCAATGAGTTAATTTTTCATTCAGATTTTAGGCAGACAGCTGTTTACTGTTTGTTTAACAGTGGAACAAATCTGCATTTGGCCCCAAACTTTCCCAACATGTGGGACAGTATAGATTGAATGACCCCCACCAGCTCTCATGTTGGCCTTTTCTTGTGTCTCTATTTCTAATTATTTATTTTTTGTAAATTAAAGATGTATATGCCTGTAAAACTTCAAAACAAAACCAAATTATATGCACATTTACATAATATCGCCCAGCATGTAAATTTTATCCTTGTGTGAATTCTATGGGGTTGTTTTTCTAGATGTTACACAGGTCTTCCATATTTGTTTCATACCTAATGAATAAAAAGGAGTACCAACTTCTGATAGAAGCAGAGTGAGAAAACTGGACTATAAACAGAGAAGTGTTGCAGTTTCCTGCTTAGATGGAAGGTCAGAGGGACAGAAAACCTGGAACACAGAAAAACATGAAGGATTTTGATAAATAACTCGTTTGAACACGTTACAGTGGACCAAAATCTAAAATAAATTCAATTGTATATTTTTATCTAGTTTGTTTCCTCCCTGCTCCTGATGCTGCCTTTTGCTCCACTTCCTGTCCTCACACAAATCAGCCGGCCCTCATGCAGTCGATGAAACCTAAACCTAACACTTGGATCCTGTTTTGTCTTTCTCAGGGAGAGTCTTTACCGTCTGCTGCCTCAGACCACCACCGAGAACATCAGCAAAAACTTTGAGCAGTACACGATTGACCCCGCGACCCGCTACCCAAACCTCAACTCCAGCTGTGTGCGCCCACATCAGGTCGGTGTGCATCACAACACAAACCAACCACAGCCCACTCTTATTCAACATTAATGCTAATTTGAATCTTTTCTCAGTCAGTGACCACATTAAAGGCTCATTCACCCCATTTACGGTGCATAGATATCTGTATTTAAAATTAAAAAAAAAGGAGTACGTTTGACTAAAAAGTTCCTCGGCTGAAGAAAAATGATAAAATATTATAAAATAATATACTATCAAATATTTTCTTGTTTCTGCTTGCATGCACAGACTCGCTTTGAGCTGGAGTCACCTACATTGTTAGTGCAAACCAACAACCTCTGACTAGAGCAACGAGATGAAACTGTTTAGAAATTATGTCATTATATCATCCCTCTGATCTACGGTCACTTTTGTGAGGTGGACAGAGGTCCAGATTTTTTCTTTTTTCTATGTATTTGTGCAAATTTCTGCTCTTAGATTTGGCCACAAATTAATTTAAGATTGTAGGTCATCTATTTCTGAGAAGAATTTGAAAATCTGATTGTCTTTATCCTCTGGAGTTAAAATTAGCTGAGTCTCTGTAGCAGCTTGGGTCTAAAGTTTGGACCCAAACCAGTTTTTAAATTGTGTTAATCGGCAGAGTAAAAGCAGACTGATAATAAAGAATTTCCGCCATGCAAACGGCTCAAACTGACTCATCTAAGGGAACACAACGGCCCTTTTCCTACGTCCCACATAAACCAATCAGAAATTTACAATATGAGCATTTTAATGGGAAATGTTCCTTGTTCGTTAGATAAAGCGGTTTGTGAATTTGAAATTGGACATTTTGCTCCTCTGATTTGATGTTTTTTTTTTTTTTTTTGGATTTTTAGGCCCAGTGTGCAAATAAATAAATCTCACACCTATAGCTTGTGTGACAAAGAAACAATACAAGTTTTTTAACATGGAATTTACAGCCAAAAGTGTTCAATATTGTTAAATTAACCTTAAGAATTAATGGGATTTCAGATTGGGTTAAAAAGTTCTCAAAAAGACTTAAACGTGCCCTGGCTTCTCTCACAGGTGCGTCACCTGTTCTTCAATGGTGAGCACGACTCGAGTCGGATGGAAAAAGGAGGGCCAGTACGGAGATCTGTCAACCTATCCAGAAGAGGTAAACTATCTTAAAACTCCACTCCAGCCATTAAAATCATAACCTGTTATTCTCTTATGGCATAACCAGAGTAAACATCCACTCACCTTCAGCAGTCTGCGTCACTGAGACGGCTTTTATTCAGACGGCTGATCTGTTGGTGTTCATCCTGCTAAAAAAAGCTTTAGAAATGTCATTAGACAAACTGTTGGCAGTGAAATATGGAGCTCGTCATCCGATCGTCCAATGATTCACCACTGAGATTAGATTAAAAGCCGCCTGAGAACCTTTGTGGAAATAACAAATGAAGCAGCTCATCTGCAGGCCGTGAAGCCTTCAACACGTTTAAATTAGAGCTTTTACAAAGACGGGCGTCTCTTAACATCAGCCCCTTTACTGATTCTGGCTGGAGGCAGGCTGACATCATGCGGGGAAACTCTATCTTTAAGACACGCTCGACACGCCTCGTCGCAGCACAATACAGCGGGTTTTATTACACTCGAATGGGGGCCAAAGACGATGCCGGTCCCAGACATGCTGGGGGGGGGGTTGTTTAGTCTGAAGGTGCTGAGGGCGGCCTCGCTTCCACTTATTCTTTCGTTTGAATCAAATTTTCCTCTGTTGAATAGATGCATTTTGCTCCTGGATGTGCAGCTAACCGCGTGTTTATGGGCCACAAAACGAACGCGTCAGTAAAAAAGGGAATTTAAAAGTGTCCAGTAGTCACAATAAAGGCTTCACACTAGTATTGTTTAGTGATTTATTATGTTCTCCATCTGTTGGTGTTCATTCTGCTAGAAACAGCTGTACAGATGTTTTTAGACTGGCAGTGAAACATGGGGCTTGTTTTCTTTATTTTTCTCCTTTTCGTTAAATTTGGTTGAGTGCTACAGTATGTGCGTCGTATTTGGATTGTTTTAAAATGTTAATCTGAAGAAAAAAAAATCCTCATTCTGGTAATTCTGCTAGAAACAGCTGTACAGATGTCTTTAGACAAACTACTGGCAGTGAAACATGGGGCTCGATGCTTTATTTTTCTCCTTTTCGTTAAATTTGGCTGCGAGTGCTGCTGTCTGTGCGTCGCATTTGGATTGTTTTAAAATGTTAACATGAAGGGAAAAAAAATACTCAATGAGATCAAACAAGCGTGCTCGTTCTATATTTCACAGCCACCTCTTTTACTCCCAGAGGTTTAACCTCTAAAGCAGGGGTGTCAAACTCCAGTCCTCGAGGGCCGCTGTCCTTCAGGTTTTAGAGGTAACCCTTTTTCAACACACCTGATTCACATCAAAGGGCCATTAGACAGGTGCAAAGCTTAACAATGTCCAGAGGAACTCCAATTTAACTCATTGACTGCCAGCCATTTTCAGAACAGAGAGTCCCATACTGCCAGTTTTTTAAGCATTTTGACTGATTTTTGAAGAGCCACAGAATAGTTTGTGCTATGACTATGTAAACACCGAACACACCAAAAGAAAGAGTAGACTCTCTTCTTTCATCAGGAAAAAATTTTTGTTTCTACTTTATTCCGTTCTTCCTCGACTTGCGTCTCACCGGCGCCATTTCTCGCATAGCGAACCATTGCGTTATTTTTATTTGCCTACAATCTGCTCATCTCCCATCAAAAGTGGCACTGCCACCTAGAGGGTCAATTTGTTACTACATACTCTGTCTAGAAGCCTGATATTTACGGACAATCTTCAGCGGATCGTCCCCCAAGCCACTCACGTTGCAAAACATAAAAGACGTCTATAGACGTCTTTGGCAGTCAATTAGTTAATAAGAATCAGGTGTGCAGAAGCAGGAAAATGTCTAAAACCTGCAGGGCAGCGGCCCTTGAGGACTGGATTCTGACACCCCTGCTCCAAAGGGAGGAAAGCCGGTAGGTGTTGAGGATCCGCAGAACCCTTTGAAACGAGCAGCTCTGACTCGTCTCGTCTCCCGCAGAGTCGGAGGTGCGTCCGGGGCGGCTGCTGACCTGGTGCCAGAAGCAAACCCAGGGATACCGCGGCGTGCAGGTCACCAACCTCACGTCCTCCTGGAGGGACGGCCGGGCCCTCTGCGCTCTCATCCACCGCCAGAGGCCCGAGCTCATGTAAGGCCACACACAATTCAATTCAATTTTATTTATATAGCGCCACATCACAACAACAGTTGTCTCACAGCGCTTTCCAAACAGAGCAGGTCAGACCCTACTCTGAAGTTAACAACAGAAACCCAACAATTCCCACACACAAGGCCGCTCACAGTTTGTTCTCTCTCACCGTTTCACTTTTCCTGATCGGTGCCGGTGAGGCTGAATCCGCTTCCTGCCGAGCACCATTTACTTTGCCTCTTCCCTCTGGTTTGAGCTGGAGTCACACACATTGTTAGATCAAATCTCCTCTCCCAAGGAGAAACCAACAACCTCTGACTAGAGCGACCAGACGAAACTCTTTAAAGATTGTCATTATATCGTCTTCTGAGCTACCTCTGAGTCACTTTTGTGAGGTGGACAGAGGTCCAGATTTGTTCTTTTTTCTATGTATTTTGGGCAAGGCAAGTTTATTTGTATAGCACATTTCGTGAACAAGACAATTCAAAGTGCTTCACAGAGAATTTAAAAGCAGAAAAACAAGAAAAGAAAAATAATCAAAATTAGACAGATGAAAAGTGAAGGGTGCAGACAAAATACAATTTCTTTTGTGCAATTCCTGCTTTTAGATTTGGCCACAACTTCATTTAAGATTGTAGGTAATCTATTTCTGAGAAGCATTTGAAAATCTGATTGTATTGATCCTCTGGAGTTAGCTTAGTCTCTGTAGCAGCTTGGGTCTAAATGGCTGATGAGATTGGCTGAAGGCTCCGTGAAGTGTCCGTGCACGACCCCGAGCTCTCGATGTTTGTTTGTTTGTTTGTTTGTTCTGTTGCTCTCTGACTGCCAACACACGGCTGAGAAAAACCCGTCTAAGTGCCAGTAGGACTGGTGGGAATGGCATCATCTCTGATCCCGTCACAGCACCACAGAGCCATTCCTTGTTATCTGGAGACCATGAGACGTTTCTTCAGTCTGTGGTTTTCCCCAAAGTTCCTGAGATTTAACCCTGTAATGCCAAATGTATCATATTTGATACATACGGTTTTGCGTCTGACACCTTTTGCATAATTTAATGGTAAAAACTTTGCTCAAAATCCTATTGTACACAATCAGATACACCTGATAACAGGGGGCAGAAGACTACACAAAAAATAATCTGGACTTATCGCATAGTAATAAATTATTAATATTAAAAATGTATTTCTCTCTTTTCTTTTTACATATTTTGTTAAAAGGCCAAATAAAGACTTCAAACCAAAAAAAAAGTAATTTTCTTTTTTGTTTTATTCTTGGATCAGGCTTTAAAGGGTTAAGGCAAATGTGTTTAGACAGAATACACTTCCTTCCCCATCTGTCCTGATTCTCCCCGTTTCTGGAAATATGGAGGATGTGGCAAGAAATCTTGTCAGGCTTCCCGCCATCACGCCTTTCATCTCCTGTCATTTCAGCGACTTTGACTCTCTGAATGAGGAGGAGGTGGCGGGGAACAACCAGCTGGCGTTCGACGTGGCTGAGCGGGAGTTCGGCATCCAGCCGGTGACGACGGGGAAAGAGATGGCTGCACAAGCAGAACCGGACAAGCTCCTCATGGTGCTCTACCTGTCCAAGTTCTACGAGGCCTTCAGGAACTCGCCGGGAAACAACGGTCAGTCCTCGCTGATCAACTCAACAAAGCTTCAGTTGTCCTATTAGCAGAAACAACGCTAAACTGTGTTGTTCTAGATGGTTTTTCTAGATTTGATCCCTGAATGATCAGCTAAGTCAGCCAGAAGCATTTAGAAAAGTTTTTTTCAAATGTCTTCATTAGATTCTTGAAGAAAAAAATCCCCAAAATCCACATGGCTTTGCAGGCCATCTTATAAACACATGACCCACCAAAGACTCATATTAACCCCCGTTACTGTGTTTAACAATGTGCATAGTTGTTTATCAGTGATTTCAAATCACTCCAAAATGGCTTTTTAATGTAAACTATCGGCCCACATGGTGGGATAAAAGTAACGACTGGAGCGTGACTTAAAGCCCAAATTAGTCAAAATTATTGAGTCGAATTCCCCCCCATTTCACTCGCACATAAATCGCTATAAAGTTGAGATATCTTAACCTTTTTGACTAAAGTGAAATTAATCATTTACAAAGTTTATCCAGCATATGAAATAAAACTGTACAGTGGGAACAGAAGAAGTGCCCCTCATATGCACCAAAAACATGAAATGCCAAATCTTACAAAGGAAAACGTTGTGATTATCTCAAATGCTCACCAAAGACTTCCAGCATAACGAGCAACTCTCCGCCTTTGGATTGACGAACAAGGCAACAGATGCGCATTTCCTTTTTAAATTCGGTTTAAATCCCGTGTGTGCGGCAGGAGCCAGAGTTGCCTGTTACACAACTGTGGTCAGGTTGGTCTGAGTGGTGTGGGCCTTAGTCCAGAGGCCTTCGTCTGTGGTCACTCCAGCTCTGCCGGCTGCCGCCTCTTATTCTTAAAAGAGGAAGAGGCTGATGCTCATTTTCTCACTGAGGAAGACAGAAAGGTTTAAGGTTTTAGACGTTCTGTTGGCACATTTTACATTCAGGGCAGTTCTGAAGATATTTCATGTGTTGAGACTGAAAATCCTGAAATTTGTGTCCGCATTTTCTTCCATTTTTAGAAACGATTGCTCTTATACCTGGACAATATTTGTTCCAAACGTGTTTGTATGCTTACATCTTCTAGTTTCCAATGAAGCAGACGAGAACGGTGAGGAACATCCATCCAGAACCAACCACAAACCGCAGAACCAGCCCCGGAAAAGGATACCCAGGGTAAACTATAAATGAGGGTTTATTTCCTCCTTTATTCTCCAAGTTCCTTTCATTCAGTCAGAGAATATTCTTCTGCTAGATCCATTCACCACAAATGCTGTCTACTCACTGAAAATGTGGCCTTGGATTAGAAAATATGAGGAAAACATATAGATGGAGGCTTTGTTTGTCATAAACTCTTTTTTCTTTTCTGTTTTTTATGATGTAGCCCAGCTTTTAGCTTATGCTGTGATTCTTCATTTTATTATTTGATGGGTTTATTATTTTTTATTTAGTTTTGATAGCTTATACGAGGTTTGCAAATTTAGTCTAATTTAAATATTAAATCATATGCCATACCGTTTTTTTTTTCTTTTTAGCTCATAATGGATTGGCTTATTATTGTTTTTGCTTTATTTAACTTTTAATCCATTTTAAATGGTTTGATTGCTACATATTTGGCCTTTTTGTGTTTTGATTCTGCTTTGTTTGGAAGTTCAGGACGAATTACACCTACATATAAAAGTATATTTAATACATTTCCAAGTAAAAAAAAATATTTTTACAATTAGCATTAGAGGGCATTGTCAGATAGAAGCCGTCAGCGATTTTTATTTTTCCATGTGCTGTTGCAGGATGAGAAGAAACTGGAAGATGATTTTGTCAACAAGAGACGGCGGAAAGGCAGCAGCTACCTCTCAGAGGTGGGTTCAACAACCACTCCCAAGTCTTTCGGGTTACTCTTAATGTGGCAGCAAAGAAAAATAAAGAGGCTTTGTTTTCCTCAGCTGCAGCGCTCTGACCCTCTGATAGCAGTTTGTGTAACTGGATTACACGCCGTGGCCTCTGTGTCATCATCCCCTCTGTGTCCTGAATCCTCCACAGTTGTCCTGCCACAGTGCGCCCCCTGTTGGCGAAGACGGGGAGCTGCGGGAGAACAAGGTCCGCTCCATGGCCACGCAGCTGCTGGCCAAGTTTGAGGAAAACTCCTCGACAGTGAAAGCCCGCCCCAAGGTGAGAGCCAGACCCCGGTTCAGTCGCCACTCACGTAGGAGGAGCTTTTTCTTCATGGTTTTGTTAATCGTTTTCCTATTTGACCAAAAGGGGGTGAATGCGAATCTTTACCCTTAAATAAAAAAAGCTTTTGCCGCTTCCAGTCTATAAAAACGATGCCATTATTGTAAAATGTGCAGAATTTGAAAAACTCTTCTTTAGATGACACTTGTGGCTTTTGTGGTGTAATCTGTGAATTTCTTTTAAACTTCTCGTCAGGGTTTTTGTGCAGTTTGGTTTGTGCTGTCATGATTTGATGCTCAGGTTTCTCTAAAAGTGAAACAATGTGAGTAAAAGGTGAGTTAAGGAGAGGAGTTGAGCCTTTCTTCTCCAGGAAAACATGCAACCTCTTAATCACACAAGTTGTGAACATCCTCAAGAACAAAATAAGTAGATATGATTATATAACTTTTCCTCAGACATTTTTAGTTTTAGTATTTAGTGTCTTTCCTTTTACTTCTTTTTCTTCTTATTTCTTAACAAATGACTTCCAGTTATTCTGGAAACAAGAGAAATTTAATTTTTCCTTTCCTTTCCTCGTCCCTGCCAGCAGTCTGACAACCCCTCCAGTCCTTCCTTTTCACCTTCTGTTTCTCCTTCTGCCACCCCATCTTCTCTCTCGGAAGAGGAAGATGAGGAGGAAGAGGAAGAGAGGGAAAACCCCCGTTTTGCCAAACCCAAAGACCCCCCCTCTCTTCCTCGTCCGCCTCTTCCTCGCCCCAAATGGCAGGTATTCTTTCCTCCTTTGGTTTACAAAGCAAACGCGTGTATCTCTGAATCTGAGGAAACATTCTGTGAGCTCACACTTTTCTTTCTCTTGCCCCCCCCCCTTTCTTTTCAGCCGTCTGTCTACCTTCGGCTGCTGGGAAACTCCACTGGCCTTTTCCAGCAGCCCCAATTCCCCCTTCCGCCCCCCGTCGCCCCCCCAACCCTTAAGTTCCCATCTCTGTCTGAGCCCCAGTGTGTCTGAACCCCTCCGACCAGAGCTCCCCTCCCCCGCCCCCGACCAGTCCTCTGAGAAGTCAGAGGAGATTAGGCCTCAGGTGAATCCCGTCCCACTCCTGAACGCCTCCTCATCTGGTCTGCTCTTCTCCCCTTTGACCACTTCCTGCTTTCCCTTCAGAGTAAAAGCCAGAAGTTGTCCACTCGAGAGTTTTGCAGGAAGAGTATAAAGGAGAGAGCTGTGCTCATCTCCTCCATGTTTCACGGTTCCAGCAAAGCACCCGCTCCTCCCTCTTTGTCGCAGGTTTCGTATCGCCACTGTTCATGAACATCTCACTAGTGACTAATACCCCGTTAATATGGGAGCCTGATCATGACGCCTGCTCTACAGCCGCTAGTTTTCAGTAACTTAAAAATGGGTGACTGAGGTGATGTGGATAGAGATGGAAAACGGCTCCAGTGTGGCCTCGCTTCCTTTTGATTGGCTCTTTCTCCCGTTGGCTTTTCTCATGTCTTTGCTATAGAGCTCACGCTATTTTTTAGTTTAATCTTGTGTGAATTTAGAAGAAGTGGGAAAGTTTGCATTCTGCATGCATCACAGCCAGTCTTTTTTCTTTTAATGCATTTAAAAAATGCTCCTAACGCAGTGAAACTGGGCCTGCTCTAATATTTTAGTATTACTTTGGCTGGCATGCAGCTGTGGCTGTTTTTTTTTTTTTTGTGCATTTAAGGCAGGACACAGTCTTCTGTTGTTGCTGAAATTGAGTGAAGCTGCAGAATTTCCTGACTGCTGCCTGACAGGAAATGATAGGGTTATTTTAATCAGTGACAGATTAAACATTCAGAGTAATAAGGAGCCATCGGAGTGAACATTTGTTGATTGCATTTGCTGGCAGCAGCAGCGTTCAGGAAATCCTACTTATTTAACAGTTGACTTGGTGACATTACACAAATTCAATTAATTGTTGATGCATCAAAGTTTCTTTTCACTGCTAATTTTGTAACAAAGAGGAGAGTTGTTGGGTTTTAATTCACCCTGTTGTCACGTATTAACCCAAAGAGCTTTAAAGGGATGATTAGGTTAAGTTTTGACACTTTACAGCTTGATCTTGGGTCATCTTGAGCCTTTTGATTTGAGGTTATCACCTGATTTGTCTGACTGCTCCTGTGTAGGTGGAACTGTCTCCCTCTCCTACTCCTCCCTCCTCACCAACCCCTCCATCTGCTCCTTCCTCTGCATCTAAAACCTCTGTGGTCCACCCTGCTTTCCCCTCTGCTGCCCTCCACTCTCCTGAGGATGAGAGCAGGCCACAGACTCCCTCTCCCACTTCCCTATTGAACCACAACGCTGACCAATCAGAGCAACCGTCCTCCTTATGTACCACTTCCTCACCTCGTGTTGAGAGTCTGAAGTTCTCCAGTAGCTGTGATCTGGACAGGATAGATGGAAATTCCTGGAGAAATGTGGAAACTGGGAAGGAGGGGGTCCACAAAACTGCCCGGGGGACATTTAATGGTGGACAATTAGTTAAGAACGATCACATGAAGGTAAAGGGCCTCTGTGTTATCTATAGCTTTATATCATAAACAAAAACAGCTTTTTATCCCAGGTAAAATGATTTCAGTCTAAATGTCCCTTTATTTAAAAGATCATAGCCCATTCAGCTTCCTACCAAATAGATTTTCTTTTTAAATATTTAATGGAAAAAGGACAATATCAAAACTAAAGCTCTAACCTGTCAGAAAAGATTTTTCTTCCTAATTAAGGTTGTGCTGGTTATTTCCTGTTTGTGTTGAAGGAGCAGAATGTCATGGTTGGCTGATTTCCCATGTTTTCAGATTTAGATCCTTGTGGTATCTCAATTTTTTTACGTTGCCAAAGCGTAGTTATTCTTTGACAAAACCAGTTTCATCGACTCAATTGTTAACTATGGAAAAAAACTATTGTTTCAGGATCTGAAAATTAAAGCTGCCGGTTCATTGGAGGCAAAAGGCTTTTAGACTGTGGAAAAATGTAGTAAGTAAGAAGATTGAACATTAATAGATATAAATTAATCAAGCCCTCAAACCCGGGATGGATGGAAGAGTGATTAGTTAATAAAAGATGAAAAACGTCCAGTTTAGCATCTTTTATGTATAGATATGAGAAAGCTATAACAGGTTCACCACCCAGGTGAATCTGTTTAGATATTCATTTAAAAATCTGATCTTTACCCTTAAATAAAAAAAGCTTTTGCCGCTTGCAGTCTATAAAACCGATGCCATTATTGTAAAATCTGCAGAATTGGAAAAACACTTGTGGCTTTTGTGGTGTTTAATCTGCGGTTTGTTCAGAGTAATGGGAGCAGTGAAGTTGAAAATCCAAGAAGAAATGCCCCAACACCCGTTTCCCGGTCTGAGAGTTGCCCCACCGGAGCTCCCAGTTACAGTAAAGAGGTACAATACCTCAGCTAAACCGGGTCTTTCATCCTCCTCTGCGCCATTCTCACGTGCCCAACTCCTTCCTCCCCTCTCTGCTTTGCGCCAGCGCACCGTGGGAAAGGTGTCGTCGGCCATCGACACCAAAGCGCAGTTACTGGCCATCCTCTATGAGACAGACCACCGGCCCAGTGCGGCGCCGGTAAGCTGCACGTGGAGGCCGAGGAGACGCCTCTAACCCAAAAGTGTGCGCAGCCTGCATGTTAAATAAAGTGGTGTGTAACATGGCTTGATAATAGATTGAGTTGTCACGTTTAAAGAGCAGCATTATCAGGCTGGTTGAGGTTAGATTTTAGCTTCTTTGTGTGGATAACGCTCTCACTAACATTAACCAGCCGCCTAATAATAACCGTACAGGTCGGTTTCAACCTCGGAGAATCCCACAGTGAGGAGAGAAAAACCTTTCACCGACACACAGATGAAGGACTTTGGGATGAGTCAGAGGGCCTAAATGCACAGATTAAGCTGTACAAACACCTGGCTTCTGGACATTTGTGAGCTTCACGCTCCACACTCATGGGCTCGTTTTCCAGGGAAAAAGGAAACACTTAAGGCGGATTTAAGAGGAGAAAGTCTGTGTGCTATTCTACTTGGAGTTAAAAATAGATGGCTTCAAGGGATTTTTCTACATCATAAATTACCCTTTTTCACAAAAACTGGGCAGATATCAGGACATTTCAACCAGAGTTTCCACTGATGTGAACTGGATGGTTATGTATTCAGCGTTCTCAGAGGTGGGTTTAGTTTCTGGGGTGTCGTCCGCTCCTCCGAACTAAACCGTGGTGGGTAGAATTGGCAAATCGGACTCTGCCGGTGTGAACATTGTCTCTGTTCTGGGCTGCCAGGGTTGTGTGCTCCGTTTTACTAATTCAAAATGAGTGAATCTAACCCTTTTCTGTGACGTTTTGGGTGTTTAACAGGTTGAAATTAATGTTTGTTTTTCTCCCTAATGTTTTGAGAGTGGACCCTGGTTCAGTGAAAGAGATTAACAAGACCCCATAAAGAGTGTTGTGTGCAAAATAATCCAGCTTTGGGTTCTCGTATCATCCAGATGTCTTATTCTCTTGACCCGGACATTGATTACTGGGCCACATGTTCAGCAAACTGTGAATCGTGGCTGGCTTTTGTTAAACTTCTGAGCTTTTTTTTTTTCCAAACTTTATTTATTGAACATTTTTTAAACCAATAACATACAGAGTACAAAGTATAAAGATGGCACATTTAGTGGCACAACTGTATGCAAACAACCCAAAACAATACCCAGCAACCCCCACCCTCCCCTTTACAAGCCTTCTTGACCAGACAGACAGAAACACATACACACACACATCAGAACGCCATAAACAACCAGATAAATAAATAAATACATAAAACACCCTCTCTCCTACACAACCCCCAGCTCTTCAGAGTTATAATTAAGAGATTCTGTGTGTCGTAGAAAAGGGTCCCAGGTGGAATTGAATGATTTTACACAGCCTTTAAGTGAAAATCTGAGTTTCTCAAGCTTCAGGTTGTAGAGTACCTCCCGGATCCAGTGGATAAACCTCTGAGCTGTTTTGCCCATTTATTTGATCTTCTCCTCGGCTTATGGCCACCAAATGGGGTCTCCGTGAGGTCTCTGACTGGCTCCTGGTTTTGCCCCCTCAGTGTGTGGTGCGCAGAGACCTGCCCCCCGGGCTGGGCGGCAGCGACATCTGCCACTTCTGCAGCCGGCGGGTCTACGTGATGGAGAGGCTGAGCGCCGAGGGCTTCTTCTTCCACCGGGAGTGCTTCCGCTGCCACGTGTGCAGCTGCACCCTGCGCCTGGGAGGACACGCCTTTGACTCACAGGAGGGTGCGTTTGATTTCACTGGCAGCATGGATGGTTTTGTTGTCTTTCTTTCTTTGTTTTTCCTGTTTTTTAGGGATCTCTCTTCTTTTCGTTACTGTTATTGTTACCTTTTCACTTTTCTCATCCTTTTTTAATTTAATCTTTTGTTCCTTTTTTCTCTCCTTTTTCCCCCTTTTCCTGTCCCTCCAGTCATGTTTGGCATTAACCATCTTACTTCTGTAACAAAAATAAATCTTAAATAAAAAATAAAGCAGTATTGGATGGTCAAGGGAAGCTGCTCACCCTGACAGGCCTCCCTTGGCAAAGCAAAAGTGTCAGGCAGAGCACAAAACTCAGATTACAATTCTGTTGCCATAATGCTAAACATGACAAGGGGTGTTAAAAAAAAAAAAAGGGTTATTCACTGCAGCTATCTGTCAGTGCGTGTTGTGTTTCGGTTTGTTTTCGGTCTGGAGATGTCCTTCCTGCTTTTGAGTCTGTGAGACTGGGCTGACTGGAGGTGTGTTTTTCTGTGCTTCCCCAACAGCTAAATTCTACTGTAAGATTCATTACGCCCAACACCAAAACGGCTCCCACCTGCTCAGGTTCAGAAGGAGACTGGTAAGAAACGCATGCCACCTCCCCAGCTGGTTTTCAATGGAAGACAAAACTCTGACTAAAGATGATGGAAGACACTGATACGTTAAATAACTCTCCATCCTTAAGGCCAGAACATTCACACACATTTCTAAACGTAATTCTGCTGCTCATGCAGGGAACTAATTAGTCCTCACAGCTGTGCTGTCATTGGCTGGTATTTTGCTTCCTCTGCCCAAAGCCTGCAGCTAAAAACATCCTGCATCTGGAAATCGAGAAAGAAACCAGACAAACTTTGAGTAGAAAAACACCAATTAGCTTTTTAATGGATTAAAAGACATGATTTAGGGATTTGGAATGTTAAAAATAATGTCATAGATGAATCCCCGATGTTGGTGTGGACGCTTTCATCCGGGCCAAACCAAAGAGTTAACCATCACTGGTTACCTAATTTTGTTCTAACAACCCTCTGTGTGTCCTTGGCTTCTTAATCGTGGCTGGAAAATGAACTTTAGATGCATTAGCGTCACCGATCTGACTGGGGCCAGCAGACATTAGCGATTTGAGAAAGGTGCAATCAAAGGCCTCATTTACTCTGTAATTCATTCAGATGAACATGTTTAAGTGTCCACCTCTGTATGTTGAGTTTCCAACTATAAAAAAGTAGCAAAAAATTAGAAAAGTATCTATTTTTCCAGTTAGATTCATAAAAAAAGGGAACTTGTTCTTTGATCCAGTCGTTCTTTGGACATGAGCCACATCATGAGGCTGATCCTCTCCAGAGCTCCAGGGTTAAACCTGAAACATCATTGGTGGATTTTCTGCTGCAGTCAAATGCAGGATGTCACAGGACTGAAGTGATGGCTTTCTGTGTGACCTAAGTCTTCATTAAAGACTTGAATACATGAGCGTTCATGTATCCAGAAACAAGATTCTCTTACATGTTAAATATATATCCGGCTTATGAAGAATAATCCATCAATAAACGTGATGCATGTATTATCGTACCCCATTCAGAAGCCATTTAACTCATTGACTGCCAGCCATTTTCAGAACAGAGTCGCATACTGCCAGTTTTTTTAGCATTTTGACTGATTTTTCAAGAGCCACAGAATAGTTTGTGCTATGACTATGTAAACACCGAACACACCAAAAGAAAGAGTAGACTCTCTTCTTTCATCAGGAAAAAAATTGTTTCTACCTTATTCCGTTCTTCCTCGAATTGCGTCTCACCGGCGCCATTTCTCGCATAGCGAAGCATTACGCTTTTCTTATTTGCCTACAGTCTATGCTCATCTCCCATCAAATGTGGCACTGCCACCTAGAGGGTAAATTTGTTACTACATACTCCGTCTAGAAGCTGATATTTACGGACAAGCTTTAGCCGATCGTCCCCCAAGCCACTCTCGTTTAAAAACATAAAATACGTCTATAAGACCGATGCCATTATTGTAAAATCTGCAGAATTAGAAGTAGACGTTAATCTACAACATCTCATGTTAAAGAATGCAATTTTCCATGTGACTCACCGTCCGTTCTGGTTCTTGTAGGAGGAGCAGAGCCGCGTGGAGCTGGAAGGCGGGAGCATCCCAATCCAGCCCGCAGGTACCCTGGTTTCCTTGCTAAGGCGAGGCCTGAGCTGGCCCAGGCGCGCCACCCGGGCTGTGTGTGTGTTGCCAGGACGGCTGTTTGCGAGTGTGTGTGGGTCGGTCTCGACTTTGGGGTCCCACATCAGGAGCCACTCGCACGACTATATGTTCCTGTACGAGCTGCTGAGCCTGGGCTGCCCTCTGCTCTGCATGATGCATGAGGTGCTGGGACAGATGTACCAGGAGCCCCAGCCCGCCCCCCCGCACACCGTCACCCCCCTGCTCACATAGTGTGGGGGGGGGGGGGGGGGGGCAGTCTGGGTCAGGTGGCCTCATGGGCACCCGGATTCCTTTTTATTTTCTTCTTTTACTGGCCAAAGCAGGTAAAAGGGGGGTTAATGAACGGTATGGACATGAAATATTAACTCATGATATTCCAAGTGTTTTTTTTTCTTAATGTTTTCCTTTAGTATATATTTTTTAAGAAACAGTGTTAAATAAACAGCTTTGATAGCTATATTTAGTAGCTTCCATCTCCTTATGTCCAGGGTAAGCGTGCCATCACAGGTACAGCCTCTCTGCAGGTTTCCTGTGGCCCCCTGGTTCCCGTTTTCTGACTTTTAGTCTCCTGGTGTTTCTGAGTCACTTCTGACCCGCGCAGGCTTGTTCCAGGCTGCTGCCACTTCAGATTGCGTTTCTCTTAGCTCCATTCATTTCAAGTGTTTTATTTTATTTTATTTTTAAATCGGTGAATCGCAACAAACGTGCCAAGTCTCCCAGTTTTTCTCTGTTTTGTGGCTGCCCAGCGGCCTGGAACTCGCCCTGGCTCTAACCTCGAAGGCGTCTGGTCTGTGTGGCTCGTTTCCTGTAAACTTATGAGACGCGTTACGCCGGCTGCTGCCAGAAATGTGCACCGCAAATGCCAAAACAGTGTTTTTCCTTTTGTGTTATTTGATCAGATGACATTTCAGTATTGACTTTGTGTGTTTTGCTACAGGTTATTTTACCTCTTGTATTGAAGGCTCATTATTTATAGTCTTTGTGACATTTAGACTATTTCAATAATTTGGATCTAAATGGGCTTTAGAATCAAATTCTGACCAGTAAGTATTTGACCTATTATGATCCTTGGAGTTATTTTTATTTTTTTATCCAAAATCTCAGTATTTGAAAAGCAGCTGAAATGACTTGAAAATCAAACTTCAAGCAGACTGTTTAATCGTTTTGACTCCGTTAGGACTTTGTTTACTTTGTTTTTACTTTATAATCTGTAATTATTTTTTGTGATGTATTTTGCAAATTGTATAAGTTTTAGTTCTATAATGATGATTCCGGCAGCTTCTGTTTTCCTTTTGGCTTCCACACAAATCTTATTTCTTCTCCCAAATTCATTTTCCTCTGTCTTATTCACTTCATTTCGTTCAGTCTGTTTCAAGTTTCTGATGCTGCACCCCTCTGATTGGCAGCAGGGGGGGTGACGATTGATCAGCTTTGGTCATAAATCTCTTATACTGCTTTTGCATTGGCCGCCTTTGTTGCTCCGCCTTCCGTTTGAACCTAACCCCGATTAACCAATCACAAACCAGCATGTGTGGCGTGCTGTGTAAACTAAAGGTGTTACGTGTAGCTCTGTGAGGTTGAATTTAAATGGATGCCATGGGCAGGAAGGAGGTAAATCTTGTGTTTCCTTTGGTGATGCTCGGACCATTTTGTTTTTGAGAGCAGTTGAATGGAAATCTCTGAAGTTTGCATCAAAACCAATTACAGCCAGCATGTAGAAATATTTGGATCATGCAGATTCTTTAGTTTCTTTTTTGCCCTTCTGTGGAATTGGGTTACAAACCTTTGGGAGTATCTTAGCTGCTGTCAGAAAGCTCCCAGAGAGCAGAAACGGAGCAGACGTTGGTGTCTGGGCTTAATTTGACTGACTAGATCAACACGCTGTTGGCCAACTCAGCCCATCCTTAAGTCTCCCAGAAACCTTTGCAAGTTGCTAATCGGTTTAGAAAATGAAAAATGAACTCAGTCACTGTTTCTGGCTGTTTTTATAGAGTTTCCACACGTAAAGATTGTAGACAAACAGCTTTAGAGGCTTTTGATAGAGAGGGAAGCTGAATCCGGAGGATGCTCGAAGCTTGTGCGGATGCACACGTAGCACCTTTTCGTTTCTCGTCTCTCTGGTTGTTTTCGCTGCAGAATTAACGCCTCTAACTCATGTCACGATGCCTAACCGCTTTTAAAACCAGATACCCGTCCGGTCTCCATGGCCCCTGAGTATTAGTGCTCGCTCTGCCCCATGAGCCCATTTGACAGTAACCCGTGTCCACGTGTCTGTGGTCTGTCTGTGGTTCCCTGTGTTTCAGGAGGCCTCCCCACCTCTGCGCCCCTCTCCAGATCTCTCTCATGTACCTCCTAGTCTTTGCTCAGCAGCCCCTTAGCAGCTTCTTTTGCCCAGAAACATTTCGTTGTCTGTACTGTTGATGATTTTGCAGTGTTCATATTGATTCTGAATACAGCTTGTCAGCCCACTTTGTTGTTTTCTCATTGATTAAACCTGTAAAAAGTGCTTAATTTATGATATTTAGAAGATGTAAATACATTCAGAAATAAATCAGTTTGATTACACGTTTCACTGCGTTGTCTTTTGTTGCCAATCAAAAGATCAAGCA
Organism: Menidia menidia; assembly: GCA_907169785.1. Classification (NCBI taxonomy): domain Eukaryota; kingdom Metazoa; phylum Chordata; class Actinopteri; order Atheriniformes; family Atherinopsidae; genus Menidia; species Menidia menidia. Next base: position 19,416,354 of record CAJRST010022223.1, read on the forward strand.
AATTGCATGTGGGGTATTTTCAGCATTTAGTCGTTATGGTTCAGAGCACCTAATGACGGCAGAATTAACATTTTTCCCAAAGCAAACCCTTTCTTCCACCTCCATGCCAAATTGGTCTAACATCACCCACACCGATACTTTCAGGATCACAGCTTTTGTTAACATTTAACACTTTCTTTGTCATGTCCGATGAAAAGAAGTTCAAGCTAAAGATTTACTGCCTTGAATTTTATTCAGCGTGTGGCTAAACAATAAAGAAAAAGTCAGCTCAAATATGTTGGCATGGAAGTACAAACGGGCCTCATGCATTAGCCTGAATCCAGTTCAGCTCCAGAAAAACGGCTCAAAAGTCCAGCCAGCCTGAACAGAAGTGAAGTGAATCTCCTCAGTTCTTCCTTTCAGCTTCCCCACGGGCTCTGCTGCTGGCGGGTCTTTTCTATCCTCTCCTCTGGGGTCGGTTTCTTATTTCCCATCAAAAATACACTGAGAGCATTCTGTAAAATCCCTTTACGGTTGTGTTCGTCTCATGGCTGAAGAGTTCTGGCCACTTATTTTCATTCCTTTCCCGTGGAATCGCCTCTGGACAGATTCTGTGTGTTATTGACTTCCTTGCTCTGTGAGTACACATGAATGTGAGTCTTGGTGTTTGTCTGTGAATGAGGAGCAGCTTCTCTCTGAGACTAGTCGGTGTTTGTTCCTAAAGTGTACTTTGAGCTATTTAACCAGCATGTGTCACCCTGGTGATTTTGTGGTAAAACCTTAAATCGTTGCTGTGTAGAAAATGTGAATATTGGAAATGTGTTTGGCATCAGTTAGGTTTAAAAAAAAAAAAAAAAAAAAAAACATTTTTGTGAAACACTGTTTTTTTTTGTGTAGAAGTTTTTGCATGAAACAACACAAACTCAATCAAGAGGGGAGTCTGAGACTAACGCCCATACGCTGTCGGTATTTGCAGATGGGCTGTCCAGCCTTCGGCCTGAGCAGCCGGACAAAGGTCAGAACGGAGATCTGGAGGATGCAGAGATGGGGGTTGATGCTCTGGATGCTCCCTGCTTAGTCGGACCAACGAAAGAAGAGGACGCTGTGAGCAACGGCCAAAGCAGAACCAAAGGTCGGTCCAGCTCCCTCTGTGCTCCGTGTGGAAGTTTACTTAGTTTTTATTAACCATCTGAATGCCACTCAAATTAACTTCCCGTCTCTGTTTTTATTTGGAAACATGGTATCCCCAGAGGGAGGATCTTAAACTGTCTGAACTTTAACTCATGACTCTGCCGCATTGTTTGTGTTGGAGTCCCTCCCCCCCCGATTATGTGTGGGAAATGAGGGTGCGGCTGACATGTAATAGCTTCCCCCCCCCACATTTAGCTAAATATTTGTTATTTTATCTCTTCAGTGGAGATTTCCTGGACTGCATGGTCTGTCCAAACACATTCCTGCACATAGAGGATCCTGAAAAGCCGCCCTCTTATGGACCGTTGTAATTGCGTTAGTATATTCTCGGATAAAGCAAAAAAAAACATAATGCAATGTTGCACAACTAATTCCAAACCAGTTTTCCCCTCCGAATCTCATAAATTGAGCTTTTTGAATGGTTAAATTGGTAAATTTGAATGCTTTGTTGCAGCATTCAGAACAAACGCGACGACATCATGAGCGCCCACGCTGGTTTTCTCTGTGAATGCTGCAGCTGGCCGGCGAAGGCCCTTCCTCTGGCCCAAAATAGGTTTCGATGGCCAGCTGTTGCTGTGCTAAAAGAGAGAGGGGGGAAAAACGGAAGGGTGTGAGTTCATTAGAAGAAGATTCTTCAGTAGAAGAATCTCCCTCTTTAGCCGTTGATGTATCACATAGGGATAATCTTCAGGGTTCTCGTCATTAGATTGAATGCACGTCCTCGTATTTTAACTGGCCAAGTTGTGATGCAGCCTCTGATATCAAGACAGAACGGCCAGCTTTTCGTGGCTGTATTATCAAATCATCTCCATTCATCCGCTCCGAGGAAGGTTTTTCCATTTCATTGTGAAAGAAGACAGAAGTATTTTCGGGTCTTATTTATCATAGCACCTTTCTTTGTATCGCAGAGCTTTAACCTTCACAAGTTTTTTTTCATTCATTGTGTGCTGCAGAAAATCTGAATTCCTTTGCCCACACATTCTTTCACAGGACAATGAAGCATTTCTCCATCTTGTATCATAAACTCTTCCTATAAGAAGATATTACAGAGCAATTGTGCTACAGATGTGTTTTTTTTACTCCCTTTTTTTAGTTTCCCTCCTGATGCTAATGTTCCCACTTTGTTGGCAGATATAATGAAAATAAACCAACAAAAAGGAAGTCAAATATATAGTTTTGGTTCTGACATTCTGCAGGAGAAATTCATTTGACATTTAACACCAGGAAAAGGAGGAAAATGAGAAGCTCTGTTATCTGGAATACAGAGTAAACATCTGTATCATCCATAAAACGAGTCTAGCTGCACATTTGAATTGAATCAATTTCTTTTATCAATATGTTAATTCATGAGGGAAAAAAAACTCTGGCACCTTCGGTTGTACTTGGTCATTTTTAGTCGTTTTAGATTTAACGTACCACCTTTTTGTATTGTTTTCACACATTTTTACCTTTTCCACAGAAACCTGGAAAAAAAAATCTTGCGTTCTTATGATTTACTTCTGAATCCTGAAAAGTGTCAATTCTTCACAGATTGTTGGGCGTCTCTCCCTAAACATGAAGCTGCTGTGTCTCATAAGTTATTTTCTCTGCAGGTCAAAGCAACACAAAAAACAAAAATCGCTGGAATCGGAAGATCCGGGCAAGTGAGTGCCTCAGATTTCTGACTTGTGTGGCCTGCCTGTCCCTGTTTCCTACAGATTTTGCCATCTGGAGGCCTGTGTCTGTCTTGTTTCTACACTAATCGGTTCACAAGCTTCTTTTTTTTTCTTCCGTGCAGACTTTTCTCGGAGATCTCTTCTGTGTGCTGAGCTCTGTCTGTTCTCTGGTTCTAAACAGCTCTTTGTTTCTTTATGTGTCGGGCTATACAGCCTCCTGTCAGATCGACACCCCGGAGTGATGTCGGGTGGTGTCGTGCTGCCCGTTCAACACTAGATGTTGATGTTGCTCAACTTTGGCTTTCATTTTTCCCACTTGAGCGTCAGCCCAACTCTCCTTTTGTTTGTGTGTCCTTTTTTTTATCGTCCACTAACAAACTGTGACCTCACGCGGTGTTGGATTGTCGGGCAGCATCATTAATGTTACTGTGCACCGTGCCTGCAACTCAAATTGCTGTAGGTTTCAATAATACTCAAGTTACATATCCAGTTTATTTATTCAGGTGAAAGAGAAAAAGTGCTAAAAAAACTCTGAAGAGTACCGTAATTTTAACATAATATGAAAAAATAACGGTTTCTTTTAATCCATTTAGGCCCAGGAAAAGCTAAATGAAAATGACAAAATTCTTGATATTTATTCATTTATGATATTTCACTTTAAAACACCTTCAAAAAAGCTAATTGAAATACGGTTAAATATGAGGAAAAACAGCCAGGCTCTCTTCTTGTCCTTTAAAGTGGGCTTGAGCAATTGTGTTCTCCAGTCCTTCAGCTTTTCTTTCAACGTTTTCTTCGTTTTCTCTCATTTTCAGTCCTGTTTTTGTAGCTGACGATCTTCAGAGGGCTGTTTCTTGTTTGCAAAGCAGCTTAGCTCTGACCTATGATTCATTCAAGCAGAAAAAAGAGGCATAACTCATAGAGGAGGCAGTATTGTCTCCACACATAACGGAAAACTTACCAAAGACCAAGTCTTAAATAGTAGCGTTAGGCCCTTTGTTAGCCTGTCACAAAGACATGTCATTTCTTCCCATTTCTTTAGCTGATGTGTGGAAAATTGCCTGACATACAGGAAACAGGATTTCTGAGGATTCCCAAAGAGCTGCTAGCGGGAAACTGGGCAGATCTCAGCCTGGTGAGCAGTCAGTCCCTAAAAAATCAGAGGAAACTGGACCAGTGGAGGACAGAAGAAGAAGATCTGGGCCTGAAAAACTCTGTAATCCACCAGATGAAGAGGATCTGATCAGCAAAAACCCCCAATAGAAACTGTGAAAATATCTAGTGATTTAAAATCCACTCTTCCATTTGATGCTAATGTCCTTCATCCTGCACTAACCTCTTCTTGTTTACCTACTAACCACAATATCTTTCCCGTTAACTGAACTTTCCACGAGTTTCCTGCGCTGTCACACTCTTCTGTTATTCCTAGGAAGCACTTTTTAAAAAAAGAAACGGACTAAAGTTTGGATATGTATAAAAGGCTTCATGCGTTGTACAAACATTGACCAGAAAACCTTTGTAAATGACGGAGGGCAAGGGCGAGGTCAGGGGTCAAAAGATGGCTCTCGTTGGCTTCAGGATTCCTAATGAGACCCGTTTCTTGTTTGTGTGTGCAGCCTTCCCTCTCATCTTCCTCAAGCACTTTAAGAAGCGTGCGCCACAGGACCGAGACGTCCCCGTGGACAACTCTGACTTTGAGGAAATATCTTCCACTGGAGCACAGTCTGTATGTTAAATTCCTCAAAAACAAAGTACAACTTAGTGGAGATATTCGGCCGGTGTTGCCATCAGTGTAAATCCAGCAGTCTTTAACTTAAACTGTGATGCTCTGAGAGTTCCCCGTTTTGTTTTTCGATTCATCGGACACACAACAGACTGGGCAATTTATTGACATTTCTAGATTTAAAAAAAATATGCAAAGAAGCCTTTTGTCGACTGGATGTTTTCTTGTCTTTTCAGGACTCCAAAGGCAGCCAGCAAACATCAACAGACACCCACAATCCTTCAGGAGGAAGTGAGAACCCTCCAGACTTTGAGGTGAGCCTCAAATGGAAGGAAACTACACGTCCAGCTCAGGTGGACTCTTTAGTTTATTTATTCATTAAAGTGGATGTGAGAGATTTGCTCCTCTTTTCTTTTACCAAACGGCAATCCAACATTAGTGCGAACGGAGATCAAAGGAATTAATTCCCCGCTGTGCTGACCACACTTTGCCTTCCCTCTGATCTTTTTTATCAGGTACAAACAGAAGCCGACGAGCTTCGCCCGAGCCAGAACGGAGCCGCATCCCAGAGCCAAACCTCAGCCCTCCAGGCCCTGGCCAACGCCTTCAGGAGGACTTTTAACGGGGGCGGCCCCCCCAGCGGCTCCAGCACCGCCGTGATAATGTCTGTATCCAATACCTCCTCCGTCCCTTCAGCTGCCCAAATTCAATTCAACTTCAATTCAATTTTATTTGTATAGCGCCACATAACAACAACAGTTGTCTCACAGCACAAACCCTTCCCCCTGACCGTGGACGTGCCTTGACTCCCCAGGAGGCCCAAAGCCGGCGGCCCCCGCAAACGGAGGCCCGCGTCCGAGGGGGCCTTCAGCCTGAGCTCGCTCTTCGGCGCCATGGCAACGGAGACGGCGGATCCCACCGGGGAGGAGCGGAGGGCCAGCATGAGGGACGTCCAGTGGGCGTCCGTGGACGCCGACCCGTGGGGGGGGGGGCGAGACCTGCCCTCCCTGCTGCAGCAGGTGTCCCTGAAGAGCCGGAGGGAGTCTGCGGGCGTGGTCCCCGGGGGGGGCGGGGGGGGGCCGCTGGCCCGCAGGAGGGTGGACCTGTTCTCATCCCTGAAGGTGAGGAAGAGGAGGCCGTCGGACAGCGAGGGGAAGGACGCCGGAACAATCCTGCCCGGTCTGCACAGCAAAGGTCGGTTTAGCTGGGATTCAGCCCCCAGATCCTCTCAAAGTGGCAGTAAATATCTTTTTTGGTTCCATTTATAAGTGAGGAATCTGTACATCAGCATGGAGAAACAGCATTATACGATGTTTGCTTTCTAATGTATATAGAAAAATCTAGGATCATTAACTCATTGACTGCCAAAGACGTCTATAGACGTCTTTTATGTTTTTCAACGAGAGCGGCTGGGGGACGATCGGCTAAAGCTTGTCCGTAAATATCGGCTTCTAGACAGAGTATGTAGTAACAAATTGACCCTCTAGGTGGCAGTGCCACTTTTGATGGGAGATGAGCATAGACTGTAGGCAAATAAGAAAAAGCTAACGGTTCGCTATGAGAGAACATGTCGCCGGTGAGACGCAAGTCGAGGAAGAACGGAATAAGGTAGAAACAAATTGTTTTTCCTGATGAAAGAAGTGAGTCTACTCTTTCTTTTGGTGTGTTCGGTGTTTACATAGTCATAGCACAAACTATTCTGTGGCTCTTGAAAAATCTGTCAAAATGCTCAAAAATCTCTGGCAGTCAATGAGTTAAAAAAAAATGTAATCAAGGTCCATTCAACAACACATAAATGACAATATTTCTTTTAAAAATACGCATTTAAACAATAAAAAACTTCATCCAATCAGATACAGATGTATACACAGATATACACTTCATCTCGGGTCATTCTCTAATGGATGATTCGTCCAAAAGAATGTCACAACTTTTGCTGAGAAGAAAATGATTAGATAAAAACATAAAACAGAATCTCAGTCTGTGTACAGACCATTTAGTCTGGATACACTTTAACCACAAAATAAAGGGAAATTCAGAGGCATTCATTATTCGTTATTTTTTTAAATCTATAATGACTAAATATAGTCTCATTGGTCTGTGTTCTCTTTGTCTTCTTAGGATTTTTAAATGTATTTCTTAAAATTTTTTGGTCATACCTACATAATTCTAAGAAGCAGAACAAGATCAAAGAGGTGATTATATTAAGCTTTTACTGAAGAAATATCTGAAAAGATGCATTAATGAATTGCCAAAATATGTCAATGATAGTAAAGTATAATCCTAATCATCAAATGACTCTAGTTTATGTTAATAAGAGGTAAGTCTCCAGTAACATGAGCACCTGTGTAAAAAAAACATAGAAGGGACTGTGTGTCTGCTTCTGTCTGGCTCCTCATTGGTCAGAGCTTGTGACATCATCATCAGATCCTTGCTGAATGGCTGGAGGAAGTCATATGACTTTCCTTTTTGCCAGTTTCAAAGCCTGTGCAAGTCTGACCAGAGTCTGTGTTTTTAAATGTCACCGTTTCATGTGGTCTCACATTCAGTGGTCTTATCTTTAGGCTCCAGTCAGCAGAATCTGGAGGAGATGTCCTCAAGCGGGGATGAAAACGAGAACCGGACACCCAATCCCAAGGTTTGTGTGGACTGTGTCTCCATGCCGACTTCCGTTAATAACCTGCAGTGGAGGTGAACGTCCGGCTCATTCTGCTCCCCCCGTTCCAGCTGGAGTCGGGTGGTCTGAAGGAGAAGCGGGAAAAGCTGGAGCCCCAGCAGGCCAAACGGGAACAGCTGAAGAGGCTGCACAGGGCTCAGGTGCTTACGCTTTGGTTTTGGGGAGCTTTTTGATGGAAAAGAGAAAAGGTTTTGCACGGTTTGGTCCGTTCGCCTTTGCACAACTGCAAGCCCTCAAAGCAGGACCTTTGAGCCGGGAGAGGAGGTGGAAGGTGACGCAACGCCTCGTTAATGACCGTTAACATCCGTGTGACCCGTTTTCCGAAAATGCGCGAGCAGAAAGAAGGAAGACAGAGCGAACTAAAGCAGCAGCTCTCACTGTATGTGCAGAAAACCCTCTAAATGGGACTTCCCAGTGCTTCTTTCAAGTGGTCCCAGTACCTTCGTCCCTCTCTGTCTCTACGCTCTCTGCTCCGTAAGGCACTTTTCCCCCAATTCAACAACTCAATTCCTTCCATTTCCTCTCCCTGTGACCAGACACTGATAACAGAAGTGATTGGCTGCAGGTGTAGAATCGGTCTGATGTGCTGCAGATGCTTTCTGAGGCACATCAGCTGCCCCCCCCCCTCCTCATCTCTTTGAAAACAGGACATATCAGACAAATCTCTCCCTTTCCCATGAGTCTGAAATATCAGGACCTATGACTGTAACATCCCCCATCCCTCTGTGATTAAAGCCTCTTATCTTTTAGACTTGGCTTCATAGTTTCCAGTTTGGTGTGGCGGTACTACATTATCAATAGATTCGAATTTTACGTTTAGTTTCTCGGCCCCAATTCCATCGTTAATGAACGACAGCCTCTCTCCTGGAACAATTCAGATTGGCTGCATCTTTTTTTTTTTTGCTATCTTCTCGTCAGTAATTACATGAAATGAGCATCTGTAGCGGAATGTGCTTTTACTCTACCATTTTGTTTAAAAAATGGTCTTATCTTTGTTTTTCCACAAAACATGGATGAAATATTATTAAAGACATATGTAAACTATATATATTTATTTATAGTTTTACCTTTTTTTTTTTAAAACAAACATACTTCAGATATAAAAAATCAAATATCTTTTCTCATTTTTTCTTGGCCGAGGCTTCACAGGGCTTAATGCTGCTTCTGGATGGTGTTGTTTTCCAGATTCCTCAATTTTCTAAGCACAGTCAGAGATAACATGAGCTTGTTGTACCGATGGGTTAGCAGGGCATGCATTAGCTCCAGCCGATCCCACACAGCTCTCTGCTTCAATCAGTCTGCAGACAAAAACGTTATTACTGAGTTATAACAGAAAGCAAAACCAAAGAAATCACTGTTTTCAGTCCTTTAAAAAAAAAAAAAAAGTATAATTTCTGATAATTCAATTCAATTTTATTTATATAGCGCTACATCACAACAACAGTTGTCTCACAGCCCTTTCCAAACAGAGCAGGTCAGACCCTACTCTGAAGTTGATTACAGAAACCCAACAATTCCCACCATGTGCAAGCACTAGGCGACACAGGCAAGGAAAAACTTTCTTTTAACGTCATCACTGTGTTGGTGGAGTGAATCTTATCTCCATTATTGGCAATTTGATTGGCTTTTCTGCTCCGTGCAGGCGGTCCAGAGACAACTGGAGGAAGTCGGAGAGAAACAGCGCGATATAGAGGAGAGGGGCGTGGCCATCGAGAAGATCCTGCGAGGAGAAGCAGGTACCAGTCGGAGCCCTAAAGCCGTCTCTGTGCGGTTAATGGCCTCACTCAGAGTCGATAAAAGCAGCCTCCCTGACTGTGTCTTTCCTCTTTTGCCCCTCCCAGACTCCCCCCCACTGGAGGACGGGGACGAGGCCCAGCTCTACCAGTCCTGGTTCAAACTGGTCCTGGAGAAGAACCGACTGGCGCGCTACGAATCTGAACTCATGATTTTGTGAGTGGCC
>CAJRST010022223.1:19426740-19437122 GCA_907169785.1 Menidia menidia
CCCCTCTTTATCCCTCTCAGTGCCCAGGAGCTACAGCTGGAGGACACCCAGAGGCGTCTGCAGCAGGACCTGCGGCGGCGAATGGCAGAGGAGGGTACGGCCCCCCCGCCGGGCAGCGTTCCCACGCCAACAGCACACCACGCTCACCTCTGCCCCCCCCCCCCCACAGATACCAACAAGAGCGCCTCGGAGCTGCAGCAGGAGCAGGAGATCCTGGCGGAGATGCTGAGGACGGTGGAGAAGCGGGACATGCTGGTGTCCATCCTGGAGGAGCAGCGTCTGCGGGAGCGGGCCGAGGACAAGGACCTGGAGAGCCTGGTGCTGTCCAAGGGCTACGACTTCCACTGGGCCCCGGGGAACGAGGGCTGGGGGGGGGGAGGAGCCGGCCCCAGACCCTCAGATCCACTCTGGTGAACGGGCTGTTATCGGAGTTCAATTCAGTTCTTTTTAGGGTTAGTTGTAAGACAAAGGGAGAATAGAACTGGAGCTAATAAGGACCAATAGGCAGCTCTACTCACAGCGTAGACAGACACTGACCGGAAACTGGACCTAAGATGCTGCCGCGTTAAAGTCGTTACAGTCAGTAACAAGACTTCGGCGGCTGCTTTTGGTGGTTTCCAGCCTCCATACAGGACTTGATTGTTGCTGTTCAGCTTTGCTTGGAGGCCCCCGACACGACCCAACACTTATAGGGTTTTTTGTTGTTGTTTATTTTAGTGCTTTTCGCAGCGTCGATTGTTCTAAACTACAAGCTGATTCCATGATTGTGAGGTGTTTTTATCACCGTTCTGCACTGTGACTGCATCTGTGTGTGTGTGAGTGTGTATTTAATGGTCGTTCACTGTGTGCTGGACACTGTAAATAGGGTTCAGTTATATTTACACAGACACAGGAGGGATAGCATCCTCTGCTGAGAGGCTGAAACCATTCACTGCCCTGAATGCTGCACCGGCTGAAACGTTCAGGCTGTCAGACACCTGGCTCCAGCCATACGCTCCAACCACGGACTGAAATGTTCCCCCTGGTCTCCTACCATCTCACTGGAGTTCTGCATTTTGTTTCCACTGCCATTCAGAGCTAGATGTTTCCGTTTAAATGGCTTTATAACACACTGTAAAGGGCTCAGAGTCCACATGTTTGAATAATGTGTTTACATGTTTTAGAAAAGTCCCCGGCACGGGTTTTACATGTTATTTTTATGTTTATGATGTGAATTAAAAATAAACTAACAAAAAAAGCCTCTAGATTTCATAGTAAGTTATGTTTCTATGACTTAAATATTGTTTTGTTTTTTTAATGCTGCTTTGAATCTTTGAAATGTAAAGAAAAGTCACTAATAAAAATGATCTCTCTTGAGAATTGTTGTCTTTGTCATGTTATGTTTTTGGAATGAGCAATTTATGGAAATTCCAACACAAAGTGTCATGAAGGGTTGGTAAATGGATTTTGTGTTTTCTCATGACATGGCTGCTTCAAGATCAATATGACACATTTCATCAACAATGGGCCTAATAGTCCTAGTAATTTTCAGGTACGCAAAACCATTTTAAAGAAAAGGATATGGTCACATAAATGCCCAAATCTGGAAGTCTCGAGAGGAATGATGGCTTTACTTAAGATTTTGGTCAATATTAACACAAAGTGACAAAATTGTTCAATTGAGGAGGATTTTCCTTTCCCAGAGGCCTCCTCCGGCCGCTCCCGGCCCTCCTCCCCAGAGGAGGGGCTTTTCATCCAGCCAACCCGGGACAAAATGCCTGGAATTCCATTTCCGCTTTAGGGAGTGGACGGTGATTTTTTTTTTTCTTCTCTGCAACTTTTTTATCAACTTTCATTTCCACGTCAACTCGGGACGTTTTGTGTCATTTGTCCCGGATTAAAATACCGTCTCGACGATGGCTTCCTCGCCTCAGAAGTCTCCGTCCTCCCCGAAATCTCCGACGCCCAAGTCTCCGTCCTCCCGAAAGAAAGATGACTCTTTTCTGGGAAAACTTGGTGGTACTTTGGCTAGAAGGAAAAAAGCTAAAGAAGGTAAACAACTAACACAAACCACACGTTGGGAGTAATTCGGCTTACTTTCCAACCCTTTTTAGTGGAAAGTTACTCGAGTTTTGAACGTTTTCCCACTTTTAACCTGCTCCGGGTCGCTGCCTGAAACGGCCTCAAACTCATCCCGACTGCGCAGTTAATCTGGCAGAAAAAGCCTTCACACACACTTTAAATTCTTTAAATTCAGCCGGAAAGTAGGACCCCGAGGCTGCGAGGTGTGTGTGGCTTGCGTGTGCGTTGGCCTTGCCGCCGGTGGTGTTTATTTCCATGTAAGGTATTGAATCCAGCATTACTGCGAAAAAAGCGAGGAGCGACGTATGCGTAAACACGGCCCGGTGAGGCTCCTCCAGGGGCCCCGGTCCCCCGGTTGGGACGCCTCATCCCCCGGGGGAAAGCTCCAGAAGCACCCCGGGCTCACATCAGTGGCTCCCGAAGACCATATACAGGACATTTGGGAGTCTTTGAGTTAATCTATCTCCAATCTGTACTGGTTTAAATGGTTTTAAATGGGTGTTCTCTTACAAAGTTTGGACCAAAAACTTTGAGTTTGGTTTAAGGTCAAAGGTCAGTTGTCTTGGATGAAAACAGCTCATGAGTGTTTACATGCAGTTTTGACCCTCATTCAGAGTTGATTCATATTCAAGACACTGTATTATTAGTATATATGTGCTTTTTAAAGTCTGCAGGTCTTCTGGTATATATATTTGTAGCCTGTCAGTTTTCTATAAAGCAGGATAAGAGCTTGGCCTGGGGCCCTGAAGGAGTCATGGGCTGTAGTCAAATGCTGAATCTACACATGAATCGCATTATTTATGTTTTTTTTGGGATTCTTCTCACCTTAAACTACGTCCTGCATGGAAGCCACCGTTTCCTGAGGTTATAAAGTCTCAAAACGCATTTTGTGATTTGAGAAAACTTTTATTTTCTTCATAAAGTGTAAGAAGTCCACCGAAGCTTTACTTTTTCCTCCTTTTTCTTTGCCTTTGGACCTTTAATATTGGGGTTGATCAGCTTGGAGAAAAGCAGCAAAAATGACTCCTCTCTTTTGTTTTGTTAGTGGCTCCTTATGTCTTCTCCTCCTTCAGGGGCTGGTTTTACAGGCCGTTACCTGTTCAGGTATTAGCTAACACCTCTGTTTCCTGTTGTTTCATCCTTCTTTTCTTACGTCTGAACTTGCTGAGTTGATGATGTTACTTTCAATAGAGAAAGTTCATCAATGGGACGCATAAAAAAAAAAAAAATCGATGATAAAGAATAACCAATCATATTAATGTGATTTTTAACAGCAATCTGTTTCTTTACTGTTTATAGAGCCTTCTTCCAAGTTCAGTTCAACTCCACTGAATTTGAGTTTTTCAAAATATTCTTAATTAAATTGCAACATGTTGTGCGCTGTATTCTTCTCATGAAACAATTCGTGTCATTTTAACAGCAACTGATATCCTTTCATGTCTATTTATTATCTTTAAACAAGTTTTCATCCAGAAATGGAGGCTTGTTTTATTAGTTTAGGCCCTGTGTTTCTAAAATTTAAAAAGAAATCACTTACAGTGGGGGAAATAAGTATTTGACCCCTTGCTGATTTTGCAGGTTTTCCCACTTACAAAGAACGCAACGATCTATAACTTTAATCATATGTACATTCTAACAGTGAAAGACAGAATCCCAAAGAAAATTCCAGATAATCACATCATATGAATTTATACAAATTAATAACCATCTGATGAGGAAAAATAGGCATTCTTTTTAAGTGGGCAAACCTGCAAAATCAGCAAGGGGTCAAATACTTATTTCCCCCACTGTAAATCCTGTAAAAGCTGCCTCCTCCAGAGCCTCGTCGGGGTTGGGATGTGATGCTTTGCAGCTCGTTTCCGTTGGCGACGGCGCTCCCGGACGCCCGTGGAGTTCATAAACCCCTCTGCCGCGGACCCTAAACACAGAGACCGACCCATAAACGCTCCATCTTAAAGAGGACTGTGCGGTTATGGCTCCGTGGGGCTGGCGTGGGACCCGGTGACATTCGCTTTTATGGCGGAGCGAGAACGGCCTCTTCCTGCCGGCTGATTGGTTCCCATCAGTCCGGACGCCGCCGCACAGCTGAGCCCCGTTTTATGCGGCCCCTCTTTCCATACGACACGCATGCAATCGCATTACCTGCCGGCTTGTTCATGCTCTCTGCACGCCTGTGTGTGTGTGTGTGTGTATCTGTGTGTATGTATCTCTGTGTGTGTGTGTCCCGATGATTTGATGGAAAACGCGGGCTGGCCGCTCCCGTGTCATTGAATAAATGGGGGTCGGTGCCACGTTTAAGACGGGAGGGATGGGGGGGGGGGGGGGGGGGCAGAGGATGAGACAGAGGAGGGGAGGCTGTAAGATGGGGATGAAATCCACTTAGTGGAGGCAGAAACACGCAGCAGAGGAAAACCCAGACGTCCACATCCGCATCCGTACGTTTAACACACACCGGTCAGAGCTCAGATCTGGAATTGGAGGTTTTTTGGGGAGCAGCCTGTGGAGGATGAGCCGGAGGGGGGGAGGCTGCTGCTGCTAGCCGGGGGGAGGATGCTGGAGACGGGGGGGACGGAGACAGAAAGACAGATATGGGCTGCGGAGCGCTCTGCCCTCCAGGTAGGACGCCCTCCAGCCCACGAATCCTCCATTCACGGGGCCTTTTTTCATCCCGTTTCAGTCCGTTCTTAAACGGCATCTCCACAATATGCAGACTTTTAGATAAATGAAGACGCACTGTTGCTGATGAACTCGTGGAGGTTAACAGTCGGGGTTTGAGTGAACGCTGGCGTTTTGTCTCACACGCAGATTGGAGTCGTCTGCTAGCCGGCGCGGTGTTACCGAAAACACGTTTTCCTTTGTGTTTTCACAGAGAACCGGCAGCTTCCGCCCCGCTAACGGGGGAACCGCGTCCCCGGGAAGGACGCCCGCGTGTTCCAGATGCTATTTAAAGTCAGACTGAGACGAGCCGGAATTCGCTTTTTCTGCTCCGATAGTTCCCACTTCAGTTTAAGAGGTTTTTAGAAACCTAAGTTCCTCATTTCTTAAACCCCTGGTTTGTTCCTGGATCGTTCAAATTGAAACATAACCAGCTAATAATAACATCTGTGAAAAGAACCCGTAGTGTGTGAGTGTATGTGTGTGTGTGTGTGTGTGCTCTGATAATGAGACAGAAATCCTAATAAGTGTCAGTTTTAGAAGTAGAAATCGTCCCTTTGTGGTGCGTTCAATTGCATATTTTAGAAACGGGGCAATAACGGTTCTTAAGTCAGAGCTTCCTGATGGCTTCAAGTTTTTGTTCATCAGCCTTTACACACTCAGGTTTTCCCACGCTCCTTGAATGCTCTCACAATTTGATACTCTGTAGATGTTGAGAAATCAAAGTAGTTTTTTTTTTTTTGGGAGAATCGCTCATTTTTTTAGTCTTTGGTGGAGCTTCCTTTTCTAACCAATCCTGACGCCCTCACCTGCCGCCACCTAATCTGAGACTTTCTCAGAAAGACGGTTGGATAGATAGATAGATTCTTCTCAATTTTTCTGTTTCTCATTGTGTGTATTCTAACACTGTGTTGACTTTCTTTGACACGTTTCCCAACTTTCGAGCATGTTCTTGTATTAAATCCAAAACCTTTAAGCACGGGGAGTTGAGTGAAGACACTGGGGATTATTTCCTTCTGATTTCTGTCTGTTAAATTGAGATTAAATCAAGGAAAAAAAATCCAGATTGAAGTTTTTGTTGCATTTTAATAGACATCCACCTTTTCTGGACAGGGGCTCCGTGGATTTGGGAGTCGGGATTCATCCGTTTTCACTCTCTGTGACCGGTTTTCTGTACATTTGGTAGTTCGTTCTCCTGTGCTGTAATGCTTAATACCGGGCTCAAACAGGAGTGTTTACCAGGCCCAATTAGTGCGCGCCGCTGCTCTGTGTGAGGGGATTCTGGCTGAATATTGCAGGCGCTCGGAGACGGTGTTGATTGGGAGGCTGCGAAGCTCCAGCGAAGGCAGAAAAACGCAGCGGATGTTCACCTGGTGCCGCCTCCTCGGGTGCTGGGCGCCGCCCGCCGAGCGGCAGGAAGCTAAAGCTGAAGCCCCTCTGTCTGTGGAACGTTAAAGGGGGCTAACAGGCTCCCGATGGCGTCGGCTGATGTGGCCCAAATGGGTCCTGGAGCCCAGTTCTGCCTAATAATGTCATGCATTTAATTAACTCAATGACTGCCAGCCATTTTCATAACAGAGAGTCCCATACTGCCAGAGTTTTTTGAGCATTTTGACTGGTTTTTCAAGAGCCACAGAATAGTTTGTGCTATGACTATGTAAACACCGAACACACCAAAAGAAAGAGTAGACTCTCTTCTTTCATCAGGAAAAAAAAATTGTTTCTGCCTTATTCCGTTCTTCCTCGACTTGCATCTCACCGGCGACATGTTCTCTCATAGCGAACCGTTACGTTGTTCTTATTTGCCTACAGTCTATGCTCATCTCCCATCAAAAGTGGCACTGCCACCTAGAGGGTCAATTTGTTACTACATACTCTGTCTAGAAGCCTGATATTTACGGACAATCTTCAGTGGATCGTCCCCCAAGTCACTCGCATTGAAAAACATAAAAGACGTCTATAGACGCCTTTGGCAGCCAATGAGTTAAAAATGTTAAAAAAGTCCAATCTGTTGCCCTAATTTCCTGAAAATGTCCCTTTGAATTGGGAATGGTGGCTGAATTCCAGAGGAAGGGTCTTTCCGTGGGCTTTCTTGGTCCGATTGGCTGATAAGAGGTCGGAATAGTGGAGATGTTTCTGGAGAATTTTTAAACTGATTCCTGGAGGTTTTCCTCTCCACAAAAACTTAGAAATACATGAATCTAGCGATTTAAACCAAGTAACAGTTGGTTTTATGGGGATCATTGAGAAGAAGTGATTGGGGTAGCACCATCATTTTTATGGGAGCAACCCGACCCATAAGTCATATGGGTAATGAGTTCCAAGAGCCTGGAGGAAATGTTTTATACCTAAATATCTAATATTACTAGCCTGTAAAGTGACGTCAGGTATGTTCTGGAAAGGAACAGTTGTCGGGCAGAACTGTAGATTTAGCCCAGTTGACAGAGTAATCAGAAAGTACTGAGAAGTCATTAGTCAGAATCAGAATCGGAATCAGAATACGGTTTATTGCCAAGTAGGTTTTTGACTTACAAGGAATTTGCCTTGGTGTTTGGTGCACAACACTTCTATGAGAAGCAAGGAAATACAATGTAGAAATAAAAATCTAGAACAGAAAATATCAAACTAAAAAGTACAATCTTTAAAAATATTAGTGTGAATATCAGTGTCAACATATGGCTGCCAGAAGCCCGTAGTGGAACCGTTTCTACCTCCACGTGCACCGTCTAACCCCCTGACCCCCTCTGACCCGCTCTGACCCTCTGACCCGTTCTGACCCGCTCTGACCTGTGTGCCTCAGTGTCCGAGCTGCAGGAGGAGGGCATCAACGCCATCAACCTGCCCCTCAGCCCCTCGCAGTACGAGCTGGACCCCGAGGACACCATGCTGGGTAAGCAGCTGACCGGTTCCCCGTTGGGCCCCCGTGAGCCTCCCTGAACCCTAACACACGCCGTTCTCCTTCCAGAGGAGAACGAAGTGCGCACCATGGTGGACCCCAACTCCAAGAACGACTGCAAACTGCAGGAGCTGATGAAGGTTGGAGTCTTTTTTTTTTTATCTGCCTCACGGGGAAAAAGCAGGGGAGAAACGGACAGATGCAGACAGATGTGGCTCTCAGGGAGTTGGTTTTTGGGGTTTTTGGGTTGTTGGGTTTTCCCGGAGCTGCTGGTAAAAGTTAAGCTAAGATGTTTTTACCCACCTCTCCACCCCTAACGCTTAACATTCCCCTCATTCTGAACAGTTTTATTGATTCCATTTTAATTTAATTCATTCCAGATGTTTTTATGTACGATGTATGTATGACTTTGTATGTTTTCTTATGTTTCGATGTTGTTTTGATGATCGTCGTCTTTGTAAAGTGTCCTTAAGGGGCATGAAAGACGCTTTTTAAAAATAGAATGTGTTATTATTGTTGTTAAGTTGGGTCCCTGCTCTTTTCGGACCCCTGTGTGCAGGTGCTGATCGACTGGATAAACGACGTCCTGGTGGGGGAGAGGATCATCGTGAAGGACCTGGCTGAAGACCTGTACGACGGGCAGGTTCTGCAGAAGCTGTTTGGTGAGAGGCCGGAGCCACCTTTTCTCACCAGGACATCAATCCAGAACCAGTCCAGATTAAGGGGTCCAGAACCCCTTAAGCCGGGTCTTCTGGGGCCGATCCTGAAAGTGGACCGGACGGTTTCTCTCTTTAATGCTATCCCAGAAGCGCTCCCAGATGGGACTGGAACGGGAAAACTGAAGCTTTTCATTCTCACCTGTTGAGATCTCAGCAGTGAAAGCGGATTATTTGAGATGTTTGTACTCTGCGTGAAAGATTTTAGGGAAAGAAATGACAGAATGTTAATGCTGTTTCAGCTTTCTGGAGGCTGAACGGCTTCAGGTCGCTCTGTTCGTTTTTTGCTCCATTATTGTACATTCTGGTCAAGAGAGCACCCAATATGCTGGTCATAGGCCTCATTTTTAAATAATTTTTTTGTGTAAAGGCAATTTTTCGTCAGTTGCAAAAGATGGCGGCTGTAGGTTCCCAAAACCTTCCTGCAGAGTAGATTTTCTGCCTAATCTGGAGGTTTCCGGCCTTCGGGAACGTGTTTCTGACCCATCAGATTGAAGACGACGGGTCTGGTTTCTACATGTCGGCCGGCGTTGGTGTGCCGGGGTTTGACCGGAGGAGTGGTTTGCTTTGGTTTTGCTTCCTAACGCCGGCGTTTGTTGGTGTCTGCAGAGAAGCTGGAGGGGGAGAAGCTGAACGTGGCCGAGGTGACCCAGTCCGAGATCGCCCAGAAGCAGAAGCTGCAGACGGTCCTGGAGCGCATCAACGACTCGCTCAAGCTGTCCACCCGGAGCATCCGCTGGAACGTGGACTGTAAGGAAAACCTCCACCACTCTCCATTAGAGCTTCCTTCTGAGGGGCGGGGCCTATTTTATCCCCACGCCGCTCGCTCTCCGGTTGGTTAGCCGTGGGAATATGAAGCTAACGGCTGCTCGGAGGCTTGAAAGGACGAGATGAGGGGGAAGATACACACACACACACACACACACACACACACACACACACACACACACACACACACACACACACACACACACACACTCTCAGGAGAGCAGCCGTCCCTCATTGTTCTGCTGCATGTTCGCAGAAGGCCGTAGAGACAACGATAGAGATCTGTCCCCCGCCGCCCGTCACGACTCCGGAACAGAGTCTTAGCTCGTAAAGCAGGAAAGGAAAAGGTTAAGGGGAGAATGCATCCGGACAAAAGAGTCTCCCAGTCAGGGGAAATTCTGCCGATTGAAGAGCAGAGCTGAGTTCCTGCGGTGCAGATCGCAGGTGTGTGTGTCCCTGTCCGAGAGGGGGGGAGGAGGCTTCACCCCCTCGTCTCCGGCTTTTCACTTGTGGGGCGTTTCAGTTGTGGGTAGGCTTGTCCCGATCAGATATCTGGATCGGATCGGCCACCGATATTTCCTAAAAAATGCGAATCGGCCAGCAGGAGAAAATGCAGATCCAGACTACCGATCGCGTTTTTTTTTTTTACGTCCGTTCCCACACGAGCATTAGCATTAGCATTAGCATCTCCCAACCCACAGGTCTGTATCCTCACCATTAAGTTGTTATCAGAGTAAATCCCTGTTCAACATGAGTCTGACAACTAAGTCAGTTGATAAATAACTTTAAACTTTAACACATGCTCTGATAGGCCCGCATCGGGATCGGAAGGGAAAAATGCTGGATCAGGACATCTCTAGTTGTGGGGCCTTTTAGTTGTGTGGGGGGTTTCACCTGTGGGCTTTGGTTTAACCTCGTGATGCTTTGGCTCAAACAGTCGTCTGGTTGGAGCTGCCAGGTGAACAGAAGTCAGACTGAGCTGCCAAATGACGGCTGAAAGATGTGAAAAAAACAGATTTATGTGGTCTTTAACTTCAGTAATTGAGATTAAAAATGACCAGACTTTATTTTCCATTAGGGAAGCTCTCCTTCTTCTGACTCTCTTTGGTTTAACAGTACATCCTCTCACCACCTCCTCTCCGTATGGACGTCCAGCACAAAGGCTCTGCGTCCAGTGTTTTCGTCCTTTTGGTGGAATGTTGCTCTTATTAGCGTTTTCCATCGAGGAAAAGGCCGACGGGGCTCTCCACCTGTCTTTGAATGGCGGCCTTTCATTAACGACGAAC
>CAJRST010022223.1:19448244-19461748 GCA_907169785.1 Menidia menidia
GTCGTTGGGCTGTCTTTCTGTAGGACCCCGGCATTCTGAGCAGGCATTCTGCAGAGACACCCCCCCGGTAGCCTTTTTGTTTGGGCTCCGGCCAGCGACCCCTGCCAAGCTGCGCAGCGAAATGGGCATCGGAGCTACAATGTACACAACCGCTCACCGACACACACGTAGACACACACACACACACACACACACACACACACACACACACACACACACACACTGGCCCACAAGGAGAGGCAGCAGCCCCACAGCATCTGTAATCTGCTATTGCACAGGGAAACACTGGAGTGGCTTAGAGGCTCAGCTCTTTCCGCGTGTGTGTGTGTGTGTGTGTGCGCGTGTGTGCGTTCGAGGGCCTGGAGGCCTATCAGCGACGCACCAGGGGTGGGCTGCGAAAAGTAGCACAAGGCATCTGAAAAGCACTCCTGCCTCTGCTCGCTGGAGCTCTTCTTCAAGCTCCTCTTCTCCTCTCTCTCTTTTTTTTGTGTGTGTGTGTGTGTGCGTGTGTGTGTTTGATGGACTAGGGTCACGCTTCGCACACAATAAGCCCTTGTTGGGCAAAGCTTTTAGTACTTCACAGCAGGGTGACAACACACACGGATACAGAAATGTGTACATATATCTCTCTTTATAGATATATATATATACATCTACCCAATGGGGATGGAAAACATCTTTCTACTATTTGATCTCTTCTTCTTTTTTTCTCAACATATGTGCGTCTGTTATGATGTAGGTCTCAGAAAAGACCTTAAAAACGTGTAAAGGGAGTGGATTCTCGGTCCCACGTGAGATAATCAGGCTCTCATTTGGTAACAGGAAGCATCAGGCCCTCGCTGAGAGCGTGTGTGTGTGTGTGTGTGTGTGTTGGGGGGGGGTGCAGAGTGTTTGTGCAGCTGCCGTGTGAATCCCAAATGAATCCACCTGGAATCTTATCAGCTGAAGGCCGCCCGCCCGGTACCAGACGCCTGGTTTTGAATTTTTTTTTTGTGTGTGTATTTTTTTGTTTTGTTTTTTACCGGCAGGTTCACAACGTGTCGTTCTCCTTCGAGCTGATGCAGGACGGAGGTCTGGAGCGACCGAAGCCGAGACCGGAAGGTAAGGAGGCCCACCTGTCGGCACCTTTGCGTTGCTATTGGGCTTTTAAAGTGTTCCACAAAGCCTGGACGTCTTTTCACAGGCTCCTGTTTGAGTGTGTGTCTTTAATTATAAACTCTGTGTAAATTGTGTTGAATCAAACCCGTCTGGCTGGAGCATCACTGAGGAGGAATAGAAACATAAATTCTGAATTATTAGCCTAAAAACTGCTCCATTGGACAAAACTGAGACTAGTACCTAGATCTCTGCTTTTTTTTTTTTGTTGATTTAGCTGCATTTGATGGTCTCAGAAATGTGTCTGTTTGCTTTTAGCCGAGATTCTGTTGTTTTTGTGGATACCAAATGACAAACTGGCTCTTTTTATGGTCTAAACTCAGTTAAAAGTTCATATTTTCCGGTTCAAATATGAAATAGCAAGTGACAAAAACAGCAAAAAACTCAGTTTTTTTGTTTTTTTTGTTGATTTAGCGGCATTTTATGGTCCCAAAAATGTGTCTGTTTGCTTTTAGCCGAGATTCTGATGTTTCTGTGGATACCAAATCACAATTGGGCCCTTTTTATGGTCTAAACTCAGTTAAAAGTTCATATTTTCCGTTTCAAATAAGAAATAGCAAGTCACAAAAACTGCAAACGGTGGGAAAAAAATCTCTCACTTTGTGTTTATTTGCGCTTTCAAATTTGAATAAAGTGCGGTTTGAATTCGGCCCTGGCTATTATCCTCAATTGTAGAGTTACAGGTAAAAAAACTACAAACCTCGACGCATTAAAGGTGGATCTATAAGGGAAAAAAACAAACTCCAACACTCAGTTTCTTCTCAGCAGGCGATTTGAAAAAGATGTAAAATCCGTGTAACTATTAGCAGTTGATAAAAAAAGCGGAGGACAGAAGAAAAAAGGAATCCTGGTCAGGGTCAAACACTGAATAAGTCTTTAAAAGTGCCTCTTGTCGGGTGAGTCAAATAGATTTCGCTGTAATCATATTTCAAACGGCAAAGTTCAGCCAGATCGTGCCGGTTGGGCTTTGTTTGGGGAGAGAAAGGACTCACCTGCTGGATGCACGGACGAGAAAGCGTTCTAACTTCTAACCCCTGAACGGTTTTGTTTTTTTTCTTCCAGACATCGTGAACTGTGACCTGAAGTCCACCCTGCGCGTGCTCTACAACCTGTTCTCCACCTACCGGAGCGTGGACTGAGGGGCTAAAAGCTCACCAGCCTCTTTTTCCTTTTACTATGTCTTTATTTTTCTTTTTTTTTTTTTACTTAACGCACCATTCCGATTTCGGATCCCGGATCCTTCGTTCCTTTTCCTCGCGTTCAAACGATGGGACGCTTCCTTGTAAGATGGGAAAAATCGGAAAATGCCGCGTCCAACGTGGAAATCCTGACCAAGCAAAAATTTTCTTTTTCTTTGTATCCACAAAAGCAGTGTTGAACAGTATTTATTGTGCGTTTTGATATGACTTCAATCTCTTCCCACTCTGTGTCGTTTATAAGTGGCTATTTAAACGTGCTCACGTCGGTTCTTAATACTTTCTTAAGATTTCCTTAAAATATTAGACCAAAGCTTACCCGCTTTTTTTATTTTAATCTTAACACCTTTATCTTATTCTGAAGCTCGTTTTAATCCCTATATCAGACTCATTGATTACTCCCGTGTTTGTGTCCTTCTGGTCCTTTTCTGATGTGTTTCACTTCAACACATTCCCCATAATGCATCTGTTTATGTTGTAACGCATCACATTCAATAAATAGTCCAGACCCTGAAGGCTGCTGCATTTGTCACCCCCCATTCCCACCCCCCCACCCCCCTGCGTCAGATGAAGTAAAGAGGAATGTTTTTCCAACAAAACAAAAATTGGGGTCAGAATGGTTCCAATTTTGCCGGCACAGAAAGACAAGTGAACCTCCACAACAATTTTCTTTTCACTAAACGGAGACGGGCGGCGTAAAAGCTTTCTGAATTGGAGCTGACCCCCAGCATACACGGAAATAGATAGGACACTTACTGAATGGATGAAAAGCTTCATTTCTCCCTCACACATTCCACAATAGGCTTTGAAGCGCTGGGGGGGGGGGGGGGGGGGAATGGGCGTGAATCAAGCATCTGGATCGCATTCGGATCCAGATGCTTTTAATTCCACGCCGCTTTTCAATCAACGCTGTGTTTGTGTCGGCCGTCCCTAAAATTTGTGAAGAGCGAGGTGGTGTTTTTATTTTATTTTATTTTTTTCAGGTTTTTAGACAGCTCGGCATATCTCGGAGCGGCCGCTTTGTGCGGGATGTCATTTAATTTGCAGCTCAGAGTTTGCCAGAGAGAGACTTTTTTTTAGCCAGGACAGTCGGGACGGCGATTTTTGTCATGAATAAAAAAAAATCAATGTTTTTAGAAGATGCCAAAGCAGAACTGAGGGGTTCAACAGCCTCAGATTCAGATGGAAACGCTCCGGATGAATAAATGAGATGTTCTTTATCTTAAAAATGATGAAACCATTGATGGAATATATATATATTTGCTCTTTAATGGGTGGTTGGACACCATCTGTTAAATCTGGTTTATCAGCAGTTTTATATGTGTCAAAGCTTTTATGGCTGCAGATGAAAAAAAAATCAAAATGAAAAATACTCAGCGTAAAATGGAATTAAGTTCAAATAGCATTTTACCCATTGATTTAAAAATGAATAAAATAAAAAGGAAGTCTTCCTGTGTTTTAGGAGGACCTTCAAAAGAGGAGTGGACACGGAGCTTTGACCACAAATGCTCCCTCACTGTGGACTTAAAACTGTCTCCGGAAGGGGTAAAAGTTTACTTTAGTTCAGGCCCCGATTTGATCAAAAGGCCCGATAAGAAGACATGCTTTAAAAGTCAATAATGAGATCTTAGAATCAAAACTGGGAGCCAGTATAAATACACTAAAAACAGATTTATCTTCTTTTGTTTCTTTGCTATATATTACTGTTTAATTTGGACTTTTTCATCGGGAAAAATGTGTCAAATATCCAGAATTTTCTCTGTAAATCATCAAAAACCTAACACTATGGTTGTGTTCTATGCACGAGCAGCTCCAGTGTCTGAGATGCTCTTCTGGTCCCAGAGGGAGAATCAAGCTATTTGTGATCTTAAATGACAATTTGTCCGAGCGACAGAGCGGCTGTCGGGTGTCTTGCTGGAGTTTAGCTCAAACATCTTAAACAGAAAACAGTGAAGATGTTAAACCTCTCGATCTTAGACGAAACGCATCTGGAAACGAACCTCTGCTGGGTTTTTCTTTCCCCACCAGTCTTGGTTGAAACTCTAAATGAGTTAAATGAAAATGAATCGTGCATTGCTGTAAATCAGGCCTCGGCTGTCCAGGAAATTTCCCCCCGTCCGTTATCTGTGTGCAAACTAAAGGCCTGCAGCAGAACGCAGCCTTTACTGCGACAGCATCCGGCTCTGCTCCTCTCAGATGCTCTTATGTCGGTCTCAGTCCATCCTGAGGGATCTGAAAGCACATTACCATCGCTTCCCCTCGTCCAGGGAACAATTCAGAGTTATTACCTGTTTACATTACTGTTATTGCGTTATGACGCCCATCATGTGTGGGGATCGCATTCCTCTGATGGAGGACACTGTGGAGAGATCGATCGGGCCTGTTTTTCACTTTCGCCGGCATTTCAGAGAAAGATTTCCATCATTTTGGCTATAATTACTCACTTTAGCATTGTATGCTAGCACATGATCTATGTAAATTACTTTTATTTCCTTATGGAACTATATTTTGTGTTAAAGTCTTTTAGATCTAGATCCACGTCTTTAGGTCAACACAAACACACACCATTTGTTACCACATTCCTGTCATCTTAATGAATTAGGACCTGGCCTGTTCCTGCCCAGAGGTAACTGGCCAATAGGACTTGGTTGTGTCCAGTCCTCCTTTGAGGAGGCGGATCGAGCCCAGGAGATAATGCCCATCACACCCAGATCTCAGAGATCCAGAGAAAGGTTTTTGTCTGTTAGAGCCCAACTGATATACTTAACCGTGACCAATAAATGTTATTTTTGTACTTTTGATTTGTTATTTTGTACTTTTTATTCTCAGGTTTCCAACTATAGAATCGGGTTAACAGTCAGAAACATTGCAAATTTTCCACTTTTCCAGTTTCCAGTTTCCTCTGGATTAAACTGGGCCCTCGGCAGGAGCTAGCATTGACCTTTCACCTCTTCAGAAGCCGTACAGGACAGTCATTTAGAGAAAAAAAACAGAAACAGAGGCATGAGGAGGAGGTCTTATCGAATGAGGTCGGGCAGTTCTGTATATCCCATTATGTGCCTGCAGTTAGTGTAAAGTACCCTCAAAGAAAAAGAGCTCTAAGGTGTGTCCTTAAAGGCCGGCGGATAGAAAAAAAGGCTTGTTTCTGCACATGGGACCGAAGCGATAGGACGTAAGAGGGTCAGCCTAAATGAGCCATATTGTTCTGAAAGAAGCGGTTTAGCTCTAATCCAGTGAGCCCAAACACAGCCACAGCACGGCCGCGGGTTTAGCCCCGATCACGAGTGGGATCTCCACCAGCTGGGCGTCGGGAGCCTTTCTCAAACAGAATTCAGGACTTCCAGACGGGGGAAAGAGGTCCTGGTCCTTGCCACGATTCCCATTCCCAAAAGTTCCCATAACAGGAAGCTAGCATGAACATTATTCCTCCACAGGAAAGAGGATTTATGTTTAATTTTCCTGGTGAAGCAGGTTTTTTTCTGGATGTAGCGTTTCGTTTGTCCCTCCTGGGCTACTGTAGATGTGACCGTGCACCCTGATGGCCCCCCAGTACTGTCCAGCCTCCAGATTTTTCATCGCAAAACATCTTATGGCCGCAAAAATGTAATTTTAATTAAAAAATCGGAATATATCAACATGAAACAGTCGGCTTAAAAGGCTTTTATGGAAAAAAAGGCTGAAAATGCCAAACAAAAGAGGACAGAGGTTCATGTATGAATGTAAGATCCAATTAAAAGAAAAGGAAGATTTCAATAAAAGTAAGGAAATATGCAGCTTAATGGTTTTCTGTTGGTGGTTTGTGAATTTAAAAGAGAGATTCAGACTCATGAGATCATGACAGAGCTGCTGAGCAGCTGCTTTTTGGGATGACACAGAGGTTATAAAACCATGTGACAGGAAGTCTCCCTGTCTTAACAAACCGCTTTTGAGCCCCGATTTTGTGTATCAACAGAACAGAAAGAAAACAAGAAAAATGTGAAAGAGAGAAGCTTTGGTGGGCATTTGTGTGCTTCTCGGTCTATTTGAGCATTATTAAACCCTCAGTCGCCATTATGGATTGACATAGGAAGGCACGTAGTATAAAAACATGCTCAGTGTTTCCTGCTACATGGGGGGGGATAATTTCTATCCTGCGATGCAATCTGAACAGAGCTCAATGAAGCAATCAGCAGGACCAGTTTGTCGTTTCAAAGCTCCTCATTATATCCTTACTATCGGGCTGATTGGGCTGTTTTTTTTTCAGCGTGGAGAATAAACGAGGCATCAATGAGCCGAAACATGTTTACACCTCAACAGAGATGACTCTCTGATGTCCTCATTGTCTGGATAGTGTTTCTGCGACTGAAAAAAAAAAAAAAACGCACCAAAAATAGAACAATCAGGCGTCTTTTGAGGTGTTTAAACGTCGTATTTCTGTCGGATAAAGCAGGGTCACGGTTGTAGAAACACACCCGAGCAGATTGCTTTGCATCTGGATGATTGGGAAGTTTCACTACTGGGGGATTTCCACATTTAAAGAGCAATAAGGGAAGATGCGGGGGGAAATGGGAGAAGTGATTTCCATCAGGCTCTCATTGGATTAGGCTGCCGCCAGGGCTCCGGCCTCCTGTTGCTCTTTGTCTGAGCAACAGGGCTACGTCAGGCCTAGTACCTAGTACAAACCCTAGTGCCCGCACAATGGTCTAAAGGTGAGGAAAAGAATTGGACAATCCCTCCAGGAGAACTGTAGTGGTCAGGGGTTTTCATCAGCAGAAGGCCAGAGTTCGTCTCTCCTTCCTGTTTAACTGGTTTCCATTAGTTTGCATCAGATGCTCTGTCCCTCCCCGTTAACCCTTTAAAGCCAAGATCCAAGAATAAAACAAAACAGAAAATTAGTTGTTTTTTTTTTTAATTCCTTATTTGGCCTTTTAACAAAATATGTAAAAAGAAAAAACAGAAATACATTTTTTATATTAATAATTTATTACTATGCGATAAGTCAAGATTATTTTTTGTCTAGTCTTCAACAAAACAAAACAAAAAATCACTTTTTTTTTTCTTCGAATTCCTTATTTGGCCTTTTAACAAAATATGTAAAGAGAAAAAACAGAAATACATTTTTTATATTAATAATTTATTACTATGCGATTAGTCCAGATTATTTTTTGTGTAGTCTTCTGCCCCCTGTTATCAGGTGTGTCTGATTGTGTACAATAGGATTTTGAGCAAAGTTTTTACTGTTAAATTATGCAAAAGGTGTCAGACGCAAAATATTTCAGAAACCGTATGGATCAGATATGATACATTTGGCATTACAGGGTTAAAAACCAGCAACGTCACGGGACACACAGTCTCCTCCCCTCTCAGGCAACTTAATTCACAGAATGGAAACACATCTCTGAATCTGGAAACGCTCTCAGTCTGTTTCCAGATCTCAAAAAGCGTGAAAATCTGGATTAAAGGAAGACTGTAACAGGATTCCTCGGTTTGCTCTGAGGAAAACACCGATAGAGTTAAACCTCCTCCCTGCCTCTGAATTACTCGATTACATTCAATTTGGCTTTAACGGGGAGTTTTATCTACATTTTTAGGGTTTTCATGTTAACACAACTCCACAAAAGCCACAAAATCTGTTAAATCTCAATTATTGTTCCAGGAGAAGCTCTACCGCAGTATTTAGGATTTTTTCACTTACAAACATCTATCATAACTTTTAATTTGATTCATATCTGAGCATTAAATACACTGATGTGCACCTTTTAAAATGAGTTTTGGTCTTGGATTTTGATTTGTTAACATGAATTTTTCAGTGATTTTGATTGATTTAGCGCCATATTTATCATATTTGACATGTCGACCTTTTGCATCATCTCTTTAGAGTTTAAAAAAAAAAAAACAACAACCTGTTATAAAGAATATTTCCTCTATTTTTTCTTTTTTTTTTCTTTTAGGCAAAACATGTGCAGAGACATGTAAATGTTCTTTTTTTTGGTTTTATTTTTGTGTCTTTTGTGCAAAGACTTTGGATAAAAAAAGTTTGTATTTACATGTATTTCTCTCCCGGGTCAGATTTGATAGGGTTGAGATAAAAAAAGTCTGGACATTAGGGGGGTTATCTCCCTGATTGGCTTTGGAGGATAACCCTGATCACGTTGTGGGAGTCCCCGGCTCGGCTGGGAACCTTTCGGGTTCCCGGCATCATGTGACTTTGGGCCTGTTTCACCTACTTCTGCATAGTTGCTCATAAAGCAGCCGCGCCCATGGCAACCACCCTCCCCGGGGGCACTTAACAGTGTCGCGAGCTGTCTTTAACAATTTAAGGACATTTCCAATCAAGGGGTGGTAAAAAAAAATCTGATTATTCTCGGGAACATGGCTTTAGTTTGTATATAGCTTTATTTAACCGATTATTACCAATTTGCACGTACTGTACCTTTAAATCTGTAAGCTCAATAAGTTTAAAGGACATGGTTTTTGCATTTGTTTTGAATCCAATCGGTCCCATGAACATGAGCTGTAGGACGACTGGCCAGGAGAGACAACAAAGGAAAAAGAAACGAGTCTCTGCATCTTAAGTAGCTTTTTATATCAAACGCTGTTGTGACTTTGTCTGCTTTTCTTTAATGATCCGAATGAAGCGTTTGCCTCGATTCCCATTAGATTTTTTTTCATGTTTTGGCGTTTTCTCCACATTTCTCTGTTTTCAGTCCCTTCAGCAACTTCCTGTTTTGTTTTGAGGAGCACGTATCCTTACTTATCTTTTCTTTTTTAAATTTCCTGCCTCTGTGATCGGTGAAATGTGAAATTAAACAAAACTTTTTTTTTTTTAAATCCTTTATTCATCCCAGAGGGAACAGATATCACGTCTAACGTGACAGAGATGTGTATCGGTTCCCACTTTTAGCGTTCTGACTTCAGAGTCAGGTCCCTACTTGCTTATTCTGCTCTGGATTTAGTCGATTTGATCAAAATTAGCGATCGGCCTTGTTTATTTTTTTCATTTACACTCCAATAACTTTTAATTATCTCACTTTCTATAACCCTAAACGTGCTGTTTGGGTTCAGTTTCGATATGGAACTATGCAAATTTCCCCAAACAGGATGTTAAACATTTCTCTCCTATTCAGTTTAGTGACGGTTTAGAGTGAAGCGTCATTTTTATTTATGATTATATATACATATGAATCGGACACAGGAGGTGGGAATTCTCGGCCCCCTTTTAGAGGCCGGTCTAAAAACCCATTTGTTTGGATTCCCGTCCACCAACCACAAGGTGGCTCCTGCTCATTTCCCACCATTTTATCTGGAACATTGCTCTCATTTCCAGAAGCCCACGGTGTCAAATTACAGGCCGATTGGGCTGGACGCTCAGATTAGAAGGTTCTGCTTTAAACCCGTGTGGCCTAAAGGGCTGCTCGCTCTCCACGGGATTATTTTTAGCCCCTCGGAGCTACGAGGGAGTGTCGGAACAATCCAAACCGACTTCGGCACCTTTGGATTTCTCAGGAGGCTTTAATCTGCTGTTTAATATACAAGAATGTTGCTGTTGCATCTCACCAGTTGTCATTTTACTGAACTAACTGTTTATTTTACCTTAATTTAAAGTCCTTATTTGAAATTAAATCATTCAAAACTATCTATTGAATTTAGATTTCTGACCCGATCCGTTTTGAGGATGATTCTGATGGATTCTGATTGTTTTAACGTTGTTCAGTAATCCAATCCTGACACCCTCACCTTTCTAAGACTAATCTTTCAGGGACTTTTTCTTGTCTGGTCTGCAAACTTCTTTTCTCCTTTCTTGGATTCTCTCACAGATACTTGTTGCTCAAGCAAAGAGGAAATGTTTTTTGATGAATTCAAAAAGAGCATAAACCAAAATAAGCACAATGACTGAAGTTTTTATCGCAAATTTCCCAACTTCTTTGGAAATTTACTTTGTATTTGAAGGTTTTATAACAAAAAATATCAAACTTTTTTGCAAGAAACTGAACTGTTTTTTGTTGGATTTGTTAAAGTTGTGTTTTTTTTAAATAATTTCTAATCTTTTTAAAAAACTTTTTCGAAAAAAAACTTAATTTAAAGTCCTTATTTGAAATTAAATCATTCAAAACTATCTATTAAACTTAGATTTCTGACCTGATCCGTTTTGAGGATGATTCTGATGGATTCTGATTGATTTAAAGAGTCCTCCATGAGGCTGAGGCTGGACATCAGGGAACCAGGCGGGGTCCAGTCTGGGGTCAGCCTGGTGACCCTGAGGTCACGGGTTTAGATCGCTCCAAGTCCAGATGTGGAACAGCTGGTTCAGATGTGTGTTCACATGGATCTGGGTGGGGGGGGTTGGGGTTGTCCTTCCGTACACAAACGCAGAGGATTACTATTCCCCATATGAAGAGGAAAGGGTTGTCTATCTTCCAACAATGCGGCGGTATGTTTCGGTATGTATCAAGCTATTTAAGTTACTTGAATGAGTGTATTGTAAATATTGCACATTACTATTGATCACTTTTTTTATTTATTATATCACATCATTGTCTTACTATATGTCTAATTTATCTAACTTATCTAATTTATGTCTAATTTATGTCTGCACGGGAGAGCGAGAAGCGAAATTTCAATTCAATTGTATGATCAACAAATCATGTAAAGAAATTGACAATATAGCCTACTTGACTTGACTTAACTGAATCCAATTCACTAATTATGATCAAAACATGGTCAGTGCTTCAATTACAATGTGGAAGTCCAGTCTGGCCTGGCTTGGCCTGGCCTGGCCCGGTGTCGGGTTACAGTGGGCGTTAAGACTCTGGGCATATCTGTGTTTGTGTTTGATGTCACCCCCCCCCCCCCCTCCCGGGAGACGGCGGTCCGAGGGCCTGGGGGGGTGAAACCTGAGAGCTCCGTAGTAAACAACAACTCCTTTATGCCTGCTGCACTCACAGATCTCAGAGACAAAGATGAGTTTTTTTCTTCTTTTTATTTGGGGCTTGTGGGGGCTGAAACAGCTTAACATTATTGTTTGTTCATTTAAAGTTAGGATGATTTGAAACGATGGGTTTCCATTAAACCTGTGTTCATTCTGATAATAATCAAACTGAAGGTGATATCTACGTTAAACCTGTTGTTCTTCAAAATGTTTGTTATAATTTTGATTTTTTCAGGGGCTAATATCCGTTATTAACCATTTAAAACCCGATCCAAGAATAAAACAAAACAGAAAATTACATTTTTTTTGTTTGAATTCCTTATTTGGCCTTTTAACAAAATATGTACAAAGAAAAAACAGCAATACATTTTTTATGTTAATAATTCATTACTATGCGATAAGTCAAGGTTATTTTTTGTGTAGTCTCCTGCCCCCTGTTATCAGGTGTATCTGATTGTGTACAATAGGGTTTTGACTTTTTACCATTAAATTATGCAAAAGGGGTCAGATAATAGCAAATCCTATTTCAGGGAAAACTTTTAAATGTCCTAAAACGCAACAATAGGTACAATCTTATATTTGTGAGTTGGTTCAAACGTCCATAGACAAACCGACCAGCTTTATTCTTTTTAGAAATCGTGAAAATAATCTACAGATTGATGCTAAGAAACATGTTTTTTTGGTCTAACCACTCAGAAACTGAGTGACTGGCAATATCTGTTGATATTTTTCAGAGGAATTCAGACTATTTGTACTCTTTTAAATCTTCTTTATAAAAAAATGAGACTTTTGAAATGTAAGAATAAACTAAGTTTGTGGTCATCTTGTGCTGAGAGCTGTCTTTTATACCCAATCCTGACACCCTCACCTTTCAAAGACTAATCTTTCAGGGACTTTTTCTTGTCTGGTCTGCAAACTTTTTTCCCTTTTCTTAGATTCTCTCACAGATACTTGTTGCTCAAGCAAAGAGGAAATGTTTTTGATTAATTCAAAAAGAGCATAAAGCAAAATAAGCACAATGACTGAAGTTTTTATCGCAAATTTTCCAACTTCTTTGGAAATTTACTCTGTATTTGAAGGTTTTGTAGCAAAAAATATCAAACGTTTTTGCAAGAAACTGAACTGTTTTGTTGGATTTTTATTTAAAAGTTGTGTTTTTTCAAAATAATCTCTAACCTTTTTAAAAAACTTTTCCGAAAAATAAAATCCTTAAGCTTTTCCAAAGCTCTGAGTGTGCTAAACTGGGAATTTAATTATTATTTAATCCTACTTCCTGGAAGAAAACAGGTTATATGCGTATAGCTAATGTTCCCCTGGGGGTTGGAAATATTTTCTTCCTTTCTGGACTCACCTGTTCCTAAAGTTTCGGAATGAACTCGCACAAAGCTGCTGTCAAAGAGCGATTTTTTTTTTTTCTCTCTGGGGGCTTCACCTTATCTGATTCGTTGTGAGGAAAAACCGTGTTTTTATCTGGACCCTCCTCCTCCCTCTGCTGAATAGAGTTTGGACGCTCCACTCTTTTTTCCTTTTGTTGCTGAACGCAGCCCTTACAGTCCGGTCCCTTCCCCCTCCTCACCCTCCTCCTTTTTCTTTTCCTTTTTTTCTTTTCCACCCATCCTCCCATCGCTCACTCACTCCGTTTCATCCCCGGGTGACGCCAGTCCCTCTCTCTCTCTCTCTCTCTCTCTCTCTCTCTCACCCCGCCCCTGTTCGGCTCAGCGTTCATTTCATTCCTGCTCCCATTCCGCGCATATTTCGCATCCTTGGAGAGAGAGAGAGAGACGCTTGCGCGTTTTTACGCACTCCCGATTACGCGCCCGATTCTTCCTTCGCCAGAAAGCGACACGCGCCTCCGGTTTGCGCGCGAGGGGGCTTCCCGGTTTGCCGCTGCTCCCTCCGATCCACCGGGAAAAAAGTGTGGGAATTAATCCATTAAGAGGCGTTTGGAATCGAGGTAAGTTCCCGAACAGGAATCCCTCCCTCCCTCCCTCCACCTCCTCCTCCTCCTCTCTTCCTTCAGCCTGTAGCCTTAACGCGCCCGGACGTTTTTGCTTGTTTCTTTTATATAAAAACAAAAACAAAAACAACCTTTAAGTCATTCCCGGATCTGGGAATTAAAACAGTTTTGGCCAACACCCCGATCCGGAATATACGCGCGATACGACCCCCGAAGAGATGGGAAACAAGTCGGAGATGGGGCTTCCTCCACAGTTTGAGCCTCCAGTCGACACCGAACAGCGGACCT
>CAJRST010022223.1:19513332-19566451 GCA_907169785.1 Menidia menidia
TCCTCTGTGGAGAACCGATCCGGATCCTCTGGAGAACTGAACCGGCTCCTCTGGAGAACTGATCCTCTGTGGAGAACTAATCCGGTTCCTCTGTGGAGAACAGATCCGGATCCTCTGGAGAACTGAACCGGCTCCTCTGTGGAGAACTGATCCTCTGTGGAGAACTGATCCTCTGTGGAGAACTGATCCTCTGTGGATAAACTGTTCCCGGTCCTTGTCAGGGGCCGTGTCTCGGCAGACTGTGAGGATTCACTGACGAAACTTTCTCTTTTTTTTCCTTTTTTTTCTGGACACTGGGAGTCTTGGATTGGGTCCAGACATGGAGCAGGAGGAGGGCAAAATATCGGTGTGGGTCTGCCGGGAGGAGAAGCTGGTCTCGGGGCTCAGCAGGCGGACCACCTGCGCCGACGTGGTCAAGGTCCTGCTGGAGGACCAGAACCTGCAGCAGGGCGCCTCGGCGGCCATGCTGTCGGGCCCCCCGCAGGCCTACTGCCTGGTGGAGAAGTGGCGGGGCTTCGAGCGGATCCTGCCCAACAAGACCAAGGTCCTGCGGCTGTGGGGCGCCTGGGGGGCCGAGCAGGAGAACGTGCGCTTCGTCCTGCTCAAGAACGAGGCCTCGCTGCCCAACAGCGGCCCCCGCAGCGCCGAGGCCCGCGTGGTCCCCAGCCGTGATGGCGGGGGGGGGGGCCCCGGAGTCCCGGTAAAGGGCGCCCCAAAGAGCTGCTGGACGGCGGCGGCCGGGTTATCCCAGGACCGGCAGCGGCGCGTGGTCCGGAAGGCTTTCCGGAAGCTGGACAAGATGAACAGGAAGCGGGAGCAGACGGCGCCGAAGGACCGGGGCGCGGCGGAGAAGATGGAGACCCTGGTGCACCTGGTCATCTCGCAGGACCACACCATCCGCCAGCAGCTGCAGCGGCTGCAGGAGCTGGACCGCGACATCGAGCGCCACGAGGCCCGCGTGCACCTGGACCGGGTCCGCCGCCACGGGGCCAACTACGTGCAGGACACCTACCTGGTGGAGCCTACCGGGGCAGACGCCGCCGGCGGGGCGGGAGGAGGAGGAGGAGGAGGAGGAGGAGGAGGAGGGGCGGGGCCTGGGGGGCAGGCGGAGGCGGTGGTCCAGTTCCGGGAATACGCCCGGCGATGCGAGGAGGTGGTGCGGCTGCAGGAGGAGCTGGAGGAGCGCGAGGCCCTGGTGGAGAGCCTCACCGGGGAGATCCAGGAGGAGCTGAACCGCAGGTGGATGAAACGGAGACGAGGGGAGGAGGAGGGCGGAACCCCGGAGGAGAAGGAGGAGGAGGAGGAGGAGGAGGGGTATCCGGACCAGGAACCAGATGATGAGGACCTGACCCGGAAGGAGCTGGTCCTGGAGGAGGAGCAGGTCCGGACCCAGCTGGACACCAGCCTCTACATCGGTTTGCGGCTGAAGACGGACCTGGACGCGGTGCGCGGGGACCTGGACCTCAGCCTGGCGCTGTGGGAGACCCGGGAGGGCGAGCTGCTGGACCTGCTGGCCAAGGTGGAGGCCATGGGCATAGAGCCGGCGCCCGAACAGACCCCCGGCGGGGCGGAAGTGGGCGTGGCCAAACCGGGCGGGGCCAAACCGGGCGGGGCCGAACCGGGCGGGGCCGAGGTGGGCGGTGGGGGCTGGGTGGAGGAGGCCCGGGGTCTGGCCAAGGCCTCCTCCGCCAACGACGAGGACTCGGACACCGGCCTGAGCTCCATGCACAGCCAGGACTCAGACAACCCCCCCGTGTGCGAGTCCCTGGTTTGAATGGGGGGGGGGGGGGCGCTCCATTAGGGGGTCGAACTTTTACGCAACTCGACGCCGACAAAGCTCAGGGGGCAGAGAAACCGGTGAGATGCACCCCGGTATCAGCACTGCAGTTCCACAGCAATAATTCCTCCATGTAGTCGTTGCACAATAAGCTAGGCGTGTGTGTGTGTGTGTGTAGGGGGGCGGGGGGGGGCGGGGGGCGTGCACGGACAGGAGCCTGACCAGTGTGGACGACCTTTGACCTCTCTGGAGGAAAGTTAGTACCACTTATTAGGGGACGTAGCCTACAAGAGTATTACGAGTTGTAGTCCTTGGAGCTAGTTAGCTTAAGGCTAAACCTGATCACGGAGGAACAGCCTGATTCTGTTTGGTTACCGGGACGACCAGGCTAAGCGAAGGCCGGTCAGCGGAGGCCCGGGGGTCAGGGCGCCGCACACCCCCTCGGACTAAAGCCTCGGTGGACGGGGTCCACAGGAGAACCGGAGAACCGGATGCACGGCGTAGACCTTAGATCACTTCGTAGCTGCTCGTTCTGTCTGTCTCTTAAGCACAAGGTGTGATTCCCGTAGGCACAAAACGGAGCCGAGTGGGGGGGGAAACGTTCGACTCCCGTCTTTACGTCTTCACAGTGTTTCCGGAGGGGGTTTACGCTCAGAAAATGTTCAGATAAAGTATTTAAAAGGAAGCATTTTGTGTTGTTTTTTTTAGGATTCGTGATCATTTCAAAGGTTACTTGTTCTCTGTTTTATTAACGTTCCGGCAATTAAAAAGCAAAGAAAAAAGCGAGTAATAAAGAGTGTTTAGCCATTTAACCGATCAAATGGGTTGAAAAGATAATAGAATCCAAAACAAACTCAGTTCTGCAGGGATAGTTCGGCAAAAATATGTGATATATTCTAGTTTTTAGTCCCAGTACGGGACGCCATGTGATCCGACCTGGAAACAAACTCTGATGCTCAACTGCTTTCAAACGCTTTGTCGGACGAATGTTCAGATGAGCGTGATGAGTCATCGTGGGTCCCCCCCCCCCCTGAGCCGGAGTGCCCCCTTTAAATCTGTGCATGGCCCGTTGTTATGACACCAGTTTTTGCTGCTCTACTTTAGCGCGAAAAGCTTCTTATTCCGCCGCAATCAAAGGCAACGGCCGGGAAAATCCTCCCGCTTTGGGACGAGGTTTCGGGTGGGGGGGGGGGACTTCCTGCGTGGGGCGGGGGGTCAAACAGGAACCGTAAACAGGTGCAGATGCACAGGTAAAAATCCAAAAAGAGAGCTTGTGTCTGGACCCCTAAGTGCAAACACCTAAACGATCGGAGTTTGAGAAGCAACCCATTTAGAAAAGCCCAACACCCCGACATTAAGGGGAACTGTTTTTTAGACCCAGCTCGCTTTTTGTCCCGAGGATAGTTCCCGAAAAGAGGTTTGACCGGCTCCTCTGAGACCTGCACAGACAAGAGGCAATAAAGACGAACGAAAAACCAATAAAAATTAACGAACAGAAGCAGATAGAATCAACTATTTTAAGACGTACCTTTTAGTGGAAATATTATTTACTGTGTATTTTTTTGTCATGACTAACTGTAAATTGTGAGAGAAATATCTTTGTAACATCGAAAAGGAACGGAGGGGGCTGTTTCCTGTGGAGTTAGCTGGATTCAAACATTAAACTTTGGGCTTCCCGGCCTGCGTCCTTCCCCCCCCGCCCTGATCCGGGCCGGACTGAAGGCACTCTTGGCACATTATCCCATTTTGAGTGTTAGTGTTGAAATAAAATGGCTAAAATCTGAATTTGTGTGTGTGGCTGTTTTTTGTTTTTTTTGGTTATTTTTCTCTTCAAAATGGCCTCTGGACGGGAAAACGGAGGTTTTCCCTGGAAGTTGGCGGCGGCTGACACTGAAAAGTGTGTGTGTGGGTACACACACGTCTCCCTGGTCACGCATGCTTGTGCTTGACCGCTGTTTCCCGATGGCCCACGCAGGAATTTCTGCATTAATGATGAGCGTGAAACGGAGACCTGAGCGTAGACAACGAAGCTGCACATCTCCAGTTGCATTCACTGACACGTCCCCCTCCACGTGCATCTTAAAGGCTCATTTCACCCACTTTGGTGGAACTTTATTTGCCTTGTGGCTTGCAGGCTTTGTTTAACTCGTGGCGTTGGGTTCAGGTTCAGGTCTAATTAGTATTTCACTTCATCTAAAACACAAAGTGTCCCTTTCACCTTTTCGAATGTGCTTTTTTTTTTTCTCCTGACGTTTGCTTTTTTCCCCCAGCTGCTGTTCTCTAAGAATATCCATGAAATTAACTCAGTTTGAAGGGGTTAGACTTGGCAACGCACACGCTCTGCTCAGTTCTTCAGACATGGGCGATTACAGTTTCAGTTAGAAAAAGAACTAATATGAAAACAGCTAATATCCAGCAGGAGTGGGAAAACTAAAGCAATAACACGTCTGTGTGGTTATTCAGACTCCAGATTACCTTAAATCCAACGACAGAAAGAGGTGAAATCAGAAAAATGTGATTTGGTCCAAATCCTACAAACATTTATGTCATTCTCTGCATGGAAATAAAGGAAATGTGTCATTTTCTTTTATCAGACTTCAGCATTGAAAGTTGCTGATACAACAAACAACTAGCAGTGAAAGGAATTTAGGAGTATTTCGGATTTAGGAATGATGAATCTGTCAGTACATAATCACTGAAAACTGTGGTGTTTGTGGCTCCTGCTGTATCAGAGGAAGGATTTAAAGCTGTAAAAACAATGTTCATCACATGTAATGAGGTCCCAGAGCCCCCCCCCCCCCCCCCCCTTCCTACAGCTTAGTCTGATCTATGTAAAAGAGCCAGCTAATCTACCTGCTCTAATCCCACAGTGTCCGTTTTAGTCCAGGTCGTTCCATCAGTGGAGCGTCTGGTTTTCTTCTTTTTTATGACTGCCACTGACTTTTGAGTTTTGGATTTTGGATTTCTACAAACCTATGAAGAGATCCAAGATCCCAGTTGGCAAATGACACCTGCTTTCTGCTGCGTGTTCAGTGACAGATGGCGGTTTGGTTACACCGTCGGGCTCATCTGATATCAACTGGCCCCTCGTTCACTTTCTTTTCTTCTCGACGGCCTCCGGCCAAAGTCCGGTTTCGCTCTCGGACCTCCAAAGAATCTGCATTTTCAACGCATGAACACGGCCTACCTTTAAACTTTCCTGTAGGATGGTACAGTTCATGGACCCTCAGACATCCCACAGACTGCCGGGGCCGCTCCCATAATGCACCTCTCTTTCGTCTTTATGTGCATGTGACACTGTTGGAAGTTTTTCCTTCCACAGTCGCCTCATGCATGCTCGGGACGGGGGCAACGTTTCAGTGTCTTTTATTTGTTTCTTTAGTTTGGAAACCATTTGTGTCTGGGCATAAACTCAGCTCAGTTTGGGACAAAATCAATTTGATCTGAGCGAATTCTGATTATATTTAAATTTCATTACATCTTCGAACTTTGCTCTGATTCGGAAATACATAAGAAACATAATTTAATTGAATTTGACTCTAAATTTGAAAGCAGAAGACGGCTGGATAAGAAGGAAAAGTCCTCCGCCCTCCCGGGGGGGCCTTATCTGTGTTTACGAGCAGCAGGGTTGATCTCCACCTCCTCTCCGCCTCTATTGTGACACACGGAGACCATTCATTTTAGTCAAAACACTGGAAACGATGCAACATGACATCCAGGCTGGAGGGAATACTTTAAGACAGCGAGTGTGTGTGTGTGTGTGTGTGTGAGACAGACTCACATTAAGGGACAAAAACAGACCGAGGGAGCGCGATACAGTTTGGTTACGCAATGTTGTTTTAGTAATGTGTCTGTCTGTGTGAGTCTGTGTGTGTTTGTTAGACCCCCCCCCCCTTGGGTTGTGTTGGGCAGAAACAGTGTTGGGTGGTATGAGGCCAGTTAGCGGCAGCTGCTCACATCTGCACACCAAAAAAATGGGGATTTATATAACCAGACCTGGAAACACAAGCTGCTGGGGGAATGAGTGTGTGTTAGCTTTACGCCAACGCACAACGAAGCGCACAACAGTCCCAGCAATGTGGACTCACAGGATCCCGTTAGCATCCGGAGATTCCTCTTCATTTACATCCACATCCGCACACTGAAAACCAACCTCTGACCTTATTTATTTGAGCTTTAAAAGCTCAGCTAGGGGTTTCGAACTTGTGATTAGGGTCCGAAACCATGATCCCTTTTTCTGTTGTGCGTTACGAGTTAAAGGCATTGCACCTGGGAGTTTCGGCAAATGTAGGACAGCAAAAAAAAAAAGAAAAGAGAAGAAAAAAAAAAAATCCATCCAGCATCACCGTTACGCAGAGCGGGCTGAAAACCTCAACACGAAAAACTACTTACTTAGAAGCACGACACAACAAAACAAACAAACAAACAAACAAAGGCTTACGAAAGATACGGCAAAGCGAATAAATGAGTTTCCCAGAGTCCCTCCAGGCTGATGACATGAATACACAAACAGCTGTTCGGCCGGACAAAAGAGGATAGCGACTGAGAGCGTGTGTGCGTGTGTGTGCGTACGTGCACGTGGCGGTTGTGAATTGAGTTAATCCCCAATGACAGCTTGCAGAGAGAGAGAGAGAGTGTGTGTGTTTAGCGGAATAAGGTCACAACGAGGTCCGCGCGGCGCCCAAATCACAGCCACTTCCTGTAACAACAGATCTGATGGAGGCCCGCCAGGACGGACATGTGATCTAACCCCGACCGGGAAGTGGGAAAAGCCAAACAGCACCGGGAAGAAGAAGGAAAAGTGTTTTGGGACTGGTTTGCCATCAGATGAGTGTGTCAGGTTGCTTATCTAAAACACCCTGTAGCAGCTAATTCCTCTTAACCCCATAATGCCAGATGTATCATATTTGATACGTACTGTTTCTGAAATGTTTTGCGTCCGACACCTTTTGCATAATTTAATGGTAAAAACTTTGCTCAAAATCCTATTGTACACAATAAGATACACCTGATAACAGGGGGCAGAAGACTACACAAAAAATAATCATGACTAATCGCATAGTAATAAATTATTAATATCAAAAATGTATTTCTGTTTTTTCTTTTTACATATTTTGTTAAAAGGCCAAATAAAGACTTCAAACCAAAAAAAAGTAATTTTCTGTTTTCTGTCTGTTGAGGTGATTTTTTTTTAACCCATATCATATATATGTCTTGTTAATTCCAGTTTATTTTACTTGAATATCAGATTAAATCAATCATTTTTAAACTTCCAAACATTTCTCACTGAAATCTACTGGATTTATAGTGTTGAAACCGTGCTAGAGTGTGATTATAATAAATAATATAATGAAATAAATATGTGAAATGTAATCATGTGGAATCAAATTCTCAAACTGGTTAAATTGTGTCTTCCTATATCAAATCAACTTAACTCTGTTTACTTGAATTAATTTATTTACTCCATACAAGTTATTTCTAAAAGAGCAAGTTTCTCAGATTATTAATAATTAACTATAATTTGATTTGCTATTCATACTTTTAATATGGATTGATGTCTGCTAACTTCTTGGGACCTGTGACTCCTAAGGGACGGGACTCCAGACCTCCTGTGGAAAGAAGACAATCTAAACCTTCTAACTTTCTAAAAGACAAATTCACAGACATTTTTCAGTCTAAGGACAGAAGAAGAAATCTATGTGAATCAAAGTGAGTCATAAAGAAATTCTCTGTAACAATTATACTCTGACTTGAAAGTTTTTCATAAAAATATGGATTAGTAGGATGTGTGCAAGTCCTCGGTTAATTTGACTCTATATAAACAAACGCATCCAAAAAGGATCCTCAGCTGCATTATCGGGGGGATAAATCTAAATTTACATGCATTTTTAAAGCCCGATTTCTGTTTTTTATTTCATCTTTGGTCCGGCTGCTT
This sequence comes from Menidia menidia, assembly GCA_907169785.1. Taxonomy (NCBI): domain Eukaryota; kingdom Metazoa; phylum Chordata; class Actinopteri; order Atheriniformes; family Atherinopsidae; genus Menidia; species Menidia menidia. The sequence goes on from CAJRST010022223.1 coordinate 19,521,045, forward strand.
GTTTAGTCTACAAAAACCTTTATTAAATAAATGTTTCGATTTTTGAAAATATTGAAAATTGGATTAAGTTGATTGGAATGAACAAAGACCACATTTAACACAAACTGATTTAGAAAAGTTGCAAATTCGATTGAGTCCGAGTCCTTTTTTTTCTTCCTTTTCCCCCCCAAATCCGCATGTCGGCGGGCTGATGACGACACCGTTGGACGGGGAGACGGACAGTTTTCCCACATGTGTCGGCATGCCACAGGAAGTGACACGCTCTCACCAGATACTCGGCACATGAGACATTTTGGGAATGTGGAAGAACTGTTGTGTCTGCCAAAGCGTCTGCATGAGGGGGGGGGGGGCTCGCTGGGAGGTGAGGCATTTGAAAGCTACGAAATAAGTTCCTGAAAAGCTTTTTTTCTTTTTTCTTTTTCTTGATAGGAGCTGAAAAGCTATGGGATCATTTCAGGGATGGCTGACGCCTTTTAGCCAAATTTACAAATCCAGGGAAATCGGACAATCGGCGGAACCACCGGGAGCCGACCAGTCACCAGTGAAACCATGAATATATTTATTTATTTATTTATTTATTTAATCAGGACAGTGCACATTAATGAACAATCTCATACAGATTGTAAATGAGCCAGATTATAGCATAGTTGCTAGTTTACATCTGTCGTCCTGAGGCAGGAAGACCAAACAACACAAAATCACAAAATACAAAATCAGTCCAAACACACGTTCAGACAATGACATTACAAAATTAAAATTAATTCAATTCAAATCAATTTCATTTACATAGCGCCACATCACAACAGCAGTTGTCTCACAGCGCTTTCCAAACAGAGCAGGTCAGACCCTACTCTGAAGTTAATTACAGAAACCCAACAATTCACACCATGAGCAAGCACTAGGCGACACAGGCAAGGAAAAACTTCCTTTTAACAGGCAGAAACCTCCAGCAGAACCATGGTATCTGCTCTGAAATCCAAAATAAGCCTCCTGGTTGTTGATCCAGTGTAATGAGGGAAAAAAAGGCTTCAGAGCAGTGACCCCGGCCCCTTAACTGCCCCTCAATCATTAACCTTTCCCCGGAGCTTACACAGAGCTCTCACCCCCACTAACAAGCCACTCAGCCTCTGAGTTATAGTTATAGAGAGTGTCGGCGATATCATTAATTTAGACGGGTTTCGGCTCCGGGGGCAGAGCGAGGCTAAACCCACGCCGTCTATAAAACCCGCCGCTGACGAGCGAGTGAGAGGCTAAGATCATAAATAATGAGGCAGCAACAGCTTGAAGGGCCGGGGTTCGCCGTTCTGCCACGTCGACCTGAATTAAGACAGCCATGGATTACAATCAGAGGCTCACAAACAGGGAGAGAGACCCTCCAAACAGAGACCCGGAGCCAGGAGCCTGATATCCGTCCAGATATCCAAATTTCTACCAGTTTTTGTTCCTGGTGCTATCTCTGGCTGAGCCTGTCCAGCACATGGGTCAGCGTTTGTTGTTGAGCGTGCTGCTAAAAACAAAGTCGAAGGTTTTTTTTTAAACTCATTGACTGCCAGCCATTTTCACAACAGAGAGTCCCATACTGCCAGAGTTTTTTGAGCATTTTGACTGATTTTTCAAGAGCCACAGAATAGTTTGTGCTATGACTATGTAAACACCGAACACACCAAGAGAAAGAGTAGACTCTGTTCTTTCATCAGGAAAATTTTTTTGTTTCTACCTTATTCCGTTCTTCTTCAACTCACAGGCGACATCTTCTCTCATAGCGAACCGTTACCTTTTTCTTATTTGCCTACAGTCTATGCTCATCTCCCATCAAAAGTGGCACTGCCACCTAGAGGGTCAATTTGTTACTACATACTCTGTCTAGAAGCCTGATATTTACGGACAAGCTTTAGCAGATCGTCCCCCAAGCCACTCTCGTTGAAACGAATCAGATAGATTAGAGGCTGGATGTGGGGATTCTGAAGCAGGAACCGGAGAGAGCTTAGAGATACAGGCTTTTTCCCGACACACATTTTTTCCCATTAAACCAGCCGGAAAACCAGCCGGAAACCGGGTAACGAGCCTTACTGGTAGGAGAAGCAGTGCCTTAATACGAACAAGAATTTCCAGTTCATAAAAGCAAGCCGACTGTTTTTGGCTTTAGCTGAATAGTCCATATCTAGGCTGTGAGTCAGTGTCAGAGGAAGTCAAAACAAGTCTCTCCTCTGGGTTTACCGTCTGCTAACCTAACTTAACCCGGACTGATCCTGTTCAGGGTCTCAACTTCTCCTGCATTTGATTTCTTCTCCGAGGTTTGATCCAAATCAATTTCCAGTTTTGTCATAGACGCTTTTATCGCTTAAGTACTTCGATATTTTCAGGGAAAAACGATGGGCCTCCATTGGATCTGAACGGTTCGTATTGGTATCTGAGAAATGGCCAATCGCATTCGGACGAAGGGACAGTTTTGGAAGCATTCATTTCCAACACTGATGAGAGGAGAACACTTCTGTTTGTCTTTAATCAGACTCAGGTTCTTCGAAAGCTGTATTTAAATTAAACTTATTGTTATCATCATCATTTTGGTAGCAGTTTAGAAAAGGTTTGTTAGGTAACCAAGAGCTTCTTCCACTCAAGACACAAGGCTGTTGTTCTTCCCCTTTTCTTGCTTCCGTCTCCCCTCATTGGACTCCTTGACCTGATTTGGGGGAAAACTATGGGGGAGCGAGACTTAAACCCTATAATGCCAAATGTATCATATTTGATGCATACTGTTTCTGAAATGTTTTGCGTCTGACACCTTTTGCATAATTTAATGGTAAAAACTTTGCTCAAAATCCTATTGTACACAATCAGATATACCTGATAACAGGGGGCAGAAGACTACACAAAAAAGAATCTAGACTTATTGCATAGTAATAAATTATTAATATAAAAAATGTAATTCTGTTTTTTCTTTTTACATATTTTGAGAAAAGGCCAAATAAGGAATTCAAACAAAAAAAAAGTAATTTTCTGTCTTGTTTTATTCTTGGATCAGGCTTTAAAGGGTTAATGACAGCACCGCAACGCGCCGCTTTAAATTTTATAACCCGATCCTCATGTATGATTTAACCCGACGGCCTTTTCAGTGGATTGTTTCTCTGAAAAGTGCTTCGTCAGACTCTGTCTCTCATTATCCCCCCGAGCAGCAGAGAAAGATGCAGGTTAGAGTCAGAACGGCAGGTAGAAGGATGGGTGATGAACGGGATTTACCTGGAGAGGTTTCAAAACCTGACGAGTCTTACAACGGTTTTGGAAAGACATTTTTGAGGCTATAAAAGTCATCTTCAAACAGGAAATCCCATTCAATATAGTCATTGCCCTATTGGGAGTAACACTTAAAGCTATCGCTACACGGGATGGAAAATATATTTTGAACATATTATTAACAGCGGCTCTAAAAAGAATAACTATCAGATGGCTCCAACCTGAGCCTCTTTGCTATAATATATGGATTCAGAAGGTCTGGGATATATACCAAATGGAATATATAACATACTCCCTGAGATTACAAACACCCATATTCAATAAACGTTGGAGACCTGTCGTTCCACTAATTATGCAATAAGGTTTTTTTTGTTTTGTTTTTTCTCACACTCTTGAAATCACCCTGTGTTTGTGTTTGGTTGTTTTTTATGTTTAAAAATGTATATATTTTTTTACAATTAATACATTTGTACCACACTGTATTATTTCTGAAAAAATAATAAAAATTTTGTTAAAAAAAAAAAAAAAAAAACCTGACAAGCCGGTTCTTTTCTTCCTTTTCTCTCCTCTCCTCAATCATCGGCGCTCATCCGCCAGTCAATTAAGGCGAGCGCCAGCCGGGGGGGCGGGGAAATGATCAATATTTCAGGAAGGCATCTCGCCCAGACAGAGACAGACAGACGAACGGCTGCTGGTGACGTCAGAGAGGCACTAAAAGGCTCCGGAGCCCAGACGGCCTCGCGTCTTCCAGTCTGTGGGAATAAAAAAAAACAAAAAACAAGCAGGTTTAAGCATCTGTTGGGGTCTTTTTCAGGTCATTTCAACAGCCGTAGAGGCCCTCAAGACTTGGTTACAGTTCCTTTACCCACCTAAGGGGCGTTCCCACTGGTTTCTTTTTGTCTGTAGACAAAGTTTGTGCATGTGTTTATACAATTGAATGATTCAAACTTGGGCCCAGTAATGACAAAGCCTGATGTGGTGTTTTTAAACAAACTGACCCGAGCTAAAATTAGCCATCACACACGTTTTCACTCTGCCTGCAGAGGAAAATCGGCTTAACGCGAGTCCTCGTGTTGCTTTGGCCATGATGACTAAATAACCCAAAAAAAACCCACCAACCAGTTTTCTGCACAGTCATTCTTGTGCTGTAACTTTCAGTTTTCATGGAGTTTTCTTTTCATGTAAGCAAAGATCATAGTTACTGTTGCTGGTAAATCCCATAAAGTTAAAAAAAAAATAAACAGTCCCTGTAAGGTCCAATATCTGTTCTCTTAATCCGCTTGCATCCTGTTGAACTCAAATCTTTTAGGCCAAGCTAAAATGAAAACATTTCTGTACACAGAAATGTGTAGAATCTATGTCTCATCTTGCAGAAAGGGCCCCACTCAAACTGCCTTCCGCTGGTTATGAAAGTGCACGCGGACATAAAATCCATTTTTTTGTCTGAAAAAACAGGAAAACAGACAGCATGTATGCAGCAACGAGGTGATTACAAAAAAGCAATGAGCTGAAAGTATCTATAGCATTTTAAGAGACACTTTTGCTAAAACTTCATACCATTTCAATTGACGTGTTTTTGTTTCTGAAGCCATTTCCTGTTAAAAATAATAAGGAATCAGCTGATTTTCCTTCAGTGTAAACAAGCCTCAACTTTTGGAGTTTGAAACAAAATGAAGTCACTGAGGCCTTTGGGACTTTTTTTTTATTTTTTATGAGAAATTATCTTTTTTTTGGTTAACCTAATACATAAAACAATAAGGATCTTAAAGCCATTTCATAGAGCCAAACAAACTTCAAATGTTCAATTGATAAATCAGAGGAGACATCACAGATCTTGTTCTTTTTAAAGAATTATGTTAAAAACAGGAACAAATACAGAATATAGACACAAGCTAGTCTTTCTTTCAGCACTGTGCCAGCAGGTGGATTATCTTGTAAAGTTGGGAACTCACAGATCCAGAAGATTCTCGTCTCCACTCTTTGTTCCACAATGACACTCAGATCCACCACCTGCAGAAAAACAACAGATAAGAGCATGTTGGAAAACTGGCACCGGGCATGAGAGCATTTCATTTGGCATTGGTCCTGGCACCACTCTCAGATCACAGGAAGGACATCCGGATGCCTCTCTATTTTAGTTATTAGTTTTCCAGATGGGCAGGGCGGGGTCGCACAAAGTGGAACGCTACAAATGGAAACAGACAAATCTGTGATGCTCCAACTCTGCGTCCTTTACAAAAAAAAGGGTTGTCCAACTCCAGTCCACGGGGGTTTTTGAGGGACTCGATGCAAAAACCATGAGCCAGGATGGATTGTTAAAAACTCACACAAAGACCTGTGCATTAAATATATAAATGATACCATCCTGAAGGAATCAGATCACCAATCAGTGCAAACGGATCTGCTTCCAGGCCAGCTTTTCTAGTCTTAAGGGGGCCTATCTATCTATCTATCTATCTATCTATCTATCTATCTATCTATCTATACTGTAATTTCTGTCTTATTTATGTGATTTTTTGGGGGGGATAAATCTTTAAATTCTTAGATGTGTTGAAATTGAACACACTGGAATAATTGTACAAACCCATTCAGTAAAAAAATAAAAAAATAAAATAAAATAAAAAATAAAAATCTGTTCCGAATAAGCTTGTAGGATATCTTTGAATGATTATAGCATTAATTCAATCTGGGTGTTAAATAATCTGTGATAATCCCACAGGAGGGATTATCTCTAAAACGACACCCGTGCAAAAGCTGTCTGACAGCAGACCTGGGTCTGAATAAACCAACATCTGGATCAAAGCGCCCTTCTCCTTGCAGCTGTGGCTGGAAACCCGGTAGTGTGTCGTGTCCATCCATGTTTTCAGAACAGAAATGTAAACTGTGGGTTAAACAGCAGCCAGGAGTCAACACAGGAGCCCCGCGGCTACCTTGACCTCATGTTTCTCTCTTCCCCCCCCCCCCCCAACAGGTTAACACGCCTTCAAACGAGTCCCTGAACGTGGCATTGATTGAGTGGCTGTGGGGCGTTCGGGGGAAATGAGAGCATTGATTTTTCCCAGCGGAAAACTCGGATGCTTCCAGAGGAAAAATATGTTAATGTGTGTGAACTTTTAAAGCAATTTCCCACCGGTGGAAGCTATCGGTGCGAGATATCAGAGAGAGACAACCAAGTTTCACCAATAGAAGTCCCTAATTTAGTGAGAGAGAAAAGCTTCCAATGCGTATAATTTGAGATTTGTGAATGTCAGGAAAACACTTCAATGTTAAAAGTCTTAAATGCTGAATCTTTTCTTAGCTTTTCGGTCCTCGGAAGCTCATCGCAGGAGGAAAAGTGTGTCATCCCCCTGAATTAGCAGGTGTCCGTTACTGGAAAACAGGGGTTTTTCCAACAGAAAACAGCTCGGCTGAGCATGTAACGAACGGCTTTAAAGAGCGAGCTACACAATCAGATCAACATTAATTTAGCAGTGGGATCTTATTTAAAGCTTAGTTTAGCTGGATGAAAAAAAATGTCAATCCCAAGCATATTAACCCTTTAAAGCGTCATCCAAGACGCTTTAAAGGGTTAATATTTGAATTCCTTATTTGGCCTTTTAACTAAATATGTAAAAAGAAAAAACAGAAATACTTTTTCAATATTAATAATTTATTACTATGCGATAAGTCAAGATTATTTTTCGTGTAGTCTTCTGCCCCCTGTTATCAGGTGTATCTGATTGTGTACAATAGGATTTTGAGCAAAGTTTTTACCATTAAATTAAGCAAAAGGTGTCAGAGGCAAAACATTTCAGAAACCTTACGTATCAAATATGATACATTTGGCATTATAGGGTTAACTTTATACATTCTGGATTTCACCTCACTTAAAGGAGGTCCGACAGGCCCTTTTGTTTTTGCTTTAACTTGGTTTTTAAAGCAGTTTGAAGAAGCAAAATGCAGTTTTTTCTTTGTTTTTAACCTTATTAGTGTCCAAAAACCCAAAACGGCTCATAATTCAACCCAACCAAGCAAACATGGAGAGTTACGTCCAGGTAAATGCTGAGGAGCCAGAGATACTTTACAGATGATGCTAAGTGGCTGCACACCTGGCTGGAAAAGCAGTGAGAGCCAGGGAGAGTGAAGGAGAGCCGTATGCAGGATGTTCCCTCGCTCTGAGATGAATGGTGGGAAACAGATGCAGCCTTTTCCCTTCCTGATTGCCATTTCCTCCAACAGTGCACATACAGTCCGATTAGCACATTTTACTTTCCTTTCTTGCCCTCCTGAACACAACTGAAACTCCAACCTTTTTGTTCCCTTCCTAACCTTGGACCTCCATGAGCTGTGCTTTGAGACTGGAGATTTTGGTAGAAGCAGCCGTTACCTGCTAATTGGGAAAAGTGGGAAATTAATTTTCATAAGGAAATAACTTTACCTGTTTGTATGTTCCTGTTGGTGTTGTTTTGTTTGTGTTGACCCCCAACCGGCCGAGGCAGATGGCCGCCCACCCTGAGCCATGGTTCTGCTCAAGGTTTCTGCCTGTTAAAAGGAAGTTTTTCCTTGCCTGTGTCGCCTAGTGCTTGCTCTTGGTGGGAATTGTTGGGTTTCTGTAGTTAACTTCAGAGTAGGGTCTGACCTGCTCTGTTTGGAAAGCGTTGTGAGACAACTGTTGTTGTGATGTGGCGCTATATAAATAAAATTGAATTGAATTTAATTGAATTGTTGTCTTTTCCCTGACTGATCCTGTAGAACTGAAGAGCCCTTTCGAGCTTTCTGACTTGTTGGTGGGACGTTATACTGAAATGAACTCTACATTTTAGGAACCGGAGACCATACAGGGGGGAATCGGGTCGACTCTATAACACTTAAAAACACAGAACAAAGTCCAGGTGAAGATCAAGTAAAGAATTCATCACTGAGAGACCCCGAAGAAGAAAGCCAATAAACTAACAAACATCCCTTTTTCCTGCTAAGTGCAGCTTTTTGGCCAAACCGTCCCTTAAAGCGCAGCATAAATTGTTTTAGTTTAGTTTGACTCCACAAAGCCGGCTGGTTCTGACCATCTCAGCTCTCTTGTTTCTGATTGGAGGGCTGGACAGTTGTTCGTGTCTGGCCAGGAGAGCCGGGCCCACAACAAAAACACATGAGGGTGGAGGTTTTATTTGGAGTTTGGCAGACCGTATCAGAATGGGAAAATGGGTTTTGTTGTATTGGCGGGCGGCTGATTCATCCCCTCTTCAAAGCCACACAACCAGCCCCTTTTTTGTGGCTTTCTTTGGACAAAAGGGTCCACTAAATTAAAGGAACGTCCAATCAACTTGCCGGAAATGAGAGATGGAGGCGATACCAGCATTTTCAATCACAGGGACTGCACTCAGCTCTATTGGAGGATCAGAACACATCCAATGAAGATATTCTGTAGTTTTTACTGCACTTTTGTCGGTTTTTTCACTCCCTTAGATTCGCGTGTGTGTGTTTGTCTTGTCATGCCGGGGTTTGAACTGATTATGTGAAGACATCTGAAGTGGTTTGAGGGGCTTGTGTTGATATGAAGCTGCTGTTCTTGCCTCATTCTGTGAGTTCAGAGGCTCTCCTCCACTTTCCCATGGCACAAAAGAATGCGATTGTAGATTAGCTCAACAGGGAGGATGCTCACAAAGAGTTGGGAATCATTAACCTCTCGTTCCTACCCAGCTATGGATTTTAAACTCTCTGAATTCTTCTCACATTTTCGCTTCCGCTCCATTCTCTTTTCAAGTCTTTTTTATGTTATTTTCCCATAAAGAAATCTTTATTTTTTCATTTTGCGTCTTAAGTTTGTCAGTGGAGATAAATGTATGACTTTGGTTGCATAAATCTTTGAAATGCTCTGTGGAACATCATATCTTAAAGCCCTCACAATACAAAGGTGTAGCACACATTACAAAACTGACCCAGAATCCCTCCAAAAAGACCCCAGCTGTCAGATGCTTCAGCCCAAAGCTACTTAAAGCCCTCACACATTCAAAACACTCCACTACATGGGGATAGGAACCATGGGAAGATGCATTAATAATGTTTAATAGTCTAAGAATTAGAGTTAATGCAGACATAATGCATCACAGTTTGGGATTTCTTCACTTGTGCTTTTGGATGTTTTGTGTAGAGATCACAAAGGGGGTTTCTTATGTCTTTTCCTCCCACTTCTGGCAGGCTATTTGGTTCAAATAAAGGGCTACCTGTTGGAGCTATTAGTCTCGAAAAGGCATCTGATCATTTTCAAAAGTATACAATTAAAAGGCTAATAAATTAACAAAAGCTTAACCCCCACGCTGGCAGTAATGACACGTTTGGTGCCTTTTACCTTTCATCTTCCCGGATATCCCAAACAGCAATTTTCTGCCTCTGGATTCTTTGCTTTAAACGTCACAGAGGCGGGAGGTTTCTCCTGGAGGATAAGATAAATAATAGCAGACAGAACACAGGCATGCTAAATGTGGCTAAAGCCTTTCCATCACCATGTTTCAGACCGAACAGGCACGTTAATGTTTGACTGGAAATGGTTTTGCGTTACATAAAGCTTAGCTTAAAAATAGCCCGTTTCCTGTATCTGTGGTAAGAGTACATGCCTGACGTTTGCCTCACAGTTTGCTGGAACTGTGCAGCCCAGGTGAGCACAGGTATGTGACCCCTTTGCGTCCCGGGCCCGGTCTGCTCTTCTTTGATCCTGAACGACTGCGTCCAATCATTACGAGGGCAGAGGGTCCGGTCTGGAAACTCCACAGCTTTTAATAGGTCACTACTGAAACGTCTGACATTCCACAGAGAGAAAGAGAAAGAGCTTAAAAAGAAGGTAAACTTAGATTCAGCAGAGAGAAAGAATCATGCTGGCATAAGAAATAATCCCTGACCTTTGATTTAAGTAAATCTTTTTTATTAATGAACAGGAAGACAAATAAACACCAGCTTTTTGTAAATGAGATAAACAACGAATAGGATTTTTAGTCACCAAGCAGAATATCATGTGACATAAAGGAAGAAGGAGCTCTTCCGACTTCATGGGAAAAATGCGTAGCTAATTTTTAAAATGAGGGCGTGTTCAGACAGTAAAAAAAAAAAAAAAAAGAAGTTTATGATATGTACGGATCGGTCTGTACACATCTCAGAAAGCTAACATCTGTAAAGTACACTGAGTGTTTTGGGACAAGTAAACAAGACAAAGAGAAAAAACAAAAAAGGCGAATGGATTTGATGGTTGTTCAGAAAAGTGATGGAGGAACGCTGTTGGGAGCCAAACAGTTGTCTGCCATGCCACTGGGGAACCACACCTTAATAATTAAGCACATCTAACTAAATTACAGATGGTGTGTGATGTTACTCAACAAGCTATCGAAGAGCTGCTGGGCTGGTTTTGTTGTTTTTTTTTGTCACCAACTGTCAGCGCTAATGTGAGATTCTACCAAACATGTTTGTTCATATAAAGCATATATGTCAAATGTATGCATTTAAAGAGATAAACGAGTCGGGTTTGAGCATCTTTCATTATCACAGAGGTGGGGCTTTAGATAGAGGCTGTGTAGATACTAAAAAGATAATAGAAACTCAAACACAAATTCCTCCTGAAAACCTTCTCTCACAGGAAAAAAGCCAAAGATTCACCTAAAGAAATGTCAAACAAAGCACAGACTCATGTCTTTAAACCTCCAACTTTCAATTCCCTGATAAAGGCCCAAGATGTCATTTAACAATGTGGTCTGAGTCAGGCCGAAATAAGTCCAAGATCCAATGGCTTTTACGGATTTTGCCAGAAATCAGATGGACTTACTTCAGGTTTTCTTCTAGTTTCCGAGTGACTGGTGAAGGTTTCCGGGTGTTCGACTCGAATCAGATCTCCTTGTGACCCGTTGGGGTGACGTGTGGTCACCATTTGCTCCAGTTCACAGCAGCTGGAAACAGACCGTTTCTAGAAAACCATTTTAAAACTCGAGAACGTTCATCCACTGAGAGGGGTCTGCCGAAACTTACCTGGACATGCTTTACCTGTCATGCTGCTAAGGAATGAGCTCGGGCAAAGATGGGCACTAAAGCTAAAGTCTCCATCAGGGACAGACCCACAACCCCAACAACTCTGCCAGTGTTCAGGCTAAGTTCAGGAAATAATGCCAATGTCCCAAAATCAACAGAGCTGGAGTCCCATGTTCCCCATCCCTGAACCAGCATGTATATATTCGTGTGCATGTGTGTGGGTCACAGTGTGAAAAATAGCCTGTTTCTCCACATCTGCCCTCACAGAGACCAGAGCCATCGGCTGGAAGATTTGAAGAAGCAAACAAAAACATAAACCGAACTGACCCGGCTACTCAGGAACATCCTCTCTAGTGAATCCACATCAACACAAACGTGGTGTGACAACTTCATGACTGGAGATAATTACAACGCATGACTCATGAGTTGTTGCTGCATCTACACACACACAAACACACACACACACACATTCACAACAGCCCCGGAGGAGAAAACAGACACTTTTCTAAATAACACGACACCTGTAACAAACAAAACCAATACTTTATTTGTACCAATTAGAAAACATTAAAAAAACAAGAGCTACTGTTGTACATTTATGGGTCCAAAATGGATGAGCAGAGCAGCGACTTCAAAAGATGATTAATCATACGTTAGTTAGATCGGGGGGGTCCCATTCTCCGTGGGCTCGGTTTAGATCAGCTTGGACTCTCGGACGTTCCTGAAGGGCACGCTGCTCTGATGTCTGGATGACAGCTCTCTGAGGACACAAAAAAAGAGGAAAAAATAAATGCGATTCATTACAAAAAAAAAAGATCATCTGGATCTAATTTAATCCCGTTATCAGACTGAGTGTGTTGCGTGGCCAAATGAGGGCATGTGATGCCGGTTTATTTCATTAACGTCTCCAATTTTATTATTTTTTAAAAAGATTTTGTTTATGTGCTGGAGTTGTTTCGGTTAATAATCCCAATGCCAGCTGCACCACAGTGTTGCATCGCGACTCTCATCATGACAAACTCATCTGCCAAAGCCGGTCAAAGTGAACCGCAGACGTTTGTGTACACGCCCAGGCAGCTAATCGATCCCATCAGCGAGAAAACGCCAAAGCACCTTCACATTTACGAACGTGCAAAGTTCACTGAGCTTGAAAAAAAGAGTCAAGCCTCCGACGAAAAAGAAAGACGTCACCTGTCTTTCCAACTTTTAAACTTTTTCCAAACCGTCTTCCTCAAAAGTCTCGGACCAAAACATGAACTCAGGAGTCGTGATTTCACTCAGAACCCTTTCCACAAACTAAACAGAAGCGAGGCTTTTCTGAATACATTGCTGAGATGACTGAGGACTGGGGGCTGAACGGGAATGTGATTGAGCCGTTGTGCGTGGCGGTGGGCCTCAGCGCATTAGCCACGGCGGCTTTAGCTGCATGTGGCTGGAGACCAACCCGGGCCGAGGCCTCAGTCTGCTCCTCCTGCAGCACGTTTTCTATAGACAGCATTCAGGGACAGGCTCCATAGTCACTGCGTTTTGAGACGGGCTCCACTTTTACTCCTGATGAAAGATATCAGGAAGTCAGTCTTTATTACTGTTTAAATACTCGACTTAAAGGCGGCATTATCCACCACTATTTTGACCTATATATATATACACATATAGTTTTTTTATGTATATATCTATCTAAAATCACATGAGGAATTTTGTGTGTATATATATATATACACACACATATATATACACAGACATGTATATATTTATATGCTGCTGGGATTATTAAAGTATTTCTGATTCTGATTTAAATGACCTCATATGATTACTGATGAAGGAAAGAGATCTGAAAAAGGAGTAAAGTAAGACAGAATATAGAAATCTACAGCTCCAGTCAAACATTTGGACGTAGACACTCATTCAAAATGAATGGGAAGGAGTGGCTTAAACAAAAACAAGACATTATACCCCCCCCACCCACCCGGAGTCAAGCATTGTTGAACAGGGACGCAGACCAAACATACCCCTGCACAATCACTGGATCTGAGCCTGCCTGCTTAATGACCCGTATATGTGCGTACACACACACAGACACACACACGGGCTCCATGCAGCAACAGTTCCTTTCACTTCAGGTGGAAACCAGAATTTGGAAAATAAATATGGCTTACTGCCCTCACACGCACCAGAGTACAGTCACTAGAACCCAATCCCACAAAAAGCCACTTTATTGTAAAAACAAAATCGACTGAAATCTAAAATTCTCCGGCCTACTATTGATGCCACATGGAGTTAAAAAAGTGGGCATTTTATAAGAAAGGCAGACTGGGTTTAACTATTTTTTTGGAAAGGAAGACAAATATACCATGATAATGTTTCTATGTTAAATGTAGAGATAATGACGATATCAAGTTATACACACATAAGCAACATAGTGGCGGTCATAACACACAGAACCAGCTTGGTTTAGAAAAAGAAAAGAATATTTTAATATTTGCAATCCTCAGTATTTTAGCTCAGATGGCACATTGTGTAAATCGGAGGCTGCAAACGGCGGGAAAGTTCAACTTCACCTCACTAAAAACTTGAATTTACCCTCCGGTCTAACAAAACGACTGAATTAAATGAGTTTCTATTCATGGCAACATACAAGGGAAAATAACTAAATAGTGATATGCCAGGTTAGGACGGGGTTGGTGGGAGTTAGGACGGAGGCTAACACACCTGTAAACTCAGTAAAGCCCAAGTCTGCTCTGTGCTGCGTGTGAATAATTTATATTTAGTTACACGTTCGGGACACAAAGGAAACTGGAGAGACTCGGGCAGCTTTGAGGTACTGCGACTCAGCAGGAAAAGCCCAGCCGGTCTCAGTGACTCAGCTCTCTGGGTCTTCCATGGCCTCTTAGCTAAGACATGTATCAGTTCCACCCGGGGCCAGAGGCCAGTTCACCTGCAGTTTGGCACTTTGAATTCACACTCAGAATAACGAAAGAGGTTCAAATCAATTCAGTAAACTAAAAAAAATCAAAAATCTCTACAAAATGCACTAAATACAGCGAACAGTACGCTGAAAATCTCCATTTATTCCCAACACGACCACAGCGGTTTGATGCAGAGAAAGCAGAGAAAAAACTGGAAGAAACAGTTGACTGGTACATATGAATATTCAATTAGGATGTTGATTTGTTTATTAGGTTGTGCTTCAGAAAAAAAGTATATTTAAGAAGATAAAAGCTGAAACCTCTCGTGAAGCACTCCGACCAGCTGACGTTCTCAGACAAGCAAAGATCTTATAAAGTGTTCGATGTGTCGGCTCAGAGGAGGCAAAAACTGACATTTACTCTGCGTAAAACTACAAGAAAAACTGTTCCAGTGAGAAGACAATGGCTCCATGTGAGGGCCGACTCAAACAAAGGTTCCAGGAGGAAGGAAGAGGGAGATAAGGAGGAGCTAAAAAACTATTTAGCTCTATCTATGTTGATGCTACTCTGAGAGACAAAAACAATCTTAGTCAAAGCTTCTCTCTCTTTCCTGTCTGCTTATTTAACCAACGTAAGTCCGTCTGAAAGCTCAGTGACAAGTTCTACCCCTCACAAGCAGAAAGAAACCCCCCCCCCCCCGGCCTCAGCTCCCTCATCCCGCCGATGCTCCGGGAGATACGCCTCACAGGAGGTGGTGGGAAGTTACTAAAGAGCTGGAGCATGACAGTTTATTTAAAAACAACAGAGTTGTGGATCAGGGTGTGGATATCTGAAACCATTTCCATGAGGGTCGATTTATTTCTCAGTCTCAATACGTTTCAGACTTCCAGGAATCTAAACGAATCCGTCATCTCCCTCCCCGATGATCAACAAATCCACTGTTTTCTCAGTCTTAAGCGGTTGTTTTGGCGGGAAGCAGGAATCTCTATGAATGCCTCTTGATTCAAACCTACCCAGAACAATATCGTTGTCACTTTTAGACAGATTAGAGAGGAGGAAGATTAGAGCGTTGCAGCTCATTTATCTACACACGATTATGCCAAAGTGTGTCATTCTGTTTCCTAATGATGCAGAAATAAAATGCTCTATTCTTTTATTCTTATGCAGAATACAGCTAATTTTACTGGAAATGTGTCAAATTTTGGGACAAGTGGAGTTCAAATGGCTCCGATACGGAACAATTTATGTAGAAATGGGAAAATTGAGGGTTAAAAGGAGTAAATGTTCTAATTTGAATCAAGAGGGTAAAATATAAAACTTTTTTTTTTTTTACAGACATGAAAAGCTGATTCTCATCCTTGAAGAGAGTTTAAAAAAGCGTGAGTGTTCAGACATTCTTTAATCAGGTAAATATGTGGAATTATCAAAAGAAAAGTCTGAACAGGATATATAAAAAAAAAAAATCCTAATTACCAAACACATTTTATGTTTTATAAGATGTGGATGAAAATTCCATTTCAAATTCATTTCTGGACTTCTTTTCAATGACATAAGAGTGATCCTCAAACTAAATGAAAACGTCACTTCTGTCAATTAGATTAGGAAAATAGAAGTGGAAAATAGCTCAATGGCATCTCAGAAATCCAATATTAGACTAATTTAATTTCATTAAAGGCAAGAGAATAACATTTCTAAAGACCAAAACCGGTATTTCACCTTTTACTGAGTGACTTCAGTTGAGGTTTGGGAGTTTCATAATGAGCAGTGTCACGTATTTGCTCTTGTTTTGTTCTAAAAGGTTCGAATTAAATTAGAATCGGTTAAACAAAATATGAAGCGACAGGAAGGTTTAGTCGTGAATGATGTTTGAATCCAGTCGAATGTTTTGTTTTCAAAAGCTGACGCGGCAACCAAATCACATAAACAAATGAAGCCAAACGAGCCCGGAGGGCAGAAATATGAGCGTTATAAATAAATCATTCATCACCCAATGAAAGTGCGCGCAGCACCTTTGGCCAACGAGGACTGAGGGCGCATTGTGCTTTTATCCAGGCCTCATTTCCTTCTCCATTCATAACCTCGAAGGTGTTAGCATGTCAGTCATTAACTCTGACCTCTTCCATTCAGACCGGAGCTTTTCACTTTGATTGAAGATAGGCAACAACCTTTGACGCTTTCCTATGTGACGTCTAAAAAGAATTTTTCTCCCATTTTTCAGCGGGAGAATGACAAATTCTTTGTTGCGCGGAAGGAAAAAATGACAGGTCTAGCACACAGAGCGATTTACGCTCAGTCTATTTTATTTTTTCTGCTCGACGCAGGTATGAGGGGAACTCTTTCTATTCAGCCCTCACAAAAAGAGGGGGGTGTGGTCCATTCATGGTTCACTCGCTTTTACATTTGTACCTGTTGGCTTTTGTCCTCCTTTCGAGATAAATAGCAAAGCTTACAGTATTCTGTGCTGGCGCCTTGAGGTGAGCCCCTCTTAGTAAAAAACTTAACCCTTTAAACACAGGATGTGTGCAGGTTTTTTTACGACAAAGGGGGATAAGTCAGATCTAAACTCATGAAAAATGACCAGATATGTGCCTCAGGTAGGAGGCTTAAGAATTCAATGGTGTTGCTTTCATAGGGGACCTATGAGAGCATCAAGAGGACGACAAACGGCTAACCTGGAGTCTGGTAGAAAACTGTGGTGGAAAAGCCACTGGAAATAACAGAACCTCAAGACTAATTTTAAACCATTTAAAAGCCTTCAACCTGCTGAATAGGAAGCTGAAAAAGGAAAAAAGAAGCGGCAGCTAGCTGCAAACCCAGCAACTTCTGCTACAAATACGGTTATCTCTCGCTTTGCTTTCATTCGTACACAACCAGTTACTTTCTGATAAATGCTGGCTGGTCATTTTGCGACGAACCGAATGCACGACTTTGCCAGGAATCGAACAAAAATCCCGGAGTGAAGGCATCTCTTTAACTCATTGGCTGCCAAAGACGTCTATAGACGTCAATTCAAATACAACCGTTGACTGCCATAGACGTCTATAGACGTCTTTTATGTTTTTCAACGAGAGTGGCTTGGGGGACGATCCGCTGACGATTGTGCGTAAATATCGGCTTCTAGACAGAGTATGTAGTAACAAATTGACCCTCTAGGTGGCAGTGCCACTTTTGATGGGAGATGAGCATAGATTGTAGGCAAATAAAAAAACGCAATGGTTCGCTATGCGAAAAATGGCGCCGGTGAGACGCAAGTCCAGGAAGAACGGAATAAGGTAGAAACAATTTTTTTTTATCCTGATGAAAGAAGAGAGTCTACTCTTTCTTTTGGTGTGTTCGGTGTTTACATAGTCATAGCACAAACTATTCTGTGGCTCTTGAAAAATCAGTCAAAATGCTCAAAAAACTCTGGCAGTATGGGACTCTGTTCTGAAAATGGCTGCCAGTCAATGAGTTAATAACACTCAAAAACTGAAGCGTGCCTACAGAAGAACACCGGAGGGAAAATATATCTGGCAGTCTCTCACTTTGGCCTGAGGTGTGTTACTCGTTTGGGTTGGGACCGTGTGCCCGAGGGATTCTGGGAAAACACACGCAGTCCTTAATCAATTAAACACAGAGGTGTGGAGTATCACTGCCAGCCTTTTCTCTGGTGTGTGAGCCTCAGAAAGTTGACATTCACATGGGCCAAACCTCCTCGGCTGAGGCCGTTTCAGACACGTCCCCAACAGCAGCCGGGACTCGCTGGGAATCTGGAGGCAGCTCATGAATGATTGAGATCCCGGTGGTGTCGGGTGTGAGGGGGAATGGAAATCAAACAGAGTGGGGAGCATGCAAACATATTTTTTCCAAAAGTCCAAAAAGGTTAATAGAGAAATATAGTGATACAGCGCTGGGTTGGTCTGAGTTCAAGCTTTTAGAGGGGACATAAAAATGCCTTCCATGGTTCACAAAGAGAGAGAAAACAATTAGAATTGTTCATTTTTGTTAATAAAAATACAACTATAATAGCCAAACTCTGTAAAACAGGATCCAGATTATTCCATGAGCATGGATAATTTCTCGTTCTGAGAACTTTAGGAGGCTTGGACATAAAAAAATGTATTAAAAAAAATATTTGTAAAAATCTGATTGTAATGGCATGAAGAAAATAATTAAGAAAATCCTAATTATTTGATTTTTAAATATTAAAGAAAAAAATTTTTTAGGACACTTTTTAGTTAGACAATTCTTTATCAGAAATTAGGTGTCTGAGCATCAAATAATGCCGTAATGTTTCCGCTCTGCCTTTGTTTCTTTAAATAGGATCAGCTGTTAGTTTTTGTGCGTTTGATCACTCAACACAACCCTGTTACACAACACCTTTACAACTCCACTCATGCATTTCCCTTAGCTGTGCTATAAGAGGCATAATTACATGTGCGACTCCCATGCTTGATGCTTTCATCGATATGAAAATCGGTTGTTTTTCTGCGTCGTTACCCTTTTACGAGACGCATAAACAAACTCGGAGCTTGTGAGTGAGTGCGCACGTGGGTATAAAACATGTGTACACAAACAGATTTCCCCAGTGTGAGGAGATGAGAGGTGAGTACGGGATGTGACAGTGGCTCCCACACTGCTGGGCTTACGACCGACAACACCGGGGGGATCCGATGACAAGCTCCAGCCCACACATGCACACAATCACATGCACACAATCACATGCACAGCCTCTTGCAGCATGCGCGGGCTGGATTCGCCCTGTCTTTTTCCCCCCTAAAGCATGTCCCCTTCTGGCAGGCTGCAGAGTCCCATATGTTCCGCTGTTACGTTGTGGGAAAACTAGGACTAATTGGTTGGACCTTTGCACTTTTATCGCTGCCCCCGTAAACACAAGAACAACCACCGGTATAGCCAAACCACCCCCCCGCCCCCCAGATACAGCACGAGTACAGCCCTGATCCCAGCATTTAACCTTTGACCTGAAAGATGCACCTGCACAGGGAAAAATTATGATGAGAACGTTCGGGTGTGAGCATAGAGACGATATTTACCACAACTCAAGACTATATAAATCTGCATGTAAATGTGTCTTAAACTATTTAATGAATTAAGGAGGGAATAAATGTTTCATACCAGGAGATACAACATGTGTTATAGTGTCATCTACTCCAATAAAAAAAAAGAAATGGCATTTTTTTTTGTTTCAAAATGCCACTAGAACTATGGGGAAACACAAGCATTATGCATGCGATGTAAAAAGGTAATGGCGGAGTTCGTCTAAAATGTAGAACACTATGTTCACGTCTGACTGCCAGATTACCGGTTGAACTCGTTACTTGGCGCATGTAATGCGCTTTCCTGCCAGTCAATCTGTCAGTCACGCTGCTCTTATCAAGTCAATATCTCCCACACGCGTGTGAGGTGGAAGGCCGAATCCTAAAACCCCATCAAAACCAGTCAGAAAACAGACACCTGTAAAGTGGAATTAAAAGTGTTTTAAAAGTGTGATAATCTGCTCTCTTACCCTAAATATTCCACATGACAGAGAGACCCTTTTTTATTTTGCTTCTTGAGATATCTCAACTTTCAGGGCCCATTAAAAGCTCTCTGGACTATGACCTGATCAGCTGTGCAAAAATGCTAACACTCTGGCAATTAGCACTAAACATAAAGCCTGCATTCATCAAATTTTGAATAAAAATACCCTTAGAAATATTTACATTATCTGGCATTAAATGAAAAGACTAAGTTAAATAATGTGAGAAGATGGAAAACTAAACTAACAGAGACTAATGGTGACATATTCTTAAGTTTTTCTCAACCACATCTGTGTGTTTATTCCTTTAAATCAGTTAGGTCTGATTACTTTTATTATCGAGAGGATGAACAGGCCAAAAATGATATAACAAAGCGTTTTCATCTAAAATTAAATGAAAAATTAAACAGCGGCAGCTTTGGTGGGTTTTACTGAAATGTAAAAGATAAGTGAAAAAAAGGGTTATGACCATTTTGCTCCAACAACTTCAACTGGTTTATTTCATACGATACCAGTGTGATTTGTCCGTATTAAGACAAACTTGAACCTCTAAGGAATCAGAAAAATAAAAACATCCACCTGCATGTAGGCAGTAACAAAGAAGAGGAATGTTTTTCATGCTTGGAAAGGGTGGGGGCCACTTATGTATTTTAATACCGATGGCTTAACCTACATTTCAGTGAGCTGTTTTTCCCCACACACCTGTACACTAAAATTCCAAAAAGTCCAGAGATACCAGTTTCCGGAAAAAAAATTAAAAACATATAAATAACTCAACCGTCAGTTGTCGTGCTGTGTTTACGTCCCTTGAGACGGTTGGGAGGGAACAAAATGTTCACAAGGTGCGTAACCCACTGAACAGGAACCTGTAGGGCTATTCTGGAGCAGTGTGGACCCGCCCTGCTGGGCCCGGAGATATCATGGAAAACTCACCAGGAGGCGTTATCTCTTCTCGTCACTCCCTCACACAGTCATCTTACATCGGAAAGACCACAACACTAAAGGTTTAGCAATAAACCGACAACTCTAGCTGTGCTTCTGTAGTGCGTTTGGGTTTGGCACCACAGCCAAAACAACAAAACAATTCTTTAAGTGGTTAAGAGATCGTCAGAGTGGGGGAAAAAAATACAGCAATGTTTTCCTGTATGTGGCACTTTTATCTGACAGCATTTACTTGCTTTAATGTGTAAGAGTATACGTGTAAACTGAAATATTTAAGTTCAACAGAATACTCTGTTAGCGTCTTTAACTTTGGGGATATTTTAAGTATCTCTCTCAATTCATTATCTGTTTTCATCATCTATTATTTGACATCTCTATTTGTACTGCATGTATGCCACAGATACAGATATTTATTCCAAATGACTTTGCAAAAAGATGGCAAAACATAGAATAAATCTGAGAGATGACAATGACAAATGTAACGAGCAGTACTCTCGAAATATCTTACATTGGAATAAGTCTGGATCTTTATGGGTTAAATGTGGTATTTTACACATCCTGAGATCAAAACTAGTAATAAAACTGACTGTTTTTAAACAGATTTTTATATTTATGGAGTGTGAATTGAGGTGGGCCAATTATTTGGCGTCATGTAGACAGAAAAATGACCTTCTCTTAACCACCTCCCCTGCAATTTTCACGTTTGACAAAAGCCGAGAGAAAAACCGGTCTGGAAGATTGATGACGTGGAGTGTCTATAGAATAAAAACACTTCCTACAACCAAAGCCCGAAATCAGCCTAATGCAGGATTGCAAGCTGCTCATTTGACTGTGAAGCCTGACTAACTGTGTGATGTGGTTTGCTCTGCTTACCGCGCTGACTTTAAGTGTGAGCACAGCATCCGTCATCTGCCAATAAAAGGGATTATTTTGGAGGTTTGACCCAGTTAATGACTGGTAAGGTTCTCCCGACTTCCTACATAGTGTGACAGTTCATCAGATCAACGACACCGTTAATGACTGAAACCAGATCTCTGCTCCAGTAAATTGTCATGTTGCCACCGTCCAACAACATGCAATTTGGGATTTTCATCCAGTCGTCCCTGCAACTTCCTTCCAAAAGTCGCCTACTGGTGTTAATTTTTGCTAGTGTAAAGACACGTTTAGGACTTTATTAAAACTGAGCATCATCTCTAAGCAGCAGTATCCATAACAGTCACTTTAGGTACGTTTGAGTCATTCTAAGCAAGAGTAGATTCGATAGGAATTTTAAACTAGAATCAAATTGTTGTATTATAACTTTGGGCTATTAAGTGAAAATCATTCTTTTGACACATTAGATAAGGAGGTTTGAAACTCATATTCAAACCTCAAAAATTAAGGTGTAAAATGAGTTTTTCCACTTAGATGAATAATCTTTTTGCTCTTCATTTCAAGGAAAACAGACGGTGATCGCGAGGGGTTAGGGGAGTGATGCAATCACGTGTTTTGTTGGCAGCCCTGCCCGCACTGAAGTTCAAAGAGACTCACGTGGGACGGTGACAGTAAAAGACAAAGTCAGGCAGAGCCGCATGCAATTTTCATCACTTACGAAACAGCTTTATGACTTCAAACTGTCAGAAGTCGTTTGTTGATCTTACTTGATAAGAGCCGTGTTGTGCTGCTCGTCCCTTTGAGGAGCGTTGATGGACTGAGGACATGAAGGGGTGGAGGAAGATGGAGGAAGAGTGGAGGACCGCAGGGAAGGAGGGAGAACAGAGGAGGGAGGCGTGTGGTTCAGGGGCCCCTTGCCATTTCGAAGAAGACGAAGGGACCGGGCCCGGACGTGGTGAATGATGCTGTGGTTGCTACGACGATGAGCCACCTTCGCCGAGGGCCCTGCACCTGGTCTTTTGAGGGTTTGTTCACATCTGGAAACAGAATCAGAAAGAGCTGTGTTAAGTTTGGACCCTGAATGCCCTTAAATCCAGAGCACGCGCACATCAAAATCCTCATATCAAACCTAAGAACTACACAAAGACAGCTGAACCAGCAGGGCAGATCAATCAGAACACAACATTTATCGTTTTTTCATAAATTATGACTATCAATGCACGGCTGAAACGCTAAAGCACTTCCCACAACTCCCATTGTTCTGAGATGCTCTTTATCTGGGGGTGCCACGTGAAGTAGCTGCTCATTAAAGAGAAGGCAGGTTCTCAGTGAAGCCCAAGAGGGAATGAACGTGCACACATCTACCATGTTTCATGTCGTGAACAGTTGGCAGGAATTCAGCTGCAGCACAGACAATATGGAGCTCTATAGAAGTCATTTCTACACACAATTTAGTCAAGAAACAAAAAAAGCAAGACCTGACCAAGTCACCAAGCTGTTGGACATATCATGTAAAACTACTTTACATCTGATCTCATTTTAAAACCTGCCTGCCTTTAATGCAAAGATCTGATGTTTGTGAGCCTTTGGTACATTTGGGGACATAAAGATAAGACAGAAAAAAACAATCTGAGCGAACGTGAAGCGATCTTGTCCAAAATCTGAAACGCCTGCGTATAGGTCTATAACATGACGCGTGAAGTTCTGGTGAAACAATGCCCAGAAGGCTTAGGGCACACAGGGCATCGCTTAGAGAGGATTCAGGGTCCTGACCTGAAGATAAAAAGCATCTACTGCCTAGGAGTCAGAAAACAGAGTGCATGTCAACCTGTTGAGACAAGCAGCAAAGAAAGGGGAAATTCTGAGACCTGAACGCCATGTAGGAAAACAGAGCATTCCTTCTATTGTTAGAAAGTACGTTCTTTTCTGTTTTGTCTACCAGTTCCCCAACAAATTCAACATGTCTGACAATAACTCTGAGGACTGTCCTGTGAGGAACAGAAAAGACAGCGAGCCACCATGTTCAGATATGTGACACAGTCATGGTATGATGTCAAGTGGCTGTGATATTCAAGTACTGTGACCTTTACCCTCACTTAACCCACAAAAGGTCCCACGTCTCTAATCTGTGACCCGCCCACCCCCTCCTCCCCCCACGGCTGAACTAGATATGATCTCAATCTGTCCTGACCAAGCTTACGAATGTTGTGCAACTGATAAAACATCTCGGATCTTACAATAAATCCAGAGTTTGCGCCCGCATGGTTTCAACCGTAGTTTACATAGCTGGAGATCTTTTAGCTGAATCGCTTCTGTTGGCCAGAACATCCACGTTTTGCACGTGTTCTGGCTTTTACCAACCACACAGCACCGTGCACACCGTGAACCCGTGCGCTAAATAAGACGCCACGCTGACGGAGGCCTTATATAACGTGCAACTGTTTTTTTTGTTTTAAAAAAGTAGATCACTTTAACTATGAACACGCACACCCAGTTATCACCGCTAACATCCAGAGCTACCGAGATAGGTCTCAAAGCTTTAACTGACTAAAATATGCTTATTAAAAAAAAAGGAAAGAAAGGCTGGATGCATTAGATATTTATGACTTCCTCTTCTGATGAATCCGTGGCTTCGCAGAGGCTAAATTATACAATGAGCTCAAACAAGGGAGCTGCAAACCATTTTCACATGCCATTCCAGCACAAAACCAGAACGGCACATCAAATGTTAAAAATATGTTGACGTTGTCCTCATTTATTCCATCGTTTTCCATTCTTTTATGGTGTTGGCTATAAAAACAGACTTTAGAGTTCAAACTGACCACAAAACCAACCCTTTTCACCCAAAATCAGGAGTAAATGAAGGTGTATTCACTTGACTTTATAGGACTGTTCTTATTATCAGATTTTAAAGAGCAAGGTTCAAACACCTGCCACAAAGCCTTTCCAGTGCCATCCTTAACTGATTTTCTGCTCAATTACAGTAATCCTTTGGCTGACCCCTGATGGCCCACAGCCTACTTCCAACGACCCGAACAGCTCCACACAAAGAGCAAAGCTGTGAGGAATGACAAGTATGCTCCAGACATGCGCACGTGCATGCATACGCGTGTAGGGAGCGCACACACAAACACGAGCCCCACGCACCACAGTGACAGCCAGTTGTCGTCAGCAGTGTGCAGACTGGAGAGGGGGGAAAAAAAAAAAAAAAAAGCAACATTACAATGAGAGGATTAGAAAAGTATTGTGAAATTCTAAATGCGGCTGGAAAATGACCTGGTTTTTATCACAAAGAAACAAAAGCCTCAGACTTTGTGGAGTAGTAGAAATGTGAAGCACCAGACGAGGGGAGCAAGTTTCAGAGGAGAAGGAGACGGCCCGTTAAGGTGGACTTAAAGGTACAGTGTCCAACTTAGGCCAGATGTGAGGACGTTTTCCACTCTGTGTGCCATTTATAGAGGAATAACTCTGGAAAGGGGGGAGGGCTTTTCAGCCGCGTGGTTCCAAAGTGTAGCTTCAACAACACACTCACCTCATACACAAATGAGAAGCAGACAGTGGGAGACAGCGCGTCAGATGTTGAAATACGACAGTGCTAAGCGTCTCGGGCACACAGCAGCAGACTGATAATCAGCAGCTCGCTGACTGACAACAGCTCTGAGGACAAAATCATAACTCAGGAAGGAATTCACGACTGTAAATTACAAAGGCCATCCAAAGTCCACAAGCAGCTGAGGAGAAGCTATTCAAAAACGGTGGAAATCAAAGACCCAGATACTTATGGGACCATAAAATAAAAAAGGTGATGATTCAAATGAAAGAGGCTGTCGTGAATTATTGCTGCTCTCTGGAAGGAGGACAATCCTTCAGAATTTATTATGACTTCCCAAAAGATTTGAGGTGGTTTTGCTATTAATCGCATTCAGAGTGCACTCGGTGCTGTTCTTTACACAATACAGAGGAAAAAGAACAAGTGTCCTCAGATTGGCACCACAAGGCTCAGAATGACTAAGTATCTGAGCAGTGTCTCGTCCCTCCTCGGGGCAGCTTGGGCCACATCGATATCCGGTGTGTCGTGTCCGGCTTGTGCCGTTTGACCTGTCCTCACCTCTCAGGTTTCCCACAGCCGGCTGCTCCTCTGACGGGGACGGCTCCCTGAGCCCCGGGCGGAGGGACTCCACCTTTCTGCTGGCCTCTGGACTTCACCTCAAAAAGGAGAAACGTGGAAAGTGAATGGGTGAGGAAAAGGTTCAGAGATGGGTCTCAGGTTGAACATAATCCGATTACAGAGTGTGTGATTACAATGTATCAACAAGACACCTAGAAGATTTTCATCACAAAGCTTGATCATCGGAGCTCCAGAAATTTGTAAAGGTAACAATACGAAAGAAGTCTAACGAAAAATGTGTCAGGACCTAAATAATTTGGCCATTTCCATTCATTCAAAAGGCATAAATTATGTCCCAGCATAATCATTCATTCAATAACGTATCTAATTCTGAATGAAGTTGCCCTCCGTGCTGGCACAAAAAAATACCAGCAATTGAGGCAAAATGTTTAGAAAAACCCATGTTACCAAATATTATGAAAGCTCATCACAGTAATAACAGGGATAAGCTCCATTGTATCAAGTGATTTCCATCAGATGCCAAACTTCATGAGCTTTACTGCCCATACTGGCTTAGGAAGAAGGATTTAGCAACTAAATGGAGCCGTTGAAACTCTGGCTGCCTGACACTTGGTGCTTTGTTTGGGGCTTTAGGACTTGTGGCTATAAGAGGGTCATGATCATTTTGAGAGCTAAGGAAACCTCTTGATTAGGGGACTTTGCGAGTCTGCAGAGAGCAGATCTTTCAGGGAACACTGGCCGAGGTATATAAATATATAGACGTCTTAAAGGGTTTAAGACATCTATATAAAATCACTGTAAACAAGGAAGGAGACAAAGTTTCCTTGTAAACCTTCTCATTTTGCCCCATTCTGAGGTTAAATCAACTGCAATTAGAGAGAGCAGCTAAATGGTTTAGCAGGAACACTGGACATGGTGGGGTCAAAAGTGAAGACTCCTTTTCATTATTTTACATTGATTAATTTAGAAACTGATAGATTTTGCTCTATAATCTATTCTGAAATGAATGCGTAAGAAAATGACATTTTCGGGCTACGGCTGTGCTGGACGACTTCTTTGTTTAAGCAGTGACTTCCCCAAGTCTGGACTTGTTCCTTTTTGAGCTGAGGGTAATGACATCAGTAAAACTCCAAGAAAATGAATAAGTCAGGGTACTTTCACTCAGTAAATTCAGTTTGCATCTTATTTAGATTACATAACAGATCAACAACAGGAAGACTTGTATTGTTATTTTGCAATTATAGTGGGATAAATGTAAGGGCAACTAATGAGATGTCCAAAAACCCTGGGAATAGGAATTTATAGGGGAGATATCACCTGCTGGGAAAATACTGTACCTGAGCGTGAGGTAATGAAGCTGAGGTCCGACTCCTGAATCCACATCCAGGACTTCGCTGTCTGGGTGCCGTCTCTGGTTGTGAACTCTTCTCTTGGGCATTCTGACGCCCACTGGGGTCCAGGAAGTACCTCTGTGCCATTCGCACCACCCGGGTCAACAGGCTTAGAGGCCCTGGGGCAGAGGCTGCAGGTTCAGAAAATATCCACTTTACTTTGGAGTTACGGTACTTCTATGCATTTCTTTCCTCCACTAACAAAAGGTCAACACAATGGATTGTGTATGAAGGCATGTAGAAAATTACATGATCGCATTATAAACATTTGACCATTTAAACAACATCTGTGGCCGAAGCATCACCGAGCCAATCCGGGGAACAAAACTGGGGTGACGCAGCTCTCGGAGTGATCGTTTTCTGAAAATAAGTTATCATTCCACTACAGGCCTCCCCCTCCTGTAACGGCTTTGTGTGTGCCCTGTGTGTACTTTGGTGTGTGAATGTGTCCTTGTTATACACAAATGAATGTTATCAGTGGCTCACCATATTGACTCAGGGGGCAGAATCTGTCTGTTTAGGCAAGCTGTGAACACAAAGACTTTCTTGTACATTGTACTGTCCGTGTTTGTGTGCAAGCACGCTCATGCATGCAATCAGTCATGGACTCTGCAGCCAGCTCTCCTGTTCAGAAAGCATGCAATTAAAGGTGCCAGGGCTTTTTTTACAATTTTTTCTTACAATGCAGTGTTGGAAACAGAAGCTGATATGATCAATCATCTTAAAAGGGCAAACAAAACAAAACAAAAATAAATGAACAAATAAAAACACTGAAATCTAGCCCTGATAGAGCTATGTTTTGTCAGGCTGCTTATTTTAAGATAACAAGCGGCTTGAGACGTAAGTGTGTCTTTGTCTTACATTGGAAGTACAACATTTTTAACTCTGATCCTAGTTTAAGTCCAGAAGAATTTTCCATTTTCCGGAACATCCATCCATCCACCCATTATCGTAACTGCTTATTCCCTAATGGAGTTGTGGATTTTCCGGAATAAATACAGAATAATAATATGATCAGATAACATCCTTTAAACAGTCCTATGAAACAGAAAAGTCCAGAAACAGGTTTTGGACCGCCAGTTTAAGTAAAGTAGGTGAAAACACTGGATAACGGTGAACTTGATGCTCTGGTGGAGGCCTGATGTTAAAGATCCTCCTCAGAGGCTGCTGGTTGTGGCAGTCTGATAAGCATTTCCCACATTAGCATTGATTTGTCCCCACTTGGCTTTGCAGATAAAACATTAGCAGGACTGTTTTGTTGCAAACTTATCATTAACGGGCACCATCAAACAGGCTTGTGCCTGTCAGCGTCTTCATGCCTCCTGAAGCGACTGAGTATTGAGTGGATCTACCTCCTGTTCTCATGTTAGCAGAGAACATTCAGGCAAAGAAATATGGATGCTCCAGGTCGAGGCCAGCTGCAGATGGTGATGACTTGCGTAATTCAGTAGCCGTGAGTCTACAATAAGGGGCCATAAAACACACACTTACTCTTTTCAGCTTCACACGATGATAGATTTTCTCTCTCTTTTTCTGGTCCGACCCGACTGGACAACGTGGCCTTTTGTTTCTCCGACTGTTCTGTAACACATCACATTTTAATTACGGGTTAGCGCCCGAAAACCTTAACTTTAAAAACAAAAGAGGCTCAGAGTCTATCTGAAGACGTTCAGTTAGTGTCGTCCATCCAAAAGTAGAGCCGACAGTAATGAAAATATAGAAGTCATGTGGACAGATCGCTGTCCATAGGAAGGGGATTTATTAGTCATTAACAGTTGGGAGTCGCATGGGAATCAACTGATTATGACCTGAATTCCATGTGTCACACTTTCGGTTGCTGACACCTCTTTGAAGGAGGCCTGGAGGGCTTGTGAGATCATATGAAAACACACAGCTTGCTGCAGGACTTCCTCTCAGTGAGGCAAGTACACGCAGAACTGGGAAATCCCACATTCATAAAGCGGAGGTTTGGAGTTTGGCAGGTAAGTGCAGACTTTGGGAGGGCATCAGCAGAGGTTCAGACTTCACAAATACAGCCTTCCCAAAAGTTAGGAGCTCAAAGAGAATGTAAGAAACGTTATGGAATCATTTACAAATCTTGAAGACCAGCAGTCTACTCAAAGTACCACACAGAAAACATAGCGGATGTTGAAAGCGAGACATTGTAATATCGGAATAGGAAATATGAATTTATTGGCAACAACAAAAGGCTGGAAACGTGAGTTGTGCTAATAGAGGCAGCCAGAGGACGTCAAAACCAAGAAGGTCACCTGACAGCAGGTCAATAGCATGATTGGCTATTAAAAAGACAAAAAAAAAAAAGAATAAAAGAGCACATTAGAGAAGCAAAGTAAATGTGGGCAAGTGTAAAGCTATCCACCACAATCTGAAATGGGATCTAAAAACTGGATCTGAAATTGATCATTACAGTAGATAACATCTTTCCATGTCATCTACTGTAATGATCTATCTATTTTCTACCTTCTACTTTCCTCTCTACAAAAGTGACGGACACATTTCGGCATTCATTCTCAGACTGTCAGGCCCTCTAGGCCTGAAAACAAACATTTCTGTCCCATAAATCACTGCGGGAGCTCAGGCAGAGTTCCCAAATCAGTCTGAACAAAGCTGCATGTCTCAGAAAGACAATGATGGATCGTGCACATCAAACACACCGACATGGCCTCTCAGTGGAAGCATCTGGATACTTGACTAACCAGCTTAAACATCTGGCATGCCATGAAAGACTAACTCCTTTTTTTTTTACTTCACCTGCAGCTGCCTCGTTCCTCACAACGGGGCCTAAGCGGAGCTGACATGCGTGTCTGGGTGAGGGCTTGTACGCCGTGGGGGGGCCGAGGTAATGCAGGCTTCTAATTTGTAAGAGAGCGTATCAGTGACTCAGCACAAGCTTCAGGGATGAGGTATTCTGCCTAACAGGAAGAGCCCGTGATAAAGTGCTGGAACCACTAATGCGAGGCTTCTGCAGAATCCTGACCCGGGCTATCTTTGATGTTAAAACAACTCAGTTTCCCAGACACACCCCCCCCCCCCCCTGCCCTTATAGCCCGTGGCCCTCTCCTTCTGCATCACGTCTCTTTTCCCATCCCTCCCTCCCTCCGATCCATCTCTATCACTGTCAGACATCAGTTGGAGAGAGGTCCCCCCTTCATGACCAATTTCAAAACAGCGATGTGTCACAGCAGGTCCCAGGACCTGCACCACAAATAGATGAAGCTTTAGCTTCGCCACTGTCGGAAAAAGTTCAGGGGGGGAGAAATTATTCTAGCACTGTGGATATGTTGAACCCTGATCTATCAACTCCTTTCAGAGTTTGAGGACCAAAACCGCAGCAAAGTCCTGTTTTATAACCATTCAATAGCTGGTTCCCTGTCCTCAGTTTGGAAATGTTTGGTTAGTACTTTGTGGTGTTCTAATTAGTGCAGCAAACTCATGGACATCAACACTTTCCTTTGAAAGAATACGCCCAGCTATGATGACAGTGGCCTCACAGCTGTAACAGCAAACTAAAAACACAATAAAAACATCACAGACACACCAACTGATTTCTTTTTCTGTGCGTGCACATTTTCATGCAGCACATAAAAAAAACGGCTGCGGTCGGACCAACGCCGGTGAGCTCACCTGCCCAGCTCCAGTGTGACTCAGCGGTGTAATGAGTGGGCTGAAACGGCTGTGTGAGTGTGTTCCAGTGATTTATTGCTGAAGCTAAATCCTGTGCAGGCGTTTCTCCCCTCCCAGAGCTGCCACCCACCAGTTAGACATTGATTTTCACACAGCCTGAGGAAGAAAACTGACCAGAACGCAAGTCACATTTTGTATCGGGGGAGAGCTCATTTGATCATATCAACATTACCCACCGGTGGAACTCTATATGTTATTTCTCCTGAGGAGGATCTAATCTTGACACATATTTGGGAACAAGTTCACTTACACCTTGGAAGGGGAAATTTGATGACAGTACCAGCACAGGTTCAGTTCTTAGGCTATTTGGCCCGTCTTACAATGCTCCGGGGTGACATCTCAGGAAAAAAAAGCCCCTGTTGTTGGTATGAAGAAATCTAAGAAGATGCTGTAATAACAATGGGTATGACTGCACTGATATATAGAAAGTGGAAAAATCAAACACTGTGCGACTAAAAACCCGTTTTAAAACTAATACCAGGTGCAGTTTAAGAGATATTTATAAAGTAGCCTGTCCAATAAGGAGGATAGCAGCTCTCAGGAACCTTAAATTTAGTCACAATGTGTAGCATGCCTGAAATCTGCATTTTAGGAGTATGTCAGTCCTCTGGCACAAACTTCTGCTAACCACAGTGCATCAAATATGATGCAACTTCTCTTATTGTCGACTTCTGTGTACATGTGAGATAAAACAAACAGGAGGACGCCAGATGGCTTTCCACTGTGAAGGAAAATCAAAGCATTTAGGGGTCACTGGATGGGGATTAGAGTGTTTTCTTACCTGTGTAATTATCATACATTACATCCTAATGTGAAGCTAAACAGGGCTCAGTCCTTTTTTTTTTCCCTTCTCTGCTCTTGGTCGTAGATTATCACCATGATATTCTGAGGTGTTTGAAAATGGCAACAAGTCACAGCAACACAACCTTATGCAAGCTTACAAACCAATGGACACTGGCTCAGAATCAAAGAATTCCCCTTCAAATCTTTGATCAAATCTTGGATTCTGCTCAGTCACTGTAACGCGGCCAACCAGGTCTTTAATTGTTGTTTCCGTGCACACACGCTGAGCTCTTTAAGCACAGCTTTTCGGGTCGCACTAAAGTGGAACACAACCGATAAAAACAGAGTCACTGCTGTATTCATCCAAACTATTACAGGTAGCCAAATATCTGAAAATAACAAGATAATCATGGCTTTTTAAATCCTCTTCAGAGCAACATATCACACCATTACATCCACGCTGACAGAGAGGAGTTTGTGGAAAGTCAGGACCACTCTCTTCAGACAGCTGAAATTAAACACTTGTTTCCCATTTGATTCCAACAGAATTGAAAACAAGCTAGCAAAGCTATCTTAATGGCCATCACAGACTATTCAATAACAATAGCTAGGTGTAAAAGGGGCAGAGAACTGAGTCTATTTCATTCCAACCTGTAATTACAGATATAAATATGGCTCTGTTTTTAGTAATCCAGCATTCAAAGCTAGAAAGTATACGAAAAAGAGACAAACAACTACATGACATAGCAAAGGATGCGGGACCTAGCTGCTAAAGAAACAGTCCAAACCTGGACTAACACAGAACAGAAGCTGTTCTGCCTGGGGCGCTCAGCTCTGGGATTTCTCTATGACTCAGGGATATAATGAGAAGGCATGAATGACAGTGTGTGTTTTTCTGCCCACTCTCTCTCTCCCTCCCTCAAAGTCAGTTTCGGATGACAGAGCGCTCTGCTGATTCCTCAGCGTCCGAGAATTAATGCTGATGACTCACGGCCTTTTGAAGGTTGCGTTTTGGAGCGTTCGGAGCGCGGGGGCGTCCTCTGGGAGTTGGCGGGGCAGCACACCTGTGGCTGGAACTGAATAAGCTCTAATGTAAGCCCGGGGTCAGCAGATCCTGTAGCCCGGGAGATCACTGACACCGCTCGACAGCGGCTTTGAACTGCTGATCGTTCGCAGAGAGAGGAAAAACGGGATGAGGAGTGGAAATCTGTGAAGGGAGGAGAAACGCAGAGCCCAACATTTTCTGTTCTTACTTATCCGACACAGAGCTAAATGACAAACTGGGACGGATCTGATTCAGATGTTTGTAAATGCTGATATAAAGCGGCTCAATGCGACAGGTATGAAAATAGGAGAGAAAGAAAAGGCAAGTCAGCCAACAGTTCAGCATAATGATGTCACCTGAGGTCACATGACAGACTACAAAGTGAGTCTTTCATCCGTTTCACAGATCAGAAGGCTTCAGGGTCCGTCCTCAAGGTGTGAGCTCAAACAGACTGGAAGATCTGCCTCGCAAATAAAAGAAAGTCCCATTTAGCTGTAGTAAAGAGGCACAGCTACATCATCTGCTCTGTGTGAGGTGTGACTGGGATCGAAATTTCCAAAGATACAACAAAGTGTTGGAGGATTATTGTGGCTCACATCACAGAAAACTGCTTAACGTACAGCAAATATTACCGACATTTCTTATTGAAATACTAAATCAGGCATATGTCTGAAATCTGTGAATCCAAAGTCTTTGTGATACAATGTTTCTGTGTAGTTTCTGAAAAGGTTCAGACTCAAGAAGAAGACATAACTGTATGCCCGATCATAGAGACGATGCCTTTTACTGGAAGATTGAGGCCAGTGTTTAAGATTCCATCTAAAAGCCTTGCAGACAAGATGAATTGGACTGATTCAGATGAAAGAGTCATCAACTGATCAACATCATTATCATCAAGCACCTGATTAGTCACACCTTGAACAATAATACCTTAATACACTGATAACACAAAGGGAGAAAAGAAAACTGTGAGCGTTCCCTACTGTCAGGCTGAGTTTCCTATTATAGACGACAGCTAATCACTACCTTCATTTGTAATATTATTAATTATAACGTCAAATAATGTTAAAAAGAGATTGCAATTACACTTTTAACTTAATCAAAAAATATTTTAAAAAACCTTTATTGAAAAGGGGCTAAAGCATTCATGGACTTATGCCACAGGGACCTGGTTTTTAAAGTGTGCTGGTCATGACTCAGCCTCCGGCCATTCCATCCCCACAAAGTGTTTGGTCAGACAACACGGACAGTTCAGACCTCCACTACTACTGGATTACACAAGAGACAAGAGTGAAAGGTGAGAGAAAAGGAGGAGATGGGCAGGAAGGAAGGAAGCAGGTCGGATAAGAGAAACGGGGGACCTTGGCAGAATATCCTGATGTTTTTTTTTTCTATGCAATGATAAGCTGACCGCATGACAAAATACTGATTAGGGGGCCGGCCTGTTTTCTCAGAGAAGCAACAGAATTAATACATTTCTTAATGCTTGCATAGTCAAGCAACAGAACTGATCGATTCTGTCCATTAGATTTAGATCCAACAGGAAGAGTTTCAACAGTTCACATCTGGAGTAGAGACAGAATACCAAAAGAAACGATATTGCACACACAATGCTAAAAACACGATTTTTCTTCCACAAACTGCGGGTGAGTGAGGATCTGTGGTAAGAGTCCCTTTTACAAGCTGGCAGTTTGGCCATTTATAATTTAAAATGTTACTTTTTTTAAGGTTAGGGTTAGGTAAAGAGACATCTTTAACAAAAAGGTACAACAACAACAACTAAAATACTGAAGTAGTAGCCAGGGCTCAGAAAAGCTGTTATCAATTTATAATCTGACTCTGCCTGAGTGGATGGCTCTCTTCCATTAAAGATGACTCATGGACTTTAAGATATATTGAATATAAAATGGAAAATAACCACAGAAATAGCGAAAGGACATATGGAAACAGTGATCTGACTTATTAGCAGCACTTATGAGCTTTAAATCAAATATTTGAAATTTGAAAAGACGGGGAAAAATGCCATAGTTTTATAATCTAATTTAGTTTTTTTTAGGTTAATCAATGTTGACATTGTGCTCATATGTTTCTGTTATGAGTTTCAGTAGCTCTGGGAGGGAGGGGGCTGTACTCCAGGAGAGGTTCATGTATGTGGAGCTAGATTACTGAACAAAGGCATTTGTTTGGAAAAGCTCCAACCACAGTAAGTGCCAACAGATGAAGGCTTGAAGTGTAGGCACACTGAGTTTATCTGGCAGCCTCATCTGCAGCATCAAAGTTGTTTACAGCTCGCAGCCCTCAGCAGCGCTAGAAAAGGGGCAGTGGAATAGAGACTGAACACTCACTGCTCCAAAAAAACAGGGAGGAAAAAAAATGAATTTTTACGAAATAAATCACATTATGCGTTAAACCTTTAACGCAGAATTAGGCTGGGAAGCTGCAGAACATAATACCATGACCTGAAACATACTGACTGGGTTATTTAGTGAGGCAGAAAGGAGCAGGCAAACAGAGGGAATCACGAAGGCGAATGAAAACAGATAAGTCTAAGATTATGAATGAGAAGGGGGGGGGATTTCCGTGGGGCATTGATGGTCCATTTAGGGATTTGAAATGGAAAAAGCTCAGTCTGTTACTGCACCTTTTGGGCTTTTCTGTACATGGTGCTTTTGCTCCTAATGCTGTCTGAATGCTTCAGGCCAGTCACACGGGCACAGCATCCATACGGAGTATGAGACAGTTTCTTTTGTTCCAGCCCTGGAAATGTTTGTTTTAGTCACCTACAGCTTTCAGGCCGAACCGTCATGTCTCTAGTGAGGGAGCGTTTCCATGCAGTCGCGTGTTTACACGAGACCAAAATAAGGAAGAATTATCATCGAGTCAAAGGACAGTAGCAGGCCGACAGATGGAGGAAAGCAGATAAAGACGCTAAAGAAACAAAGCATTCAGCTCAGTCCGCTCCAGAAGGGATGGAAACAAGAGGTGTGCAGGTACCACACACACACACCCACACACATACACAAAAAACACACACACACACACAGAAACAACCTGGTTCTGTCCAAAAAAAATGGTTGATCTGGACCTGCTCAGACAGCCCAACTTCACATCTAATTCCATTTACTCTCCAGTAAACGTATTATAATTATTTCAGTCCGTCTACCTATAAAGCATCTTCAAATTTACAGCATCAGATCAAACTATGCAAATCATCACAGTGTGAAAAGGGGCCCGTTCTTCATTTGGGATGGATCAGGTACGGATCCCCTTCTGCTCCACAGCCATGCCGCTGTGATGTGTGCAGGATGTTGTTTTTACACCGTTTTCCTGAAGCCGTGTGGAAAAAGCTGCTAAAGATGTCATCAAGGAGGAATGATCTTCTTTACAATAAAAAAGTACAACAATGAGCTAAAAAGAATACTTTTCTGTTGCGTTTTCAGTACTGGAGATGACTGGAAGATGGCGTGTATTAGTAAAGGTGAGGAACCTTAGAGGAAGAGTGGCCAGAGGGGGAATGACCCCATGGCCTTTGCCGGGAGCAGCCCATTTTCACCATCAAAACACAAAACACACGACAAAGACACGGCTCAACAAATGCCACTCTGTAGAGCGGAGCTGAACTTAAATGTAGCTCAATTTAAAAAAAAAAAAAAAAGACACAAAACAAAGGTTTGACTGGTTAGTTTCAAACAGCCATTTGGAAAAACACAGGAAAATAAATTAAATCAACGCAAAATCCTTTTTTTGTTTCGTCTAAATAGCAACTGTTTCATCATCATCTAAATGAACAGTGAAATCATAGAAAACGGGTCCCTTTCAAGTCAAATATAGCAAAATGAGTAAATAATGAGTAAAGTATCTCAGGATTAATCTAAGAAGGGAGGCTTAAGAGACATTAAGAGAAAATCGGGTCTGAAAGTGTGGAATTCCCTTTTTGACGACTGCTGACTTGAATTCAAAAGCCTTTCGTAATATGTAATCCAGCCTTTTGATCATCGCTGCAGAAAAGCACTCAATCATCACTTTAAGAATTCAAAAGTATTCAGTTCTAACTGTTTGCATTTCCTTGTTTTCACACAACCCCTTCAGAGCAGACAAAAGAACTCTGGCCAAACACTTACTCCCACTCTCGTGTGTGTAACAACAGTCTGGCTTAGTTAGGAACCCAGAGGGATCAAGCCCTCATCTCAGAGACGACATGGCCTTTGGAATCAAAAGCAGGTGAATTATGCTCCCGGTTTGTGTTTTGTGTGTCGCTTGCTGCTGGAGTGAAGCTGGCAGACAGGAGAAGCTCAGAGTAACGCGGCATTAAACTGTGGATGGAAATACAGGCAGCCGTAAATGCGTTTCTGAAACCCCACAGGGGCCTGCTCGTGCACATCTTCAGTCATCTTTGTGCACCAAGCTCAAACAAATTCAACATTTGTTGGCTTAGGAGTCTGAGAGGCTTTAGACGGAAAGAATAAAATAAGATTACAGCTCACCGAAAATCTGCGAGAGGTTAAATGTTCGATTTTCCATCATTGTGAATGCGTTTAAAATTCCTCCCATTTCCTGTTTCTGTTGTTTAAAGCAGAGAATAAATATCCAATTTCAGATATATATATGGGGTTAACCCTAACCAGTGATACATTTATATCATTACATTATGAGATGAGTCAATAGTTTTGTGACTTGGATGATAAAAACATAAAGAAGTTACACATCTTAATGCAGCTTTTCTCCGTTCCTCCGTTTCTAAAAAGGCCACAGCAGCCAAACCAGTTTTTATTAAAGAATTCTGAGGCTGATTTTTATAGATTAGTGTCCTTTTCCTGCTCAGTCAGAGAAAATGTTAACAATATTAGCAGAGATATAGAAAAGGATCCATTACTAGCCCATCGGTGGGCTAGTAATGGATGCAAAACAGCAGAAATCTAGAAAAAACTAAATATTGCCCTGAAATAGGTAGAGAGGAAAAAAGAAAGAAGTCCAAAGCGGCTTGGTGACCTCTGACCCCCTCTGAATTGTGGGGCATTGTTACCACAGTGTTGCCAGTAATCACACATAAGGAGAGCAGAAATACAACGTATTCCAGAACAGGTGAAAAAAAGATTATAATTATCCCCTAAATCACTTAAAATGAACCGTTATGACAATCCTTCAACAATGTGGCACTTCCCCTTCTTAAGACTGGGAGCATCTCAGATAATAAAGACACTTTTTTGTTTTTTTGTTGTTTTTCTTTTACATTTTTTTATAAAATATAATATAGATGTTTGGAATTAAAAAATATATTTGTTTTTATGGAGACTGCCACTCATTAAGCCCCTTGAGGGTTTTTCGGCAGTTGTCCATCACATTTTCTTTTTTAGTGAAACCTAATACTGTTTTTATGTTTTTGTTGTGAAAATAAAAATAAAAAAATAAAAAAATAAAAAATTAAAAAAACTTTACACGCATGTAAAACCACAAAACAGCAGACTTTTCCATTGCCCAACGCAGCCGGAGCACATATGACCTCCTTTTTTAAATCATACAGCAAACTATGATGGACATAGAGGCTCCACAGGACAAACGGGCAAACGGGGCGAAAGGTAGAGAAAGCTGCAGCTGGTTTCTTCGGACAAAAAGCAAAGTAAAGGCAACAATGGCGCACACACACACACACACACACACACAGGATATTACGTTGGCAGGAAAACCTTCAGGCTCTGACCTGGAGGAAAGTGTTCGGGGATCTGAGCCCGTTGTCTTCTCCCACCTCTAATCCCCTCATCTCACACGTCTACACACTAATAATTAATAGTGATGATTCTAATCATGGACTTATGCAAACTAGCACAGAATTCCCAACCAGCTGTGGCCCTAATTTAGGAAGGAAGGATGTGGATATGCAAGCCAACCTTTTCTTCTTTTTCTTTTTTTTCCCCTGAAGAAATTTTCCAGTTAGAGAGTTGGGCTAATTTTTAAAAACTCCCGAAAAAAACTTATTTTGTTAAAAAACAAACAGGAAAGCATCATTATTTTTGGGAACTGTACACATTTTAAGCTGCCATTAAAGCACAAAAGTGGGTCAAATTATAAAACAGAACGTGTGTTTCATAGATATTTAATAAACTTGAGTAAAACCAGTTTAATTAGAAAAAAAATGGTTGATTATAAGATAAATCTTCTGTTATAAAGAAGCAAAAACCCTGGTGAGGTAATCCCTGCAGCTATGACTTGTTGCTAAAGGTTAATGACATCACAATGTGGTTTAACTTGGCAACTTTTCATTAGGCTGCTTTTTTTGCCCCGCTAAACAATAAAAAAACCCACAAAGGAAACGGCGAGCTAAAGGGCAGATAAACATGTCACTATATGACACATCGCCCACTCCCTAGCCAAGAAAGATCAGAAGACAAGCCCACTGAGCATCTAATCTTAGGATTCAACACCTCAAAGGCCAGTTTGCGCTTGAATGGTTGATACGAAACCAAATTAAAAGGCAAATTCACTAGATGGGTGTCTAATGATGGGAGTGGGACGGCCTCAGGGCTCAGAGAGCAGGTGGCATTCCACCTCCACCAGCAGAAACACACGGAGAACAGGGGGGGGGATTACACACAGGCTTACTAGAAATCTGGCCAATCTAAAGGGTCAGATGTAGGCTAAGGGTTAACAAAGGTTAGAGGTGACATTCCTGCTGGACTAATGAACGCAATCCAATCCAAACCCCAGTTTAAGACAGCAGGATCAGAGAAGATGACCCAGATTTTTACCCCACCCAGCTCTAATTTGATTATCTAATCAACAAAGTGTAAAAAACATATATTGTCATATCATTTAATTTCTAATATATACATTTAAAATTCAACTTTACATCTATAAATATATTTCTCTGTATGCAAGGATAAATTATACATACCGATATCTTTCTTTTGTCGGAAATAGAAAGGAATATCAAAACATAAAGAGTGTACAGTGAGACACACAGCCATTAACTTCGTATTCAGGGCCTGAATTATTTAGCATGAAGCAGAGAGCAAATAGAAGGCAAATGATGCAAGTGTCCTCAAAAACGGGATCTGGAAGATGCAGTGGTGCCACACACACCACCGACACAAACGTATAAATATACATAAAGGACTGCAGGGGCTGAATAACGCATGGACTGAGGTCAGCGGTGGCTTCAAACGGAGAGATTTGAAGAATAGATGACAAAGTTTGCTGAGCAGAGGACAGAGGACGGTCCACAGACCACATTAATCAAAGCAAGGCAAACGGGACACTTCTTTTCTGGTTTATCAATAACATATAAAGTAGATCATTAAATCTGTGTGAAATGGTACAGTGGATATCTATATATATATATATTGGATGTAACAATTGTAACCTTGATATAAAAAAAAAAAAGAAAAAAAAGAGCAGTATAAAAAAGAGAACTGGTTTTAATGAGGTCATAATTAGCCTTTCAAAACAAGGTGACAAGCACCAGTGCTGCAGAGATGAGAGAAAGGAAAAGAGGATAAATATCTACCAGCAGTAACATATATTTCCTACACAGCTTATTTTCAGTAAACAAAATTAAAAAAATCATTACGCATTTGCTTCATCTCCACCTAAGACAGAACTGACTGGTCATCAGATCATGAAATTGACACTTTTGAAAAACGTATATTTATATATGAACGGTGGCCTGATAGAGGTAAAATTTATGC
Organism: Menidia menidia; assembly: GCA_907169785.1. Lineage (NCBI taxonomy): Eukaryota > Metazoa > Chordata > Actinopteri > Atheriniformes > Atherinopsidae > Menidia > Menidia menidia. The sequence continues at coordinate 19,561,236 of CAJRST010022223.1, forward strand.
CAGTTATGCCGCACTGGCTGCTGGAGGTTGTTCGGGGGCACAGAATAAATGAATGCTGAGTCACTGCATTAGGGCTTTGAGCAGCAGGGAGACGGAAGGAAAATAGTGCAGGTATCCCGGGAGCCCGCTGCGGAGGACAGGGCCGGGACATCTGCTACTACAAAAGGCAGGGGAACGGAGAACAGGAGACACGGGTGACAGAAAATAAAAGTAATGGGAAGAAGATGAGAAAGGAGTGAGCTGTAGAAAAGCTAGAGCCAAAAATGATGAAGGTGAAAGAGGGAGGTAAAGAGCAAAGGAGTAGGAGCTGAAAACAAAAGGTGCTGAGCAGCCTGCAGAGGACATAAGAACACATCTTTGTGTTCTGGGTCCTTCTCGGCCTGACTAAGCATTATTTAAAGTCCCTTCTACACAGTGCTTAAATGCTGACTCAGACTTCTGGACAGTCCCCAGGGGCCTTATTGTCACATTTCAAACACAAACACATCATTCAACGCCTAATTTTACTCAGTCAACACTGAATGTGTGTGTGAGGGGGAGTGAATTAACACTTCTTTATATTAACTTTACATGCAATGACCTCATGTTTTCAGATATCATCCTGCACTCTGTTCCAGCGCCGTGGTATCGGAGTAAAAAAAGCTTTTCTGGCCTAAACAAAAACAGCACTAAGAGCATACAAAGTCTTATTCCCACAGGAATAATGAACTACGATACAAGTCCATTAATGACGAACTTTGAACTAAAACACCTAAATAAACCTCCCTTGAAATCAAAATCAGTCCATTAATGAAGAACTTTGAACTAAAACACCTAAATAAACCTCCCTTAACATCAAAATCTGAATTATTAACTAATGTATCTGCTTAATTCATTTTGAAGTGAACTCCAAATGACCCCTTTGACAGGGAAGACAAAGAAAGTCAAAGAAACTCTTCTTATGATTGGTCTGAACATTTCCCAGAGGATGCCTGATCATGTTCAAATAAAAACAAATCTGAATACATGTTTGAAGTCCTCTTTTTGTAACAGCTTCTTGTCTTTTTTTGTTTCTTCTGAGTACTTTTACTGTCATAATATGAGACTGAGCATCTGCCATTATCGTTTGACTGTTATGCACAATGTTCACAGTGAGAATCTTCTGAGATGCCATCAAATAAGAAAACTAATTAAATGAAGTTCTATTTAAAAACAAAGACTAGAAGCTGGAACAGGTTGTTTGACACTGGGAAGCTAATTGAGGATTTCAGAAGGTGTACATGAAGTTGAAAAAAAGACAAAAGAGAAACTCCAAAACTCTGATCACTGCTCACTTTTCATTTTTGCTCATTTCACAATGCTTTTTATGGCTTTTCTGTCTGGCCAGTGTAATATAAAGAGAAGTTTGTTTGCTCAGAGATAACTCCCTTTTCCTACCTGAAATTTCTCAATCAGATTGTGGATGAATCAATTAGGAAAAACCCATCATGCATTAATATTTTATCCAGAAACTGAGCAGATCATGCAAAGTTTTTCAGCTCCACATGCTGATGATATATATGAAATATTTAAGTAATATTTAAGCATTTAAGTTATATAGTAATGTTATTCGTCAAGAGTCAATCATGACAATAGCAAATCATTTCATGTAATACATCATCACAACAGGTCCCTAAATGTTCCCACATGTCATGTGAACCATCCAAGAATTATAAGGAAACTCACACCACCAACCACCTAAAGGAAAAACTACCCAATTAGAACCCCCTTTTCCAAACAAAAAATCCACAGCATCAATAATAAATAGACAAATCGCCTCCAAACAGTCGAGTAGTTTCTCTGGCATGGAAAGAAAGAGCCCTTCAAAAGTCTCTAGCCTGAACTAATATGGGAAATGGGTAACAGAAATGAATCCTGTCATTTCAGATGGTATGTGTGACTAATGCAGAGAGTGCGTAAACGTGTGAGAAGAGCAGAATAATAAAGCAGCACAGGAGAGGCAGCCAATGAATCAGCTTATTTTCCCCGGCTCGCTTGAGGGCAAGATAGTCTGACAGGCCAGCAAACGAGGATGTCTCATCTGAACACACACACACACTCTCACACACACGGTTTGCTAACATAATTTCACATCGATGTTTTTTTTTTCACCATAAAACATACTTTTCTGCCTTCAATTTGGCCTGAAAGTAAAAAGTTCTCATGCTTTAGCAAATCTTCCATCCTTATAAAGATGTTCTCATTTTCTAAACTAATTCTTCGGTCCATCTCTCTGCTGAATGCAGAACACACGCCTTCACTTTTAGAGAAATCTAAAACTACAAAGCTGTTCTGAGTCCTTTAAACTTGTAGCGTGCAGCATTTAGGTTCTTGCTAAGTTGTCGGACCCTTTAAGAATCAAGAAAACCAAGACAGACACACAAACTATGTCGCTCCCTTAAGCCCTGCGGCTACCAACATGTGAGTCATCTCTTATTCTTTCTGTCAGGGCGCATCAACAGACACGAGCATGTGTGGAGGCTCACATGCACGCTCACGTGTACATTCAGAAGAAACTCGCATTCCGATCTGTCCTTTGTGGGGATTCAGACTCCAGCAGAAAGGGGTTTCCAGTTCTGCTGAGGGTGATATCTGAACAACCTTCAAAGGACCACATCTCCTTTGATCTTTGGAGTGACAACAGACGCACATGGACAAACACAAAGAGCCCATTACGTAAGTTCTACCATCTTATGCACATCCTTATCTTCCACACCCGAAATCAGCACAGGCTGCCACACAGAGGTTAGAGGCTTCTTGGCACATGCATTTACTGGTTTATCAGTGTGGGTGGAGCCCATGTGACACAGCCCGGGCCATCAGAGAGACGCTTGGTGTTTTATGGAATATGGGGGGAAACAAAGATTTCTTAAAAGAACAATTCAACTCAACTCTTGCACATGATGCCCCCATCAGCTCATTCCCATTTCCATTTTCTTAAATCAAGTGTCTTTACTAAAGAGCATTTTTTTTCTAAATATATTGTGAAACTGGATGGATGGATTCAATTGACATGATTTTAGATGTCTGGGCTTAAAAAAGTAAAGACAGATGCAACCGACCTTTCAATGAAAATTGAATGTGAATTAAATCGATGTTGTTCCCGTCTCTGTCTAGGATTAAACACTTTGCATCTGTGTGTGTTACCTGCTTCAGGTCCGTGGTGGCTGTCGTCCAGCACCAGGTTGTTCATACATTTGAGCTCCCAGTCTTGGACCTCCGTGTTCCACAAGGCCGGGATCAACACGTTGTACTGGGCCCTAGCAGGAGGAAGTGTGAAAGAACAGCTTCATAGAAAGGCAGGTCAACAAATTACTTAAAAAAATTAGTTTTTGTGGACAAGATAAACTTATTTAAATGAGATATTACTAAATACAGTCTTGTCCAGACAAAAGAAACGCTACAGTTTTTGTACCATAATAGAGGGAAACTCTTATCATCCTTGTTCAAACCTCTTAAATACATTTAAAAGAAATGATTTAATTCACACTTGAGGAGTCAAAAGTCTTCCACAGCAAGACTTCAGTGAGTGATATGCGAGCCCTGTATATTGTCAGCTGAGTAAGCTCAATTTTAAAACTGCAGAAGAGGAAAAAGGTTGAGGAGTTGTGCCAACAGACGCCACTGTCGTCCACAGACTGTCTCCCTGCAGGAGGAAGGGGCAGCCGGCCAAAACGCCCTCGTTTGTGTAGCACTCACAGCTCTCACACACCAAACTGACGGGGAGCCAGCGGCGATGAGAGGCCTCCTCCGGGGTCTCTCTGCTCTGGCTTTCTGATTAATCAAGTAACACCTAAACACAACGCAGAGACAACTAACTGGCCGTGTGGAGATACAAGACAAAGCGGAGCCTGCCTGTGGACATGTTAGAGCAAAAGAAAGACAGGACCGAGATGACCATGTCAGTGTCATGTGCACTGTTTTTTTTCTTGTAAAAGAGTAAAGATGGTGCATTTAAGTAAAAACACTGATGAACTATTAAGCCATTTCCTCTAATTTACTATTATATTTTTACATTTTTAAGAGAAACTTTCTGTCTTTTTCTTTTTTTTTTTTTTAATCCTTGACAGCATCTGCTAGGAAGGTGGAGATCACAGGGATGAACTTCCTGTTAAGGAGAGAATAGAATAGAAGTGAAAAAGTGTGTGTGGAGTTGTTGGCAGCACTGATGGGTAAGAGGTGGGTGAGATATGTGTACAAGAGACTTTCGTCTGGGGTTGCAATCACGTCATTGAAAAATTAATAAGATACACCAACAAGCATGCCAAAGACGGTGAGATGCAGCTGATGTGTGACAATCTGGGTTTGGAAAAGCACATGAGGACAGATTCTGAAATGCAGACACACTACATGCTCTCTTTCCACATGTCTGCCGGACAAAAGAGATTTGGAGGTATACTAAATGACCCGTGAAGTTCAGGAAAATGAAATCACCTTGATAAAAACCCCAATCAGATATTTCACATTAGACTGGAAGGCCCATATTAGAATGTGCATCACGTACAAGAATGAGAAGGATTGACTTTGGGATATGTTGGAATAAGAAGGAGGGATGGAAGTAGAAAGAAAAAAGAATGAAACACTGAAAAGCAGAAACTAAAATAAGGAGAGGACCCTGAAGATGGTAAGCTATGAATTAGCAAAGATTAAAGTCAAATGGAGGATTCCATGTGAAGTCCAAATCTATTCACGGAATTATGAATAGTTTATTTTTTGTATCTCAAAAGAAAACATAAGAACATATAAAGCTAAATCATAAAAATCACGAATCATGAAAGCGTTTAATTAAAGAATGCTCAGTTCTGTATCGAGAAGTTCACTTCACTACACTAAAAAGAGGAAGATCAATGGTTGTTGGATAAAAAACAAAACTTGCTTTATAGATTTAGATTAAAAGTGGGACAAAGGCGCAGCATTATCCAGCCGGTGACATGTTTTGTTGGGTGTCATTGTTCAGCCCAAAGCTGCTGTGACAACTGATTGACAGCCCAGTGGACAGTCCCACGAGACGGTCGAGCCTCACAGCCAATCATTCATCAGGATGACCCGTGTGAATGCATGACAACACACATTTGTACCGGTCACAGACGGCAAAAGAGCAAAGCTCCTTAAAGAAAATTGAGCGGCTGAAGAAAGCCGCTCTTCCCGTTCCTTCATTTTTCTCCCTTTTGCTTTCTGACAACCCCAAAACAACAATC